>OX451737.1:1628796308-1629162471 GCA_948472305.1 Vicia faba | reverse complement strand
ACTATCAACAATGGATGGCGCAAATGAAGGTTATTTTCAAATTTCAAGATGTCCTAGAAATCTTGAATGATGGAATATCATAACTGGAAGTAGATGCTACGGAAGCCAGAAAGTTGCGCACAAAGATCAAAGGGAAGAAAGATGGCAAGGCGCTGTTCTTGATTCACCAGTGTGTGAATTGTGACATATTCGAGAAGATAATTGAAGAAGAAACAACAAAAGGAGCTTGGGAAAAGCTGAAATTCTTGTATGGTGGAGATGAGAAACCGAAGAAGGTGAAGTTGCAGACACTGAGGAAGCAGTACAAAATGCTTCAGATGAAAGAGGATGAATCTATTTTTGCATATTTCTCAAGAGTTGTGGCGCTAACAAACCAGATGAAGGCATATGATGAAGCGTGTACGAATATGCAAAAGATAGAAAAGGTATTGAGATCTTTAATCATAGATTTTGATTACTTTGTTGTAACAATTGAAAGAATCTATCTCAGATGAAGTTTGAATAACTTCAAGCTTCATTGGAGGCTCATGAAATGAGGCTGCAACAGAGAAACTCGGAAAGAGAGAAGACAGTTGAACAAGCATTGCAATCAAGATTCAGCAAGAAAGATGGAAAAGAGAAGCCGAAGCAGCAAAAGAATCTTGCTGGTGATGAGAAGTCAAGCAAGAATATTGATTCGAAAGGTGTGGGCAAAAAGTATTCTGGGAAGAAATTTGACACGAAAGTGGTGCAATGTTACAATTGTCAAGGTTTTGGCCATTATGCTAGAGACTGTCGAAGAAAGAAAGTTGCAAGGTCGAAAGTTAGTGATAAAGCTCAATATACACGAGCTGGAGATAGTGATTCTGATGATGTGTTGTTGTTGGTGAACACTCAGTCAACTACTGAGAAAAACAACATGTGGTATCTGGATTCAGGATGTAGCAACCACATGATTGGCAATAAAAACTGGTTTACCAAGTTAGATGAGTCAGTCGAAAAGGTGATAAAGTTTGCAGATGGAAGGCATATCAAATCAGGTGGTAAAGGAGATATTTCGATTATCAGAAAGGATGGTCGAAAGGCTACTATCACTGAAGTTCTATATGTACCTTCGATGACAAGTAACTTGATAAGTGTAGGTCAATTACTTGTAAAAGGCTTCAATATGAAGTTGGAGAATAATTAGATGAAGGTATATAAGGCTGATAGGAGGCTAATAATGAAAGCACCATTGGAGGAGAACAAAACGTTCAAGGTTGAACTCAACACATCAGATCACAAATGTCTTGCTTCAACTACAGAAGAAGACAAGAACTGGCTATGACATCACAGATATGGACATCTAAATTTCAAGAGTTTCTATATGCTCAATAAGAAAAGAATGGTACTTGGGTTGCCGTATGTGAAGTAACCAAAGAAGATATATGAGGAATGCTGCAAAGATAAACAGGCAAGGAAGGCATTCAAACATGACTTGTCTATAAGATCAAGGAAAAAACTGAAGCTGGTTCATTCAGAGGTGTATGGATCCTTTAAAGTAAATTCGAATGAAGGTAACAGGTATTTCCTTACTTTCATTATTGAATTCACCAGACATATGTGGATTTACCTTATTGAAAAGAAAAGTGAGGTATTCACATAATTCAAGAAGTTCAAGTTGCATGTTGAGAAACAAAGTGGCTGCAAATTGAAGAAGTTAAGAACTGATGGTGGTGGTGAATGTACTTCTGCTGAATTTTCTAGATTTTGCAATGAGGAAGGTATAGAGAATGAGGTTATTGCACCCTATACGCCTCAGCATAATGGCATAGCTGAGAGAAAGAATAGAAGTGTACTGAACATGACGAGATGTATGTTGAAAGCTAAGAATATGCCTAATATATTTTAGGCTGAAGCAACTTCAATAGCAGTATACATTCTAAATAGATGCCCAATGAAGAAGATGGTCGAAAAGACACCGCATGAGGCTTGGATAGGGTCGAAGCCAAATGTAAGTCATCTTAGAGTTTTTGGATCAATGTGTTTCAGGCGTGTACCTGAACAATTGAGAAAGAAGCTAGATGATCATAGTAAAGTCATGGTGCTCATAGGTTATCATTCGACTGGTGCATATAAGCTGTATTCGCCAATCAAAGATAAACTAGTGATCAGTAGAGATGTTCTTGTAGATGAAAGCAAAGGATGGGATTGGAGTCGAAGTTCAGTTCGACATGAATCAAACATAGTCACAACTGTGTTTGAAGAAGATGAACAGAATGAAGCTTCGACAAGTCAAAATGAAGAACCACCTGTGCAGAATGAAAGAAGATCCACAAGAACAAAAACTGAGTCGACTAG
The DNA here is from genome assembly GCA_948472305.1 of Vicia faba. NCBI lineage: Eukaryota > Viridiplantae > Streptophyta > Magnoliopsida > Fabales > Fabaceae > Vicia > Vicia faba. The sequence goes on along the minus strand of OX451737.1, from coordinate 1,629,160,152 downwards.
GATGATTGGATATGAGAGGTTTCCAAATCAAGAAATCGATGCAGATGGTGACTTAATCAAAGAAGCCATGATGATGGCTGAAGCAAAATCAATTTATTTGGGTGAAGCCTTGAGCAATTTGAATTGGTGTGAAGCCATGAAAGAAAAACTTAGAGCCATTGAAAAGAACAAAACTTGGGAGCTTGTCGAAAGAACCAACAAGAAACCAATCGATGTGAAATGGATCTACAAGGTGAAACGAAGGCCAAATGGTGAGATTGCAAAGTATAAGGCAAGACTGGTGGCCAAAGGTTTTCTACAAAAACCTGGTATTGACTTCGATGAAGTATATACGCCTGTTGCAAGGATCGAAACAATTAGGATTGTTGTTTCGATAGCTGCATGTAGAGGATGGAAAATGCACCAACTTGATGTAAAGTCGGCATTTTTGAATGGTCCATTAGAAGAAGAAGTCTATGTTACTCAACCATCAGGTTTCGACATTAAAGAGAAAGAGTCAAAAGTTTACAGATTAAGAAAGGCTCTCTATGGCTTGAAGCAAGCTCCCAGAGCTTGGAATAAAAGGATAGATAGCTTTCTAATCGAAGCAGGTTTCACAAAGTGTGTCTCTAAACATGGAGTATATGTAAATGATGTCGAAAGTGTCAATCAAATAATTTTATGTCTCTATGTTGATGACTTACTCATAACAGGAGCAGACGAAGTTGAGATAATGAAGGTAAAGTCGAAGTTAATGCATAAATTCGAAATGTCTGATTTAGGGAATCTCTCCTATTTCCTGGGAATGGAATTCAAAGACATCGAAGAAGGAGTTTTCTTGCATCAAATGAAGTATGCTCAAGATATACTGAACAGGTTCAATATGAGCAACTGTAAGGCAGCTGTTACTCCATTAGATACTGAAGCAAAGCTGAAAAAGGAATTGAATGATGAATTTGTAAGTTCGACTCTTTACAAATAAATCATTGAATCCTTGAGGTATATTTGCAACACTAGACCAGATATCTGCCAAAGTTTAGGATTGTTGAGCAGATTTATGGAGAAGCCTCAAGAATGTCATCTCATCGCAATAAAGAGGGTGTTGAGATACATAAAGGGAACTATTGATCATGGTGTGTTGTTACCAAAGAAATCGAAGAGCAGCTAAGATGTCGAAGTTCACGGATACACTGACTCAGACTTCAGCGTAGATAAAGACGAAAAGAAGAGTACTATAGTGTTGTACCCCAAAATTTTCCCTCCCATATTTCTCAATACATTTCAAGTGAGGTCCTCAAAATTGCTCAAGGAAATCCAAGGGTTGACCAGACAAACCCTCTCCTAAGGCAGACTACCTCAAACTAGGGTTTCATGTTGCATCAAGATACTTGAGTCCATGGGATCCCCAAATGCTCACCATTGTCCTAATATGTTCTCAAGATCATCCATGTCAAGTTTCAAGCCCTGCAGAGGAAATTTGCTCAGTCAATTGCTCAAAGGCTTGAAAATCGACTATGCTAGGGCAAAGGTCAACTGTGTCCTACATACAGTCAAACTTCAAGATTTTTGGTCAACATACTCATTTTGAAGTATTATTCATCATTTGATCAAGGTTTGATCATGATTCCTCAAGGATTTCTCACAATTCATCAAAACCCAAAAGTTGCTAAATTAGGGTTTTGTAGGAAAAGTCAACTCAACTTTGACCAAGCATAACTTTCTCATACTTTATTGGAAATGATCCATCCAAATCTCATTTTGAAGAGAATTAAATGCCCTACAATTCATCTTCAGCTCTCAAGTTCAAAATATGCACTCACAAAAAGTTATGAATTTGAACATTATAGGTCACTTTGAAAAGTCAACAAAAACACATTTTTTATCAAAGCTTCATACATGAACATGGAAGACTCAATTGAGATGAGACCAAAAAGGTTGCTTATAAGACATCTCAAGCTTTCTAAAAAGTTAAAGAACACCCTCATAGAGTCAAAATTGAAGAAGTTATGCATTGGTGAAGTTGGTCTTTTTTGCAAAATTGCCAAAAATCAAATATGCCTCAAATTGCAATTGTTGTCAAATGGGCCCAACTTTTTGTACTTGTTTTGAGTTTGTAACATGGTCCACGACCCATAATCCTTCCCACTTGCCTTTATTTTATTTTTGCCATTTTATTTTGATTTTTATTTCAATTAAATCAAATTAAATCAAAATAAATCATGGAAATATCAAAATAATTTAAGCCTTGAGATTTTGTGCATATTTCAGGTCCCTTATACAGCTAGCAACAAAATCAAATCGTGCAAGGCATGTTTGTGCATAGAAAGATTGGTTTTTGGCTTATTTTGGAAAGATCTTCATGGGAATCAAATCAGTCCGGTTTTTCCACCGCGACTCTTGCTTACCGCGACATTTTGCGAACACAAACGCAAAACGCAAACCAGCATTTTCCAAAACAGTCTGGTTTTGCCACCGTATCACATGTAGGATATATTTTCATGATCGAATGAGCTCCAATCTCCTGGAGTTCGAGGAAGCAAAGCATTGTGGCTTTGTCATCATACGAAACAAAATATGTGGTTGCATCATATGTTGCATGTCAAACAACATGAATCAAAATGCTACTTGAAGAACTCAGTAATGGAATCGAAGATGAAGTTGTTTGTTGATAACAAGTCAGCTATAAACCTTGTGAATCACCCAGTGTGTCATGGTCGAAGTAAACACATTGAAAGAAGGTACCATTTTGAGGGATCAAGTCAACAAAGGGAAACTTGAAATAAAACATTGCAAGACAAAAGTACAACTAGCTGACATATTCACCAAACCTCTGAAAAAAGTGAGGTTCGAAGAGTTAAAGAAAGGCATTGGGACGAGAAGTATTGATAACATGAATTAGGGGATGTGTTAGTTGGTTAATTCTTGTTATGTAGTTATTTGAGCTTTTAGCATGTATTTGGGTCTGAGCACTTCACCTATATAAAAAGCCATTTTATTTGTAATCGAAATGTAGAAAATACAATAACAAATTCAGTTAGAAAGTTAGTTACACCTAACTAACTCACAATTTCTTTCTCTTCTTCGTCTTCTTCTTATTTTCTCAAGAATCATCTTTTTTGAATCATTTGTTCCAACAAATATTGAGAAAAGAGAGTGACTCTTTGAAGAGAGATCATAAACCATCTTACTTCTCTTGAAGCATATATTTCCGGGGCTTCCTCAATCTTTATTAGATATGTTATGACAACGTCTTTATCGAACCGAACCTTGTAATCAATTATTGTGCTATTGTTTAGGCTTACTGTTCTGACAAGTTAAATTTAATATAGCAGGATGCAGGGCAAGCCGTTCTTGAAAATTATTCAAGAATAATGGAAAGCTTTGCCTTTACAGTACTGTCAAGAATAGAAGATGCTCTCCACGCAGATTGTCAAACGGTAAGTCCGTCACAAGGAAGAAGAAGCAGTGTAAGAAATCACCAAGAGAAGGGGTCGACAAGAGCATCAGCGCAGAACCACTTTGTTCGATGACACTATCAGATTTCATGGGTTGGAACAACGAGCAAGGTGAATCAGACATGAATAAAAAGGATCCCCTTGCTGCTTCAGATGATTCGGACAAAGATATTGATAGTGGAAAGCTTAGCAAACTTAATTATTTAATTTGATATATATTATTATTATTTTATTATTAATGTTATTATTTTATTAAATGTTATATAGTTGTATGTAACACTTTACAGTTGTACTAGCTGTTGTAACATTGATTGATACAAAATTTACAGCTGTACATATGTTTATAAGTACAAAACTGAACCAATTAATTACTACTATTTTTTACAACTTTTTACAACTTTTTACAACTGTATGTGTACGTAGCTGTATAACATTTAATAAATTAATTATTTTAACTTTTCAATGTCTTTTTTAATCAATATTTAATCTAACTGATACTTATCCTTTCCTTTTTCCTCTTCTTTCTATTATTCATCTTCTTCTATATCATTTCAGTATCCTAAATACATAGAAGAAAAGTAAAAAAAGAAAAGTGGATCAACTGCTCCGCCAGGCTTTGACCCGCAATTTCAATGGCGAAACAACACCCTTCTTTTCGCGCGGTGGGTGTCCGGAGCAATTATAAAACGAGTATTCACACAATCAACATAAGAAATTATAAAATGAATATTCACACAATTAACCTAAACAATCATAAAAATGAGTAATAACACAATCTATTAGTATGAAAAAAACATATATATGAAAAAAATACATAAATTCAAACAAATAAACCATCGATCATATACTTACTTTTAACAAATTGAAATTAAGCTTTCAACATAACCCTGGGCCAGACTCAAGTATAACGTATTGTAAGTTCCATCATCAACAATAGGTTTGTGCACTTTAATTTCTATTCGCTGCATACTATTATCTCTCAAATTATACAAAATTGCTACCTCATTTTTAGAACTACACAATACCAATGTATCACCATCCTGAGAAAGAAACAACGGCAAGAACGAAATATCATAATTTAATTGAAGAACGTGATAACTAATTTTAAGAAATTGAACCCAAGACTCTTCAACCCCAAATTTCTTCATCTGCCATATAACAATATCAGTTCCCTTATAAGAATAACACAAACAAAGGCATTCCTCCAACACGCCAATAGTTGGCTTTGTAGGTGGGATCTCATCAAAACCATGAGGCAGCCGATACTGACTGTATGTCTCCGTCCCTAGATCGAGCGAAACAATAACAAGGTCCTCAACAGTAAAGTCCCAATCAAAAACTGAAACTTCCCAATCGATGTACTTGAGACTAGCCAACCAGTTAAGAGTGCTATTTAAAAACACACAGCCATATTGAGGTTCTTCAGCTATACATTGTCCACGCTCATCCAAACCAAAAGGAACAGCAGGGAAACTTTCAATCTTTCTCCAAACATTTTCACCAATAGTGAAAACTCTAACATCACTAGTAAATCCGTCACCAATAAAGCGGTATGCAACCACTTTAAAAGTGTCGGTGGATTCATCGCAGCCAAAAGTGAAGACAAATCCATGAGTTGATTCACGAAAATACCCAATTTCTTGAGATATTTTTCTAGTGGCTGGGTTCCATAATCGGAACGAGAACTCTTGAGATATTTTGAGATAGTCAAAAGTTATACGATTATGAACCAAACAGATCAATCCATTGCAGGAACCAACCATAGAAAAATATTTATTGTTTAAAAGATGGTAAGAATCAGCGACAAAGGTTGCGGACGGGTTATCGATTAAACGACTTATAGGGTATGTGATTATACTCCAATCACAATCATAATCAAAATCATAAGCTGACCTGAAAGCTATAAGTTTGTAGTGCTTAGTGATTAGTGTGAATTGCGGATTTGGTGAAGATTTTGATTTCTTGAGGTGAAATTTCACAAAAGTAGGATCGGAAATGAGCGTGTTCCAAGAATTACTTACACACTTGAATCGAACAAGAGGTTTAACAGGAAGTAACGAAATGATCTCGGTGATGAGATCATGGGGTACAAACATTGTCGTCGAAATCTTCGTCGTGCCTGATTTTATATTCATTGGAGCAGTTTCGATTCATAACATAACGACTCATGAGGGAACTATCTTATATAAAGGTCATTTATTATTTTTATTTCGATTAAGGTTTTTAACAAAATAAAACTAAGACTAATTAAGTAAATTTTAATATTCATTTCATTTTTATTTATTTAGTAAAACTTAACCTTTCTCATTAACACATTAAAAAAATTAACTTTTTTTCACTAGCTATTTAAGTGTTACATTTTCCCTTTTTCTTTTTATTGATTCTCTTAATTTAAAAATTATATAAAATTTTCTAATAAAGTAAAATTTACATTTTCTTTTTTTTATTAGCTGTTTTTACTTTTTCTTAATAATATATTTTTATTCTTTTTTTTTTTCACATTTTAATTAGGAAAAAATAACACGCTTTTTCTTATTTTTTCTAAATGACATTTTATATATAAAAGTGTTAATAAGTCATGGGAGGAACAATCACTACATAAAAAAATATTTAATCTCAAATGCAAAGTAGATTTAATGTCGATTATAGAGTTGAAGTAACGAAGGACGTCATGATAACTTGTCATTTAATTTCTTGATTTTTAAATAATCGAGGGGATAATTGAAATAATCATTGGTTCGATCCCTAACTTTTTTATATTTTTAAAACTAGCGCCACATACCTCTCGGTTTATGACCAAAATCGAGAAGAAAAATAAGTTATTTTTTTACATACTCATTATATTTTTTACAGGGAATATTAGTAAATTAATTTGTTTATAAACTACATTATTTACACGAAATATTATATTGTTTATACATAATATTTAACTTAAAATATATAACAAATTTTGAATTCGATTCATCGTCAGTGTCAATGAAGAACAAATGATGGATCCTTGTTTCATTGAAAGCTTGGGAAAAATCAAATGTTTGATGAAATATATTCTCGATGGCTTTTGCATTCATTTATTTCTGATATAAAACAAAAAAATGTTAAATACATAAAATAAACATTCAGTTATATGATTATTTAAGAACACAAACCTTGAACCCAAATAATTTTATGCTCTTATAATCCATCATAGAGAACTTTATCAACCTTCTTTATGTTTCAAATTGTTCATGTCAAATGTTTTATTATCAATTTTTGATATTCATAATGTTTTTATAATGAATTTCTTTTAGGTTTTACACGGATCACTAATGGCAGTGTCTTGAGTGTTGATACTCATTAAATAGACAATAAAGATGTGTTTAAGGACAATGAAGAAACTCAATAAACACGATTATATATCCTCTCGATTATGAGTCAAAACTGAGGTAAAATATATTTCATTTTAAATAAAAAATACAATGAAATATGTTTCATCCCAAGCACCACATTTCTCTCGGTTTCTGTTAAAAATCAAGGGGAATAAGTTTTTTTTTTTAAATTACATTGTTTATACGGAATATTAAAATGCATTAATTACAACAAATCCAAATTTTGACAAATTTGATTCATTATCATCGTTGTTATTCTTAGAGAACAACAAATCTTTTGTTGTTATCCAGATTTTGTTGTATATCCTTTGTACTCATTCAGAAACTCTGGTATTCAGATCTCAGATGTCCTAAGAGATGTCGAGACACCTTTCTCTGACCAAACACACAATGAGAATGTAATCGATAAAACAATGCAGAAAAGTAAAGAACACACGCGATTGTTAACCTAATTCGGTGTACAACAACACCTACTTTGAGAGCTACTAAGCCATGGACCAAGTCAACTAGATAGTATCAATTTGTAGACCCGCAACAAATTTTCACCTAGTTTACAATCTACTCACTTAATCACTACTCATGCTTAACTTCTACCTAAGACTCACCTAGGTATGAGACCCTTCTCAAATCCCTTTCAATCACATATCAATGACTGAATAATTCTAAACACTTAGAACAAAAGCAGAAGTCACACTTCAAAGACACACAATCATTCACTGCATAAAAGCTTTAGAGTGACTGACAAAACTTACAACTCAAAAATACAATCTTACTCTTTCATCAAGATGATAATCGAAAGGCTCACAATAAACACACAAACCCTAATAAAAATATATTGTAAGTTCCACACTTGTACTAGGGTTGAAGCCTTCTTTTTATAATCTTCAATAGACTGGATTTGGACTTCACAAGCGCAACTGGATATGAAAGAGGAGTTACGGAATTGTCTCCTCAAAGATAGGACACCAATCATTAGTTTCCTAAATTATCTCCACAATTAGAAACTAAGAATACTCCTTGAATTCAACTTGAATATTTTTACTCTTCAAACTGTGCGCCATATAGGATAGCATAATATTTTCAGAATATTCTGCACATGTAACAAACTAAAATATCCAACAATCCAGCTATACAAAATCACGATGTCGAAAGAACCTGAACATGACATCGCATTCGACATGTTGCTTCAGATGATAGAACATCTTCTTTCAACATGTTTCTGCTAAGTTTTTTTTACCAAAAACAATTCCAATCACAAAAATAGAGAATTAACAATCTCTCCCTTTGACTTATTTTGGCGAAAACAACTTAGTACTTCTTCCACACATAAACAACATAACAGGCTCAGGTTTGAAAATAAATCAAACACACAAATAATCAAGAGGAACAACAGCAGAAGCAAATATCAGAGCAAGCTAGTGGAAGCTACTCAACACATCACACAAGAGAGTTTCAGATTCTCAACATGTCTAGACATCATGTATGACATTTCTTCAAGCCAGTCCAAAATCGAACGGAAGAGGAAGCTCCCCTTCAAGGGCACAACACATATATTAGTCCCCCTTTTTAGCCATAATATGACAAAGTTAAGTAATAAACAACACTTGTAGCACATGTATGCTAAACAAATATTGAGCATTTAACCCTTACAAAATCATAAAGCAGTAAAAACAAGTACACAAAGAGAAACCAAATGGAATCACAGAAACCATAATCATGCATCATCCTCAGGATCATACTCTTCTCCTTCTTCATTAGCATCATCACCAGCAGATGCAACAATTTCACTACAAACAGTAACATCATTACTTCTGTCAGTAGGTTCCTCACTTGCGAAGGTATCACAACCATTTCTGGAACTTGTGTTCCACCAAGCAATCCATAATTCTAAGATAAAAGAGATTCCCTTTTCTTGACACCATTCATACCAATAAAATACCAAGATGCAGAATTTTATTGGCCCACCAGAACATCAGTAATTGCTATAAATCCTCATAAATATAGATACTTAGTCTTCTTCGCAAATTTTCAAACTGCACCACATCAAGAGCTTTTGTAAAAATACCAGCAAGCTGATTTTGAGTGCTAACATGCTCAATAGTTACAACTTTGTCGCCAACAAGCTCTATAATGAAATGATGCATGATATCAATGTGCTTAGATCTACTATGTTGAATAGGATTTTTGGAAATGTTAATAGCACTCAAGTTGTGACAAAATAATTTCATAATGTCTTGTGTGACATTATATTTAGATAACATTTGTTTCATCCATACAAGTTGAGAACAACTACTTCCTACAACAATGTACTCAGCTTCAGCCGTAGATAGAGATACACAATTCTGGGTCTTGTTGAACCACGAGATCAAATTATTTCCCAAAAATAAACATCCACCAGAAGTACTCTTCCTATCATCAGTACTCCCAGTCTAATCAGCATCACAATATCCCATAAGCACTGAATTTGAATCCTGAGAATATAGCATACCTGTTGGTTGAAGATTTTGATAATATTATTAGAAGCCAAGTGAATTGAACGTTTCGATTGAAATGAAACAAAGCGTCATGTTTCGAAATAGCAGAAGCAGTGTTTCGAATGAGCATATCAAAGCTTGGAGCTTCGAGTGGCAATTATGGGAACATATCTAAAGAAGTCTCGAAATGACAACAAGGTTGTGTCTGAGAAGTGCGTTCGAAGCGGAGAAGTACCAAAACATTTGAAATTAAAATGCAAGCGGGACATTCGAAGTTTGAAATTTATGTGCTGGAGCATTTGGAGACACGTGGAAACAAGAGAGAGGCATTGTTCTGCATGTTCTGAACGTGGCATAATCTTATAGCAAGACCGTTATGGTCGAAGTAGTATAAATAGAAGTCTTAGTATTAGGATTTCGTGTGTCATATTTATTGTACTAAATACTCAGTAAACATTCAAATTACCACATGGCTAGGGAAACGAATGCAAGAGCAATGTACGTATGATAGCACCACATGTTTATGATTTAATGAAAACTCTTTATCATTTCCAGTACTTTCCTTTATCTTTCTGCCAAATACCATTTACAAGTTTTCTCATTTAAAGTCTTTTTATTCGAAATCTTTTCATTGATGCCTTACATTTAAATGCTTTCTTTCCATTTCAAACACTTTACATTTCAGAAAACTGTCATACTTTTCATGCCTTTATCTTCAAGTTTTATCCTTTGAACACCTATTTTTACTTAAAGTCATTTTACAGATTTCTTGCATTAAACGCTTTCTTCGCATTTCGAATCTTTTACATTAACTGTTTTGTTTTACGTTTCGAAGCCATTTACTTATCTTTTATGCAATTTTACATGTCTTTACAATTAACATTTATTCATGCAATTTAGTTTCGCGCACATATATTTTGATTACACCTTTAGATCTTTAAGAGAGAAATCGAAATAAGTCAAACACCTACACAACACTCTAAATACCAACCATGAATACCTGTTCGATCATGAGAGTTACCCTAATGACCAACAAGTCCTAGGATCAATCTAGTCGATCCTGCGAGTTACCAGAGAAATTGAATAACAGTCAGTAAGTTTATTCGATAGTTTGGAAGACTAGCGGTTGTTTACCAGAAATCACTGGAAACAAATTGGCACACCCGGTGGGACCAATAATTGGACATTAGAAATAAAGATTGTTGAGACATAACCATTATAAAAATGTTGGAACCTAAGAAGTTTGTTGTTTTATGAACCTGAGAAGTGGTAAAATAACCAACAGCAACCAACCCTTATCCAGAAGAAAACGTTTGAACAAGATGTCTAATTCTGACAATCAACAAGGGGAACAAAATGCCCCACATACAACAGGCACCAATGTGTCCACTTCGATGGGAACATCTAATGTGATCCCTTCGAGTGCACAGTCTGTTACGTCTTCAACCAGTAATATAGCCACTAATGGAGTAAGTGGCATATCAACTAATAGTTCGATCTTAGGAAATACTGGAACCATTGGTTATCCTGGGGGATTCGTTCCACCATCAGGGACACAAACCCATTTCGCCACTCCACTAACTAGACCACCCAGTTTCGATGGTAATAGAACCAGAAATTCCTCTTACGGAATGCCAACATCTTTCATGGCAGGTTTACACAATTCCACATCGAATTCATCACCACAATTAGGGTCTGGGTCTGGGGCGAATTAGTTTATGACAAATAACCAAGGGTCAGTGGGTTATAGCACAATGCCTATTTTAACCACAGAAAACCAGTTGGCTTTTAGGCAATTGATGGATGACAGTAACCATAATATGATAGGGGTGTTAGCACAAACTATGCAGGAAATATTTGCCCCAATAGTACAAAATGTGACTGTGACAAACAGGGAAAACGCTGATAACATGAGTCGAATAGCAGATTTCTTTGCTCCCCCAGAAAGGCGTAGGCAGAATCTGAAGGGGTGAAAAACACAAGAAGGGGGGGTTGAATTGTAAAACTGAAATCTAAAGCAATTGCCAAGATATTTTTATCCTGGTTCGTTTGATCTCAAACTACTCCAGTCCACCCGTCAAGGTGATTTCGCCTCTCTCCAACGAGGTCTTAATTCACTATATTCAACTGAATATTACAGACTGCTTTAACAACTGCTAAAGCCTTCTTGATTCAAACCACAACCCGGTTTGTCAAGGCAACACTTTCTTACAAAGGTATAAAACAATGTGTGTGGATGTTTTCTACAAAACTTTATCACAACTGTGATGTATACACAAATGAAGCTTAGAAACTAGATTGCTAAACTGTAATGAAGTATAAGAGTTTGTGGTTTAGCAAAACTGGTAGAACGAAGATTATGGTTCAGCTTTGTGCGTGTAGAGATTTGGAGAGCATTAGCCATTATAATCTTCGAAGCCTTGTTTATATAGCACTTGAGAAGATGAACGTTGAATGCAATATTCTTGATTCAATGCTAATAACAAGCTTTCCTTATTGAGCAGATCTTGTCTGGAATGAGGCCGTTGGAATTAATTAGCGTTTAATGCACAGTACCGTTGCTTCTTCAATGCACGTTCTGGCTTGGCTCATTCTGATTCTGCTTCGCTGCTGATGAACTATTGTGTTTCTGTATCAGAGTGTTTGAGCGCAGTCTTGTTCATCAAGCTTCAGCATGTGCGTGAGTTGATCATCTGATCTTGACGTTCTGATGTAGCAACTTCTGATGCTGGTGTATGAAATCAAATTCTGATGCTGAATAAATGTGATCTTGCTTATATCAATCAGAGTATCTGCAAGTCAGAGCATAATAATTTTAGGCAGCAGATAGTTCAAACATGAAGCATTTAAATACTATATCTTTTCACTTTGTTATCATCAAAACTTAAATATAGGGTAGTAGATTCAAACATTGTTCTAACAATCTCCCCCTTTTTGATGATGACAAAAACTAGATATTTTAAATGAAAAATAACGTGAAAAGGTATCTGGAAAAATGTATCAGAGTAAGAAGTACGGAGAAGTCAGAGTTAAGAGATACTCCCCCTGAGTTTATTACTTCCCTTTGATATACGTGTTCTTCAGGATCAGATCTTTTTCTTTCTTTGAACATCAGATTATCAGAGTCTTTGACTTATCAGAGAGCAGAGCTTCAGAGCTTTTCTTGTCAGAGCTTTGCTTTGGATCAGAGTATTTAGGACGATCAGAACTTCATATTGATCAGAGCAACATTGATCAGAGCTTCTACATTTTGCTCAGAGTTTCTAGTCTTCAGAGTGTCCAGGAGCTTCCTTGTGCCTGTAGACTTTAAACAAAACAGAAAAACATTTCAAGTAATAGAGTTAGAATGTTTGAGAGTTTCTGTCTAGTTAGCCCGTTATTGATTTAAATATCATTCTTGTTCTCCCCCTTTTTGTCAGCAATCAAAAAGTGTTGGTGATGTGCTAAAACAATTTGATCAGAAAAACTAATCATATTAAGATAGTTCAGAATCAGAGCAAGAAAAATATTACAAAAACTTAGTCAAAACAGTACATCAGAAAATGAAGAAAACATGAAAAATGTTATGCATGAAACAAGATTTAAGGTTGAGGAGGCATGCGTGTGAACAGGCTCTCCAACATTGCTTGAATCTTTTCAGAAGTTTCATTCTGCTTCTGAACCATGTTGACAACAGTGTCAATCTTGCTGTCCTGCACATCCATTCTTGCTTTCATCTTCTGATCATTCTCTTCCATCCGCTGCTGTAGACGCAAGTCATTCAGCCTTAATTCTTCCAGAGTCTGCCTGTCCAAGGCAGCTTGAGAGGCATCAGAAGGAGGAGGCTTCTCAGAACTTTCAGCGACATCTTCTGCTGGATTTTCTTCAGCCTGAAAGGTCTTGTCTTCTTCTGATGGTTGCACCTTAGCAGCTTGCTGTTTCTCAGACCAAGGTTCAGAGTCCAGAGGGAGCACAACTTCCTGAGGTAGCTGACTTTCAACTTCCTTCAGCAGCTTGCTGAAGTTCTGTTGAGCCTGCTCATAGTTGACGTCCTGCAACTTGAGGGTTACAGCACGTACCCAAGATCTGAACTGTGACCAGAGCTGATCAGAAGCAGCTGGGTCAATCATCCCAGGGCAAGCTTGCTTCAAAGAAGCAATCCATTGCAGCACACCTGTTTCAAAATTCAAAATACCAGAGCCAACATCTGGTTGCTTTGGTTTTGGGATGGCAATTTTGTGTCTTAAATCAGCAAGACGTTCAAGACTGGTTAAGTCAATGAAAGTTCTGCTGGGGTTTTCAGCGGATTTCTGAGAGGCTGTTTGTTTTGGAGGAGGGGTATCAGAGTCAGATATTTCGATTGGAGTGGTTGGAGTTTTTGGAGGTGTCGATTCTAATGAGGATGGTAACTGGGGCCTGAAAATAGTGGTTCCACATGGCAACTGGATTGCCAACGGTGATGGTTGAGGTGAGTGAGGGTCAGAATGATGAGAAGAAGGGGTTTCATAGTGGTGAAACTCTGTTTGTGGTGAAGGTGGATTTATTTCTGGTTGGGGAGATGGAGGTGGAATCTCTGATTTCTCAGGGATCAGAGGTTCTTCTGAGAGTGGTTGTTGTTGTTGTGGTTCTGGTTCTGGTTGTTGTTGTTCTGGTTCTGGTTGTTGTTGTTCTGGTTCTGGAGGAGGAATGTTTAGTGGTTCAGAGAGTGGTTGAGCAGAAGCATGTTCACGCTCAATATCAGCTAGCACTCGGTCAAGTGCTGGTGTTGTTGAAACTGTTGGTTGTTTGGGGAGTTTGGTTCTGGGTCTTCTGAGTAGTAAGGCCTCAAAAGGGTCTTCTGGTATGGTTTCATCAATAGTAGGGATTGGGATGGATATTCTATGGGAGGTTTGAGGAGCAGCAGATGCTGGAATAGTAGATGAAATTAAAACAGGGGCAGCAGATAAAATACCTCTTTTCTTTGGAGTCTGATGAGATGATCCTTCTGTTGGCGCTTTCCTCTTCTTTGTCTTCTTCTGAGTCACTTCCGGTTGGGGTTGACTCAGATCTTTGATCTTCAGCTTTGAACCTGTATCCTCTGCCTTGTACGTATCTGGGTACCTGAGAAACATCTCTGGTTTGGATTCCATTTCAGAAAATACCGGAAAATTACTCAGAGGCACTCTTCTGCTGGAGATATCAGCAGTTGAAGTAGCTCTGGGTTCCTTCTGAATATTTTCTATCAGCTTCATCTTTTTCAGATTCTTAGCGTTCAGAGGTTTCCCAATGGTTGGTTCAATAGTGCTCAGCTCCTGAGCTTCAATCAGATGTTCAATCAGCCTATTCTCTGTCAGAATATCTGATATAAGCCTTCCAAACGGTATCCAGTCCCTCTTGGTTCTTTCTTCTTCTCTTGTCTCTTTCACACTGGTTTTGAGATGGTTGAACAGGAAGTGAGCCAGATTGATCTTAACCTTCTGATCAATAAAGTAGATCAGAAACTGCTGATCCACGTTTATATAATCAGGAGAACTTGTTGGTTTCCTGTGGTTGAAGCATCCCAGAATAATCTTGGCCCATACTCTGCAGTGATCCTTCAGATCCTTAATCTTGCTGCTGGGCATTCCAAGAGTGAAAATCCTGTTGGCTACCACACCTACATCAGCGCATCTTTCGGCCATGTCCACACAACGGACTCCACCACCACTTTGACCGATTAGCTTTGCAATGAGATCTTCAGAAATCACGATCTTCTTTCCCATAACAGAAGAAATGACTAGATGTTTTGCAACCTTGGCGTGAATCCAAAATTCCTTGACTAGCGCTGGGAATGTTGGTCCAACCAACCTATCGAAGTACCTTTCCCACTTTTGAGCCCTAATTTCTTCAGTTAGGTCAAATCCATTTTCCTTCAAGCTTTCAAAGTCGATGATTAACTCAGAAAGCACTTCAAGGTTCTTTACCGGAGTGAGAAGAGTTCTGAGGGGCACCTGATATTGTTCAGAGGTTTCTTTCTTCTGATTGCCTGCAGAAATGCTGGAGGATGCCATTGTTCACACTAAAAAAGCTTTGAGAATGAATTGAGAGAAAAAAAAATTGCAAGGATGAACTCAGAAATATGCAGAAAAAGCTTGAGTGATTGTGAGAAAGCGTAAAGAATAAATGAGAGATTAATGTCCTTAAATAGAGTTTTCAAAATTGTTTTGAAAAGTTAAACGTTTTTAAGAGAGAAAAAAAATCATGATTGCCATTTAAAAGAATGATTACTTTTTATTAAATGCTTGCTGATTTTGGGGGATTTGAGAAAGATACTTAAAAACGGTTACCAGACATGTGTCTCAATGCACCCAATCAGCGCTTTGCCTTCTCAGAAGCGTGCACGCGTTCTGCTTCAGAGATATGCTGATGATTGGATGACACTTGTTTGATGTAGTGATCAGCACGTCTGTCTTT
Organism: Vicia faba; assembly: GCA_948472305.1. Taxonomy (NCBI): domain Eukaryota; kingdom Viridiplantae; phylum Streptophyta; class Magnoliopsida; order Fabales; family Fabaceae; genus Vicia; species Vicia faba. The sequence goes on along the minus strand of OX451737.1, from coordinate 1,629,144,468 downwards.
GAGATTAGACTCTCAGATCTTTAGACTTGCATCTGATACAATCTGCATGTTCTATTTTTTTGAAAGAAGATTGATCAGAAGTTCACAGTAATATAATTACATTCTGAAGATAAATATATGGAATTAAAACATTTTCATTCTGGGCATACTTTCATGCTGAGATGTTTCAGAATGAAATTAAACCTATCTTCTGAAAGGGGTTTAGTAAAGATATCAGCCCATTGATGGTCTGTATCTATAAATTTTAAGTTCAAAATACCTTTCTGAATATAGTCCCTAATGAAATGATGCTTTATTTCTATATGCTTAGCTCTAGAATGTAAAATAGGATTCTTACTTAAGCAAATAGCAGAAGTATTATCACACAGTATAGGAATGTTACTCTCAAAAATCTGGAAGTCTTCAAGCTGACTTTTCATCCAGAGCATTTGTGTGCTACATCCTGCTGTTGCTATGTACTCAGCTTCTGCTGTTGACAGAGCAATTGTTGATTGCCTTTTGCTGGACCAAGAGATCAGATTTTCTCCCAGAAACTGGCAGCTTCCAGAAGTACTTTTACGTTCCACTCTGTCTCCAGCAAAATCAGCATCACAGTAGCCTACTAAGCTGTAATCACTAGATCTTCTATAAAACAAACCCAGATTAGTAGTACCTTTCAGATACTTGAAAATTCGCTTAACAGCTGTTAAGTGAGATTCTCTAGGATCTGATTGGAATCTAGCACAGATACAAACACTGAATAATATGTCAGGTCTTGAAGCAGTCAGATAGAGGAGAGAACCAATCATACCTCTGTAGACTTTCTGTTCTACACTTTTGCTTACCTCTTCTCTTTCCAGAATGCACGTGGGATGCATTGGAATCTTTGATGGCTTACATTCTGAGAGGTCAAATTTCTTCAGAAGATCTCTGATGTATTTGCTCTGATGAATGTAAGTTCCTTCTGGAGTTTGATTGATCTGAATTCCTAAAAAGAATTTCAGTTCCCCCATGAGGCTCATCTCAAATTCTGCCTGCATACACTTAGCAAATTTTCTTCCAAGAGAAGGATTAGTAGAACCAAAAATTATATCATCAACATAAATTTGACAGACTAAAATGTCACTCTTAACTGTTTTACAGAATAGAGTAGTGTCCACTTTCCCTCTGGTGAATTCATTTTCAAGCAGAAAGTTACTTAGCCTTTCATACCAAGCTCTGGGAGCTTGTTTCAGACCATACAGTGACTTCTTTAGTTTGAAAACATGTTCTGGATGTTTTGTATTTTCAAAACCTGGGGGTTGGTGAACATAAACTTCTTCTTCTATATAACCATTTAAGAATGCACTTTTGACATCCATCTGATACAGAGTGATGCCTCTATTAACAGCAAATGAAATTAAAAGTCTGATAGATTCTAACCTGGCGACTGGGGCAAAGGTTTCTGTATAGTCTATCCCCTCTTGCTGACTATATCCTTGTGCAACCAGTCGTGCCTTGTTTCTGATGACTTCACCTTGCTCATTAAGCTTATTTCTGAACACCCATCTTGTTCCAATGACGTTGAATCCTTTTGGTCTGGGAACGAAATCCCATACGTCGTTTCTGGTGAATTGATTCAGCTCTTCTTGCATTGCCAGAATCCAGTCATTGTCCAGAAGTGCTTCATCAATAGAAGAAGGTTCAATCAGAGACACAAGTCCCATAAGAGTTTCTTCAGAGTTTCTGAAGCTTGCTCTTGTTCTGATTGGATCTTCCTTTCTTCCTAGGATAGTCTCTTCTGGGTGATCCAAGCTGCTTCTGGGCAATCTCTTCTGAGGTTGATCAGCAGTTGTTGTAGGATTTCTAGCATTGCTCCTTTCAGATGTTGAAGGAATGTCTGTGTTGAGAGCTTCTGATGACTTGTCTTCAGAACCTGCAAATTCAATTTCTATACCTGCAAAAGTTTCATTCTGCTTTGACTTTTCAGAGTCAAGCTTGTCATCAAAACGAACACTGATTGATTCTTCCACAATCTGTGTTTCTGTATTGTATACTCTGTACCCTCTTGAGCGTTCAGAGTATCCTAACATAATACACTTCTGTGCCTTAGAGTCAAACTTGTTCAAATAATTCTTTGTATTCAATATAAAGCAAGTACATCCAAATGGATGAAAATATGAAATGTTGGGCTTTCTGTTCTTCCACAATTCATATGGAGTCTTTTCCAGAATAGGTCTTATTGAGATTCTATTCTGAATGTAGCACGCTGTGTTTATTGCCTCTGCCCAGAAAGTCTTAGCAACGTTTGTCTCATTGATCATGGTTCTGGCCATTTCTTGCAATGTTCTGTTCTTTCGTTCTACAACTCCATTTTGTTGGGGAGTTCTAGGACAAGAGAAATCATGCAGAATGCCTTTGTCATTAAAGAATGACTCAAAATCTTTATTTTCAAATTCTCCACCATGATCACTTCTGACTTTAACGATTCTAAGATCTTTTTCATTCTGAACTTGGTTACAGAAGGTAACAAACACAGAGTGTGACTCGTCCTTGTGTCTTAAGAACTTTACCCATGTCCATCTGCTATAGTCATCTACGATTACTAACCCATACTTCTTACCACTGACTGAAGCAGTTTTAACTGGTCCAAATAAGTCAATGTGCAGAAGTTCTAATGGCTTAGAGGTGGAAACAACATTTTTGGATTTAAAAGAAGGTTTTGCAAATTTGCCTTTCTGACATGCTTCACACAGAGCATCTGAATTGAACTTCAAATTAGGAAGTCCTCTGACCAGATTGAGTTTGTTAATCTGAGATATTCTTCTCATACTAACATGCCCCAATCTTCTGTGCCAGATCCACTGCTCGTTGTTAACAAACAGAAGACATTTTACGTTCTGACTCTTTAGTTCAGAAAGTTTGATTTTGTAAATGTTGTTTTTCCTCTTACCATTAAACAGGATAGTCCCATCTTTCTGACTATCAGCTTTACATGATTTTTGATTAAAGATTATATCATAACCGTTATCACTTAATTGACTTATGGATAACAGATTATGCATCAATCCATCTACTAGCAGAACATTATTAATAGAGGGAAGATTTCCATTACCTACAGTTCCAGAGCCAATTATCTTTCCCCTCTGATTGCCTCCAAAGCCAACGTGGCCTCCAGGCTTAAGTTTCAGGCTTTGGAACATATGCCTTCTTCCCGTCATGTGTCGTGAGCAGCCAGAGTCCAGGTACCATGACTGGTGTTTCTGACTTGCTGCTAAAGATATCTGCAACATGTATTATTTTATCCTTAGGTACCCAGATTTTCTTGGGTCCTGACTTGTTAGTTTTACCAAAACTCTGGTTGAATTTTGGTTTCACAGAGTGCTTACTGCTAGTATATTTGATATCATGTGTGTGACCATACACAAAGTGTGAATTTAGAGGAGTGTGTTTAATGGTCAAGTCCATGACATTCTTTGGTGTAGGAACCTTACCTTGGTATCCTATACCTTTCCTGCCGTTTCTGCTAACTCCATAGATCATTGAAGCCATTCTGCTTCTATCTATGCTTTTAGCTAGGAACTTCTGGAAACTGTGATCATACTCCTTGATGATCTCATCAGCGTTGCTGGGAGTTTCAGAAATTGGTTCCTTCTGAGAGTTTTGTAAAGAGTTTTCTAATTTTGAAATTTTATCTCTCAGCTCAGAATTTTCCAATTTGAGACTCTCAGACTTATTAGAGTCAGATTCAAGATTCCTTTTCAGGTCTCTGAATTTAGCTCTAATCTGCTGATAGCGTTCCAGAATTTCATTGAGGCTTTCAGCAAGTTCAGCCTTTGTAAAGTTAACAGCGAAGTTAGGAAATACCTCTTCTGTGTCTGATTCTGAGTCTGATTCAGAAGCTTCACTATCATCTGGAATGTTAGCCATGAGGGCTATGTTTGCCCTTTCATCATTTGATTCTGAGTCAGCTTCAGACGAGTCAGAGTCATCCCATGTGGCCATGAGACTTTTCTTCTTCTCTCTTCCAAACTTCTTTTTGGGCTTTTCCCTCTGAAGCTTTGGGCAGTCACTCTTGTAGTGTCCTTGCTCATTGCACTCGTAGCAGATGATGTCTTTGGTGTTTGGCTTCTTGCTACTGGAGGAGCCTTCAGATCTTCTGTATCCAGAGGAAGAATTTGTCCTTCTGTATCTGGAAGAAGACTCGTTCTGATCAGATCTTCTGGGATTCCTGAACTTCCTTTGTCTTTGCTTCCACAGTTGATTTACTCTTCTGGAGAGAAGGGAAAGTTCGTCTTCTTCTGATGAGGATCCATCAGATGTTTCTTCAACTGCCTGCAAAACTTTAGACTCAGATTTTCTGTTAGATTTTAATGCTAAAGGCTTACCTTGCTTCTGAGGCTCGTCAGCTTCTAGCTCTATCTCATGACTTCTGAGGGAGCTTATAAGTTCCTCCAGAGTGATTTTGTTGAGATCTTTAGCTAGCTTCAGAGCAGTAACCATAGGCCTCCACTGCTTGGGTAAACTTCTGATTATTTTCTTGACATGGTCAGCAGTAGAGTATCCTTTGTCCAGAACTTTGAGACCAGCTACCAGAATCTGGAATCTAGAGAACATAGCTTCAATGGATTCAAATTCTTCCATTTTGAACGCCTCATACTTCTGAATGAGCGCCAGAGCTTTTGTTTCTTTGACTTGAACGTTGCCATCATGCGTCATTCTGAGAGAATCAAAGATGTTCTTTGCTGTGTCTCTGTTGGAGATCTTTTCATACTCAGTATAGGAGATGGCACTGAGGAGGATGGTTATGGCCTTATGGTGATTCTTGAAGTCACGCTTTTGTTGATCAGTCATTGATTTTCTATCAATCTTCTGACCACTTGCATTCACAGGGTGCGTGTATCCATCTGTCACCATATCCCACAGATCAGCATCATGTGCTAGAAAGAAGCTTTCAATTCTGTCTTTCCAGTAATCAAAGTTTTCTCCATCAAAGACTGGAGGTTTGCCGCTGAATCTGTCTCTGTCCTCATTATTGTCATTGCTGAAGTGAGAATTGTTTCCTGCCATTGTGTTTTTCTGACGCTGGATCTTGTACTGACACGGTTAAGTGTTTTAGCTCAGAACCAGGCGCTCTGATGCCAATTGAAGGGGTGAAAAACACAAGAAGGGGGGGGTTGAATTGTAAAACTGAAATCTAAGGCAATTGACAAGATATTTTTATCCTGGTTCGTTTGATCTCAAACTACTCCAGTCCACCCGTCAAGGTGATTTCGCCTCTCTCCAACGAGGTCTTAATTCACTATATTCAACTGAATATTACAGACTGCTTTAACAACTGCTAAAGCCTTCTTGATTCAAACCACAACCCGGTTTGTCAAGGCAACACTTTCTTACAAAGGTATAAAACAATGTGTGTGGATGTTTTCTACAAAACTTTATCACAACTGTGATGTATACACAAATGAAGCTTAGAAACTAGATTGCTAAACTGTAATGAAGTATAAGAGTTTGTGGTTTAGCAAAACTGGTAGAACGAAGATTATGGTTCAGCTTTGTGCGTGTAGAGATTTGGAGAGCATTAGCCATTATAATCTTTGAAGCCTTGTTTATATAGCGCTTGAGAAGATGAACGTTGAATGCAATATTCTTGATTCAATGCTAATAACAAGCTTTCCTTATTGAGCAGATCTTGTCTGGAATGAGGCCGTTGGAATTAATTAGCGTTTAATGCACAGTACCGTTGCTTCTTCAATGCACGTTCTGGCTTGGCTCATTCTGATTCTGCTTCGCTGCTGATGAACTATTGTGTTTCTGTATCAGAGTGTTTGAGCGCAGTCTTGTTCATCAAGCTTCAGCATGTACGTGAGTTGATCATCTGATCTTGACGTTCTGATGTAGCAACTTCTGATGCTGGTGTATGAAATCAAATTCTGATGCTGAATAAACGTGATCTTGCTTATATCAATCAGAGTATCTGCAAGTCAGAGCATAATAATTTTAGGCAGCAGATAGTTCAAACATGAAGCATTTAAATACTATATCTTTTCACTTTGTTATCATCAAAACTTAAATATAGGGTAGTAGATTCAAACATTGTTCTAACAGAATCAGGCGGGAGTTCGAGCAAACATGCCTGTTGTGGAACAAGTTGCTAACGACCCAATTTATAGACCACCTAGAGAAGAAGTTAACTTGGGGGCAAGGGCACCAAGGCTAGAAGCCCCAATAATCCCAGGCCCACAAAGAGAAATTATGGAACTAGGGGCAAGGGTCGAAAGGCTGGAAGTCCCAGAGTTTCGAGAAGAACAACCTAGGGGGATTGTCATGGTGGGTCGAAATCAAGATGCTGATGCAGTCGTTTATAGAATTCGAAACGATAACATCTTGGCAGAAAATAATCTAACCACCATGATAGAGAGATTCATGGCCCAGAATGGCCTCAACACAGGAATGAGAAGGCCAAATTATGCTTCTCCTATATTAGATTGCATAATGCATACTGATTTGCCAAGGGGATATAAAGTCCCTAAGTTTACAAAGTTCCCTGGGGATACCAATGAGTCAACAGTCGAACATATAGCCAGATATCTAACCGAAGCGGGAGATATAGCCAATAATGAAGATCTCAGGATCAAATACTTCCCAAGTTCCCTGACCAAAAATGCCTTCACGTGGTTTACCACTTTGCCTCCTGGGTCCATTGATACTTGGGCTCTTTTGGAGAGATTATTCCATGAACAGTTTTACATGGGACAGTCGAAAATAAGCTTGAAGGAATTAGCCAGTGTCAAGAGAAAGTTCACTGAACCCATAGATGATTATCTGAATAGATTTAGGCTTTTGAAATCCAGATGTTACACAGTAGTGCCTGAACATGAGTTAGTCGAAATGGCCGCTGGTGGTTTGGATTACTCTATTCGAAAGAAACTAGACACTCAATATTTGAGGGACATGGCTCAGTTAGCCGATAGGGTTCGACAGGTCGAAAGGTTAAAAGCCGAAAAGGCCAGAGTCTTTAAAAATAACAAGAAAGAAAGGATCTCCTATGTTGGAACTGAGGAAGCAGAAGATTATCCTGAATTCGAATTCGAAGAGGTCGAAATCGACCTTGCTGAATTAAAACAGGCTCCACCTTACTCCTACAAATTATTGGTTCCTACAAAAGGGAAAGAGATTGTTGAAAATGAGAAAAGTGACAAATTCCCAAAGAAGGTTTATACCTTCGATGTCACTAAATGTGACAAGATTTTCGATTTACTTGTCAAAGATGGCCAACTCATTGTGCCATCAAATGTCAAAATACCTCATTTAGATCAAAGAAAGAAGAGAGGATTTTGCAAATATCATAGTTTCCTAGGCCACAAAACCTCACAGTGTTTTCTTTTCAGGGACCTAATTCAGAATGCAATCAAAGATGGCAGACTAAAGTTTGCTGATAAGGCAAAGATGAAAGTGGACGAAGATCCCTTGGACGTCGCAGACACCAACTACTCCGAGCCGGCATGCATTGGAGAGATTAACATGGTGGAAGCTGACCAAAGCGATGTCCCAACAGGAGAGAAAGGTACTTAAAATGAAAGCTGGGTGATGGTCGAAGTCGATAAGGAGGTCACTGAAGACGTCCAGAAGCTACCAGAGACTTCGATTGAAGCAGCACCTGTAGCTGTTGCAAAAGAAACCCAGGCTACTGAAGGCCAGGAAAATCAAAACCAAGAACTAACACAGGTCACTGAAGGCCTGAGGCTGGAATTGGAGAAAGTCCAAATCACGAAGCCAACTTCCCCTCAGAAGGAAATATGGGACACTCTAGGGGAACCCAGTGGAAAATTTGACTATTTGGTCAAATATTCTGCCCCAGAGAGTTCGAAGGTCCACATTGAAGATATAAAACCCACAGGATGGGGAAATGATGAAGCTGAAGGGGAGGATGTTGAGGCAAATATGGTGGACATGGAAAGACCTCACTCTGAGATGGAGGAGGTAGAAAAATACTTAGAAAAAGAGAAGTATAAAATGGAGGATAATCACGCTGGAGATGCTAGTCTCAAGGATTACCTCATGGCATGCCACAAAGGAGCTACAGGCATGATACTGTGCCCTAGGTGCAGCATCCTCTGCAATCATAGAATCATTGTGAATTTCGAGAGGGTACAGAGGGCTCGAACTGGCAACAATTGGCGCCAGGATAACCAGCTGTTCATGTGTTATCCCAAGGCTGGAGAAAGTTTGTTGGAATTTGTGTTTCGCTGCTACAAAGGGGCAACCAAGTGCTTGATTTGCCCAAGGTGTTCCGCTGTGTATGATCAAAGCATGGCCAGTGCCTTCGAAACGATTCCCTTCGCCCCTTGCTGGAACCATCAAGAAACTGTCCAGATGGGCCCACGTTTCGACAACAGACACAAACAACGAAGGCCTGATAGCCCTCACCCCAAGGCTGCTCGAAGAGTGACTTTCAAACTCCTTGCTGAAGTGCCAACCGACAGATGGTTGCAAGTCAGAAATGACAAAGGCAAAGACAGATGGAGAAACACCGAACGAAATGCACGCCATGCTATGACGTACAGAAGGCAATTCAACATAGCAAAAAGGGAAGAGGTCAGCTTAGAAAACTACAAAGGAAGGAACCCCATGTCGAGATCCCAGTGGCGCAGGCAACAGAGGATTCGAAAGGCTGAGAGAGAAGCTGTGGCAAATAAAGGGGTAACTTCGACAAAGAACCAAGGTGAATCTAGCACCAATAAACCCACACCAAAAAATCAAACTGAAGAAAAACCTCCAGTTAATAGGAGGCTTTTCTCTGAAGTACAACTGGATGAACCAAAGGAATACACTCCAGGCCTAGAAGAAGACGAAGATATGATAACAAATAATTTCGAATCAGAGGGGGAGTCTTCTTTCAACCTAAACTGCAACGTGGTATCTGTGCTTCCCTGTGAATTTGGGCAGGAACCCGAAATTGATGAGTATGAGGAAGAAGATACCACAGATTTGATGAAGCATAGGCCTGTGTGCTACTATGTGATGGACAATGGGGCTGTCGAGGAGCAAAATGCGTTCTTCGAACGTCCAGAACCTGCTATGAAGAACCATCTTAAGCCAATATTTATTCGGGCAAAAGTTGGTGCCCATGGTGTGAACAAGGTTCTAGTGGATGGGGGTGCTGCAGTCAATTTGATACCCCACTTCATGCTGAAAAGATTAGAGATCCACGAAGGAGACATCAAGCCCCATAATATGGTTCTGTCCAATTATGAGGGGAAAGTAGGCAAAACACTGGGAGTGGTCCAGTTGGAATTGACAATAGGCTCAAGCTGTAGGCCCACCATGTTTATGGTGATCGAAGCCAAGGCCAACTATAACTTATTGCTGGGAAGGGAGTGGATCCATGGCGTAGGGGCGGTTCCTTCGTCAATGCATCAGCGACTAGTTCTATGGAGAGATGATGGAATCGTGGAAAACATCGAAGCAGACCAGAGTTACTTTATGTCAACAGTCAATTTAGTTGACAAGAGGGACTATGATAAACATCTGGCAAAGATTGCTCCGTGTGTTCCAAATGATGAGATCAACGAAACCAGAAACGCCCACTACTACATGACCCTTCGCCATGATGGCCTATACTGGGATAGAACAATAATCAGTGAAGACGAGGGAGTCGAAAGTACTATACAAAGATGGACAGCAGGCTGGGACTTCGACAACCTTATCCATGACTGAGTCCACCTTTTTCGAAAGGATTTCAGCCTATATGGCTGAGAACGAATCAAAAGCGGCCTTAGAGGCTGAAATAAACAAATTAACTGTAAAGATGAACGAAGTAAGTGGGGATGGCTCGAAATGCTCACCCTTCAAAGAATTTGAGATGGATCAAAGGTTGGATGCCATCTACGACAAAGAACCCTTAGGCTTCGAAAGGGACCCCATAGACTCAGGTGCCAAAATGTTGGCACAGGATCCACTCGAAGAAGTCAACTTAGGGGATGAAAAAACGAAAAGAATAACCTATATAAGTGCAAAACTTAGCCCAAGCCTCAAGAAGGAAGTAATCGAAGTCCTCAAGAAAAACAAAGATTGCTTCGCATGGGATTATGACGAGATGCCTGGTTTAAAGAGGGAGTTGGTCGAACACAGACTGCCAATCAAAGATGGCAAGAAGCCCATCAAACAAACTCCCAGAAGATTCGCACCAGCGGTTCTCACAAAGATTAAAGTTGAGATCGAAAGGCTGCTACGTTGCAAATTCATCAGAACCACAAGGTACGTCGAATGGTTAGCAAATATAGTACCTGTTATTAAGAAAAATGGTTCTTTAAGAATTTGCATAGATTTTAGGGATTTAAACACTGCAACCCCTAAAGATGAATATTCCATGCCTGTGGCAGAAATGCTAGTAGATTCTGCTGCAGGGTTCGAATACTTGAGTATGTTAGATGGATACTCTGGGTATAATCAGATTTTCATTGCTGAAGAAGATGTTGCAAAGACAACATTTCGTTGCCCAGGAGCCTTAGGCACCTACGAATGGGTGGTGATGCCTTTTGGTTTAAAGAACGCTGGGGCAACTTATAAAAGGGAAATGAATTCGATTTTTCATGATTTCATTGAAACCTTTATGCAGGTGTATATTGATGATATAGTTATCAAATCTATATCTGCAGAAACACATTTGCATCATTTGAGCCAATCATTCGGACGAATGAGAAAACATGGCTTAAAGATGAATCCCCTTAAATGTGCATTTTTTGTGCAGGCTGGAGATTTCCTTGGTTTTGTGGTTCACAAGAAAGGGATTGAGATCAACTAGAACAAAACCAAAGCCATAATGGAGACGAAAGCACCTACGTCAAAAAGGGAGTTGCAATCTCTGCTAGGGAAGATTAACTTCCTCAGAAGATTCATTTCGAACCTGAGTGGAAGAACCCAAGCTTTCTCTCCGTTGCTTCGTCTAAAGCAAGGCCAAGCCTTCGAATGGAACGAAGCCCATCAGGAGGCATTTGACAGGATAAAAAGATACCTCTCTCAGCCTCCTATCTTGTCTCCACCTTCATGGGGGAAGCCCATGAGATTGTACATATCTGCCTCTGAAGTTAGTATAGGTAGTATGTTAGCACAAGAAGATAGCAATGGTATCGAAAGAGCCATATACTATTTAAGTAGAGTACTAAATGATGCAGAGACCAGATATAGCAATTTAGAAAAGTTATGTCTCTGTTTATATTTCTCTTGTATGAAACTCAAGTATTATATAAAGCCTGTTGATGTTTATGTTTCATCTCATTTCGATGTCATTAAACACATGCTTTCAAAACCAATAATGCATAGCAGAGTTGGCAAATGGGCTTTAGCCTTAACAGAATATTCTTTGACTTTCATGCCTTTAAAAGCTGTGAAAGGCCAAGTGATTTCTGACTTTATTGTGGACCATGCATTGGTTGAGCAAACTGTCATGAGTTACGTCGAAATGCAACCATGGAAATTGTACTTTGATGGTTCAACCCACAGGAATGGAAGTGGTGTTGGAGTCCTTCTAATTTCTCCTGAAGGAATTCCAACAAAATTCAAATATAAATTAGATGGTCCTCGTTGCTCGAACAACGAAGCTGAGTATGAAGCGCTCATTGTTGGACTTGAAGCTTTGTTGGAATTGGGGGCAACTAGAGTCGAAATTAAAGGAGACTCAGAATTAGTGGTCAAACAAATTACAAAGGAATATAAATGCATAAAAGAAATCTTGATGATATACTTCGTCATAGTCAACAGGCTACTAAGGAAATTTGAATACATGGATATTCAACACATACCAAGAATAGAGAATCAAGAAGCAAATGACTTAGCACAGTTGGCTTCGGGTTATAAAGTCTCTACCAGGAACTTTAAGGATTTAGTTGAATTAAGGGGTAGAGTTATGGCTATTAGATTCACACCATCAGATCTAGAAAGTGTGAAATTGGGATATGCTGAGAAACAGGGATTCGAAATATTAGCCATAAACACTTTATCAGATGCAAATTGGTGAAGTCCACTGATGAGTTATTTAGCAAACCCAACTCTGAATGTGGATAGAAAGACAAAATACAGAGCATTGTCATATCTCCTCATGGGGAACGAATTGTTTAAAAAGACCCAAGAGGGCGTATTATTGAAATGCCTAGGAGAAAGTGAGGCATACTTAGCATTGTCAGAAGTCCACAATGGGGCATGTGGGTGTTGGCTGAAGATTTTGATAATGTTATCTAGAATTCAAAAGAGTTAAAAGTTCTGATCGAAATGAAATTGAACACCATATTTCGAAGTTGCAGAAGCAGTGTTTCGAATGAGTGTGTCAAAGCTTGAAGCTTCGAACGGTGATCATGGAAAATATCCAAAGGGGTCTCGAAACAACAGCGAGGCTAGGTTTGGGAAGAGCGTTCGAAACGGAAGAACACTAAAGCATTTAAAATTCAAATAGAAGCGGGACTTTCAAAGTTTGAAAGTTTTGTGTTGGAGCATTTGGGGACACGTGGAAAGATGAAAGAAGCATTGTCTTGCATGTTCGAAACGTGGCATGATCCTATAGCGAGACCGTTAGGGTCGAATTAGTATAAATAGAAGTCTTAGTATTAAGATTTCAGTGTGTCATATCTGTTATACAAAATACTCAATAACATTCAAACTACCACATGGCAAGGGAAACAAATGCAAGAGAGATGTATGTATGATAGCACCATGTATTTCTAACTTAATGAAAGCCTTTTTACCATTTCCAGTACTTTCCTCTTTTCTTTTTATCGAATAACATTTACAAGTTTCTTTATTTACTGTCTTTTCATTTCAAAGTCTTTTCCTCAAAGTTTTACGTTTTATTGCTTTCTTTATATTTCGAGCACTTTATATTTCAGAGAACGGTTACGCTTTCAATACCTTTACTTCCAAGTATTGTTTTTCAAACGCATCCTTTTACTTAAAATTGCATTAAACGCTTTCTTCACGTTTTAAACTTCTACATTCCAGAAATCTTTTATGTTAAATGTTTTGCAAATCGAAACCATTTACTTCATTTTTTATACAGTTTTATATGTCTCTTCAATCAGCATTACAATTAGCATTTATTCGTATAACTTAGTTTTCATGTACAATTTGACCACATTTTTAAACTCTTAGAGAGAAGGATCGAAATAAACCAAACACTTGTACAATAGCAACCATGAATAATTGTTCGATTGTGAGAGTAACTTTAATATCCAAGGAGTCCTAGGATCAATCTAGTCGATCCTGTGAGTTACCAGAGAGATTGAGTAGCGTTAATAAAGATTATTCGATAGTTTGGAAGACTAGCGGTTGTTTACCAGAAATCACTGGAAACAAATTGGCACACCTGGTGGGACCAATAGTTGGATATCAGAATTAAGGATTGTCGAGACATAGCCATCCCAAAAACGTAGGAACCATAAGAAATTTGCTGTTTTATGAACCTGAGAAGTGGTAAGATAACCAACAGCAACCAACCTTTATCCAGAAGAAAACGTTTGGACAAAATGTCTAATTCAGACAATCAACAAGGAAACCAAGGTGACCCACATGCAACAGGCACTAACGCGTCCATTTCGAGCGGAACATCTAATGTGATCCCTTCGAATGCACAGTCTGTTGCATCTTCAACCAGTAACATAGCCACCACTGGAGTAAGTGGCATATCAACTAACAGTTCGATCTTAGGAAATACTGGAACTATGGGCTACCCTGGGGGATTCGTTCCACCACCAGGAACACAATCCCATTTAGCCACACCATTAACTAGACCACCCGGCTTCGATGGGAATAGAATTAGAAGTTCTTCTTACGGAATGCCAACATCTTTTATGGCAGGTTTACACAATTCCACTTCGAATTCATCCCCACAACTAGGATCTGGGTCTGGGGCGAACCAATTTATGACAAATAACCAAGGGTCAGTGGGTTATAGCACGTTGCCTATCCTAACCACAGATAACCAGTTGGCTTTTAGGCAATTGATGGATGACAACAACCACAATATGATAGGGGTGTTAGCGCAAACCATGCAGGAAATATTTGCCCCAATAGTTCAGAATGTGACTGTGACGAACAGGGAAAACGCTGACAATATGAGTCGAATAGCAGACTTCTTTGCTCCCACAGAAAGGCGTAGGCAGAACCAGGCGGGATTTCGAACAAACATGCCTATTATAGAACGAATTGCTAACGACCCAATTCATAGACTACCCAGAGAAGAAGCTAACTTAGGGGCCAGAGCACCAAGGTTAGAAGCCCCAGTAATTCAAGGCCCACAAAGGGAAGTTATGGAACCAGGGGCAAGGATCGAAAGGCCAGAAGCCCCAGAATTTCGAGAAGAACAACCTAGGGGAGTTGTTTTGGTTGGTCGAAATCAAGATGCTGATGCCGTCGTTCATAGGATTCGAAACGATAACATCTTGGCAGAAAATAACCTAACCACCATGATAGAGAGGATCATGGCCCAGAATGGCCTCAATACGGGAATGAGGAGGCCAAATTACGCTTCTCCTATATTGGATTGTATAATGCATACTGATTTACCAAGGGGATACAAAATCCCTAAATTTACAAAGTTCGCTGGGGACACCAACGAGTCAACGGTCGAACACATAGCGAGATACCTAACCGAAGCGGGAGATATAGCCAATAATGAAGATCTCAGGATCAAATACTTCCCAAGTTCCTTGACAAAAAACGCCTTCACTTGGTTTACCACGTTGCCTCCTGGATCTATTGACACTTGGGCCCTTTTAGAGAGATTATTCCATGAACAATTTTACATGGGACAAACGAAAATAAGTTTGAAGGAATTGGCCAGTGTTAAGAGAAAATTCACTGAACCCATAGATGATTATTTGAATAGATTTAGGCTGTTAAAAGCCAGATGTTACACCGTAGTGCCTGAACATGAGTTAGTCGAAATGGCCGCTGGGGGTTTGGATTATTCTATTCGAAAGAAATTAGATACTCAGTATTTGAGGGATATGGCTCAATTAGCCGACAGGGTTCGACAGGTCGAAAGACTAAAAGCCGAAAAAGCCAGAGTCTTTAAGAACAGTAAGAAAGAAAGGGTTTCCTATGTTGGGACTGAGGAAGTAGAAGAATATCCTGAATTCGAATTCGAAGAGGTCGAAATCGACCTCGCTGAATTAAAACAGGCCCCACCTTACTCCTGCAAAATGTTAGTTCCCACGAAAGGGAAAGATATTGTTGAAAATGAGAAAAGTGACAAGTTTCCAAAGAAGGTTTACACCTTCGACGTCACTAAGTGTGACGAAATTTTTGACTTGCTTGTCAAGGATGGCCAACTAATTGTGCCATCAAATGTCAAAATACCTCCCTTGGATCAGAGGAAGAAAAGGGGATTTTGCAAATATCATAGTTTCCTAGGCCACAAGACCTCACAATGTTTTCTTTTCAGGGACTTGATTCAAAACGCGATCAAAGATGGCAGACTAAAGTTTGCTGATAAGGTAAAGATGAAAGTGGACGAAGATCCTTTGGACGTCGCAGACACCAACTACTCTGAGCCTGCATGCATTGGAGAGGTCAACATGGTGGAAACTGATCAAAGCGATGCCCCAACAGGAGAGAAGGACACTGGAGTCGAAAACTGGGTGATGGTCGAAGTCAGCGAGGAAGTCACTGAAGACATCCAGAAAACGCCAGACACTTCGATTGTTGCACCTGTGGCTGTTGCAGGAGAAACCCAGGCTACTGAAGGCCAAGGGAATCAAAACGAAGGATTGACACAAGTCACTGAGGGCTTGAGGCTGGAATTGGAGAAAGTTCAAATTACGCAACCAGTTCCCCTTCAGAAGGAAATATGGGACACTCTAGGGGAGCCCAGTGGGAAATTTGACTATCTGGTCAAATATTCTGCCCCAGAAAGTTCGAAGGTCCAGATCGAAGATATAAAGCCCACAGGATGGGGCGATGACGAAACTAAAGAGGGGGATGTGGAAATAAATATGGTGGATATGGAAGGACCCCGTTCTGAGATGGAGGAAGTGAAAAAATACTTAGAAAAAGAAAAGCACAGAATGGGGGATAATCACACTGGAGATGCTACTCTCAAAGACTATCTCATGACATGCCACAAAGGAGATCCAGGCATGATATTATGCCCTAGGTGCAGCATCCTCTGCAACCAAAGAATTGCTGCAAATTTCGAAAGGGTACAGAGGGCTCGAACTGGCAACAATTAGCGCCAGGATAACCAACTCTTTAGGTGCTATCCCAAGGCTAGAGAGAGTCTGTTGGAGTTTGTTTTTCGCTGCTACAAAGGGGCAACTAAGTGTTTGGTTTGCCCAAGATGTTCTGCTGTGTATGACCAAAGCATGGCCAGGGCCTTCGAAACGATCCCCTTCGCCCCTTGCTGGAACCATCAAGAAACTGCCCAGATGGGCCCGCGTTTCGACAGCAGATACAAACAGCGAAGACCTGATAGCCCTCACCCCAAAGTTGCTCGAAGAGTGACTTTCAAACTCCCTGCTGAAGTGCCAACCGATAGATGGCTACAAGTCAGAAATGACAAAGGCAAAGACAAATGGAGGAGTGCTGAACGAAATGCACGCCATGCTGTGACATACAGGAGGCAATTCAACACACAAAAAAGGGAGGAAGTGAGATTAGAGAATTACAAAGGAAGGAACCCCATGTCAAGATCCCAGTGGCGCAAATAGCAAAGGATTCGAAAGGCTGAGAGAGAAGCTATGGCAAACAAAGGGGATACTTCAACGAAGATACAAGGTGAACCAAGCACCAACAAACCAAAAAATCAGACTGAAGAGAAACCTCCAGTCAATAGGAGGCTTTTTTCTGAAGACCAACGAGACGAACCAAAGGAATATACCCCAGGCCCGGAAGAGGACGAAGATATGATAACAGATAACTTCGAATCGGAGGGGGAGTCTTCATTCAACCTGAACTGTAACGTGGTGTCTGTGCTTCCCTGCGAATTTGGGCAGGAAACCGAAATCAATGAATATGAGGAGGAAGACACCACAGATTTAATGAAACATAGGCCCGTGTGCTACTACGTGATGGACAATGGGGTTGTTGAGGAACAAAATGCGTTCTTCGAACGTCCAGAGCCTGCAATGAAGAATCATCTCAAGCCACTTTTCATTCGGGCGAAAGTAGGTGTCCATGGTGTGAACAAAGTTCTAGTGGATGGGGGTGCTGCAGTCAACCTGATTCCCCATTTCATGCTAAAAAGGTTAGAGATCCGCGAAGGAGATATCAAGCCCCATAATATGGTTCTATCCAATTATGAGGGAAAAGTGGGCAAAACACTGGGGGTGGTCCAGTTGGAATTGACAATAGGCTCAAGTTGCAGGCCCACCATGTTTATGGTTATCGAAGCCAAGGCCAACTATAACCTACTGCTAGGAAGAGAGTGGATCCATGGCGTGGGGGCAGTTCCTTCGTCAATGCATCAACGACTAGTTCTGTGGAGAGATGACAGAATCGTGGAAAACATCGAAGCAGACCAGAGTTACTTTATGTCAACTGTCAATTTAGTTGACAAAAGGGATTATGATAAAAATCTGGCAAAGATTGCTCCATGTGTTCCAAACGATGAGATGAATGAAACTAGAAACGCCCACTACTACATGACACTTCGTCATGATGGTCTTTACTGGGATAGAACAATAATCGGTGAAGAAGAGGAAGTTGAAGGTGCTATACAAAAACGGCCAGCAGGCTGGAACTTCGACAACCTTAACCATGAATGAGTCTACCTTCTTCGAAAGGATTTCGGCCTATATGGCTGAGAATGAATCGAAAGCGGCCTTAGAGGCTGAAATAAATGAATCAACTGTAAAGACGAATGAAGTCAGTGGGGGGGGGTGCGAAATGCTCACCCATCAAAGAATTGGAGATGGATCAAAGGTTGGATGCCATCTATGACAAAGAACCCTTAGGCTTCGAAAGGGACCCCATAAACTCAGGTGTCAAAATGTTGGCACAGGACCCGCTCGAAGAAGTCAACTTAGGGGATGAAGAAACGAAAAAAGTAACTTACGTGAGTGCTAAACTTAGCCCAGGCCTCAAGGAAAAAGTGATCGAAGTCCTTAGGAAAAACAAAGATTGTTTCGCATGGGATTATGATGAGATGCCTGGTTTAAAGAGGGAGTTGGTCGAACATAGACTGCCAATCAAAGATGGCAAGAGGCCCATCAAACAAACTCCCAGAAGATTCGCACCAGCGGTTCTCACAAAAATTAAAGCTGAGATCGAAAGGTTGCTGCGCTGCAAATTCATCAGAACAACAAGGTACGTTGAATGGTTAGCAAACATAGTACCTGTTATTAAGAAAAATGGTTCTTTAAGAATTTGCATAGATTTTAGGGATTTAAATACTGCAACCCCTAAGGATGAATATTCCATGCCCGTGGCAGAAATGCTAGTAGATTCTGCTGCAGGATTCGAATACTTGAGCATGTTAGATGGATATTCTGGATATAACCAGATTTTCATTGCTGAAGAAGATGTTGCAAAAACAGCATTTCGTTGCCCAGGAGCCTTAGGCACCTACGAATGGGTGGTGATGCCTTTTGGTTTAAAAAATGCTGGGGCAACTTATCAAAGGGCGATGAATTCAATCTTTCATGACTTCATCGAAACCTTCATGCAGGTGTATATTGATGATATAGTCATCAAATCTATATCTGCAGAAGCACATTTGCATCATTTAAGCCAATCATTCGAACGAATGAGAAAACATGGCTTAAAAATGAATCCTTTGAAATGTGCATTTTTTGTGCAGGCTGGAGATTTTCTCGGTTTTGTGGTCCACAAGAAAGGAATTGAGATCAACCAGAACAAAACCAAAGCCATAATGGAGACGAAAGCACCTGCGTCAAAAAGGGAGTTGCAATCTCTACTAGGGAAAGTTAACTTCCTCAGAAGATTTATTTTGAACCTGAGTGGAAGGACCCAAGCTTTCTCTCTGTTACTTCGTCTAAAGCAAGGTCAGGCCTTCGAATGGAACGAAGCTCACCAGGAGGCGTTTGACAAAATAAAAGAATATCTTTCCCAGCCTCCTATTTTGTCTCCACCATCATGGGGGAAGCCCATGAGACTGTACATATCTGCTTCTGAAGTTAGCATAGGTAGTATGTTAGCACAAGAGGATAACAATGGCGTCGAAAGAGCCATATACTATTTAAGTAGAGTGCTAAATGATGCAGAGACCAGATATAGCAATTTAGAAAAACTATGTCTCTGTTTATATTTCTCTTGTATGAAACTCAAGTATTATATAAAACCTGTTGATGTTTATGTTTCGTCTCACTTCGATGTCATTAAACATATGCTTTCAAAGCCAATAATGCATAGTAGAGTTGGAAAGTGGGCTCTGGCCTTAACAGAATATTCATTGACTTTTATGCCCTTAAAAGCTATGAAAGGTCAAGTGATTGCTGATTTCATTGTGGATCATTCGTTGGTTGAGCAGACAAGCATGAGTTACGTCGAAATGCAACCATGGAAATTATACTTTGATGGTTCAACCCACAGGAATGGAAGTGGTGTTGGAGTCCTTCTAATTTCTCCTGAAGGAATTCCAACAAAATTCAAGTATAAATTGGATGGTCCTCGTTGTTCGAACAACGAAGCTGAATATGAAGCGCTCATTGTTGGACTTGAAGCTTTGTTGGAATTGGGGGCAACCAGAGTCGAAATTAAAGGAGACTCTGATTTAGTGGTCAAACAAATCACAAAAGAATACAAGTGCATAAAGGAAAATTTAATGGTATACTTCGTCATAGTCAATAGGCTATTAAGAAAGTTTGAATACATGGATATTCAACACATACCAAGGTTAGAAAACCAAGAAGCAAATGACTTAGCGCAGTTGGCTTCAGGTTATAGAGTATCTACCAAGAATCTTAAGGATTTGGTCGAAATAAGGGGAAGAGTTATGGCTACTAGATTCACACCATCGGATCTAGAAAGTATGAGATTGGGATATGCTGAGAAACAAGGATTCGAAATTCTAGCCATAAATACTTTGTCAGATACAGACTGGCGAAGTCCATTAAAGAGTTATCTAGCAGACCCAACTCTAAAGGTGGATAGAAAAACAAAATATAGAGCATTGTCATATCTCCTCATGGGGAACGAATTGTTCAAAAAGACCCAAGAAGGTGTATTATTGAAATGCCTAGGAGAAAGTGAGGCATATTTAGCATTGTCTGAAGTCCATAATGGGGCATGTGGGGCACACCAAGCAGGCCATAAAATGAAATGGTTGCTATTTCGATATGGTTTGTATTGGCCTAGCATGCTCAAAGATTGCATAGACTTTGCTAAAGGATGTGAGGAATGTCAGAAACATGCAGGAATTCAACACACCCCTGCAAGTGAGTTGCATTCGATCATCAAACCATGGCCATTCAGAGGATGGGCATTGGATCTGATAGGGGAGATAAATCCTGCTTCGTCCAAAGGTCAGAAATATATCTTGGTAGGAGTAGATTATTTCACCAAATGGATCGAAGCTATACCTTTGGTAGTTGCTGATCAAGAGGCAATTATCGAGTTTATACAAAAGCACATTATCTATAGGTTTGGATTGCCAGAAAGTATAACTACAGACCAAGGCTCTGTATTTACTGGTAGAAAGATGCAAGGATTTGCCCAAGAAATGGGGTTCAGATTGCTAACATCAACGCCATATTATGCTCAAGCAAACGGACAAGTCGAAGCAGCAAATAAAGTAATAATAGGATTAATCAAGAAGCATATTGGCAAGAAGCCAAGAAATTGGCATAAAACTCTGGACCAAGTGTTGTGGGCTTGTAGAACATCTCCTAAGGAAGCCACCAACACTACGCCTTTCCAACTTACATTCGGCCATGATGCAGTGTTACCAGTAGAAATTCATCTGCAATCAGTTCGAATCCAGAAACAAAACGAAATTCCAGCTGCATTATATTGGGAAATGATGATGAATGAATTAGTTGAGTTGGACGAAATTAGGTTACATGCGTTGGAAATTTTGATGAGGCAAAAAGAAAGAGTGGCCAGAACATACAATAAAAGGGTGAAGAAAAAAGTATTCGTTATTAATGACTTGGTTTGGAGAGTCATATTGCCTATGGATAAGAAGAACAAAGCATTAGGTAAATGGTCACCTCATTGGGAAGGACCTTTTCGAATATTAAAAGTATTCTCAAACAATGCATACGAAGTCGAAGAACTCTTGGATGATAAACGTGTACTAAAGGTTAATGGGAAATATTTAAAGAAATATAAGCCAAGCCTGCGGTAGATTCGAATAATAACAACGTAAACAAAATATTATAAAAAGCCAAGATGGCAAGATAGAATGCCAAAATGGCGTTGTTCGAATATTACATGTAAAAAGCCAAAGTTATGGTCAGATGAGATATAAAAATTTAGAAATAAACATTATTTTTCAATCGATTAAAGGTGCTTCGAAATGTTTCAAGTCTCTGCTGAGCAAACCGCCTGGCACCTTCCAAGGTTGCCACTTCTCCTTTAAGTTGTTCTGCAGTCTCCATTTCTGCAAGCCCCCGGTTGAGAAGCTCTTCGAATTGGTTACCTGCAGGATTAGTTTCGAAGGCTAGTTGTTGTTCCTTAGCCTCCTTAACTTTCTGCTGAAGTTCTAGAATCTGCCTTTCCCAAATAAGAATGGACTCAGCTCGAGCCTCATATTCAGTTTTCGCCTGCTTCAGATGCATAGCCTGATCCTCAGCTTCTTGAGAAAGCTTCGAAGCTTGTTCATAGGCGGCATCCATGGCAATGCGTTTCTCGTGAACCTTCTTGGCAGCAGATTCGTCTTGAAGAAGGTAGCCAGTTACGTTGTCCAGCAAATTCTGAAGATCAAACAAGAGAGTACTAACTGGCAAAGAGCAGTTGGAAAGATTAACCTTTGTGAGCAGCTCCTTCATAGTATAGCAAGCAGTACTATCTTGCTTAAGCACTTCGAAGATATCCACATTGAGAATAGTTCTCCTAATTTTGTTAAGAAGAACGACTCTTTCATCTGTGGGAAGAGGATAGCTGGTTGAACTTGTGCCAGCCCTAGCGAGTGGAACGCCCCTCTGAGCCAACTTTGCCTTCATATACCCAATGGGGTCATTTCGCCTCAGAAGTTCCAGTTCCTCGTCAGTCATTCGAGACGGAGAGGATTGGGGGAATTCCACGCGTAGGGGAACCACGTTTGTTTCAACCTCTAGGGTTTCGTTGATTGCATCACCATCCCCTTCATTTACTTCGTGCTCTTGGTCTTCTTCATCTTCGTCCAAATCTACCACTTCGATACCATCCCTTTCGCCGCTATGTGCGTTAGACTCCGTCCCGGCAGTCGAACCATCATTGGCGTTTTCCTCGTCATTGGCGTTTTCCTCCTCAGATTCTTCGCCTGCAGATTCTTCGAATTCTCGCCCAGAATCAGCTTTTTCTTCTTCAGTCTGAGTATCCTTTGGGTCCTCTTGAAGAGTTTCAAGAGGGGACTTTTGAAGAACCCTTTGTGAATCCTCTGTAGACGTTTGAAGTATCGTTTCGTTCACCTCTTTCAGAGGAATGGAGGTACCTTGGTCATCTGGCTGTTCAGAAGTTCCAGCTAAAACCGCCACATTGGAAGAACCTTTGTTTTGGACCAAATTGCTGGAATCTCCTTGAGGAGAGGAGTTAAGCGGAGCAGCAGCTCTGGATGGTGAGGTCGAAATGGTAGAAGTGGGATTCAAGATGTTCTGCAAGGAGCAGCAAAATGTTAAAGAAAACATTCATCAAGGTAATAAGAAGTTAAACGTTTTTAGAAGTAGTTCGATTTACCTGTGGGCCCTCAGAGGAGAGGTTACTAGCTATGCGTTCCAACTGTGGGTTGGAGGTCGAAGGTGGATTTTTGGATTTTTGTAAGGGAGCAGTATCCCTGGAATCGAGTCCAGAGACACTAGTCAGAACAGTACTTTTAGGTGTAGCTTTCTTTAGCTTCTTCTTCGAAGCAGTATTTGAGTTTCCTCCAGCAGTGGGATCTTCCCCAGTAGTGCTTGGTTTTCGCTTCTTAGGAGTAGTGGGAGGAAGCTTGTTGGTCTGAACGAATTTTAACGAAGTTAGATATAAAAAGCTTGAGTGAATTCGAAGCATCAAAAACTAAGTGATTACCGTTGGAATTGGGGCACTTGTTGTTGGCGTTATTGTTGTTGTTGTAGTTGCAGCAGTAGCAGTTGTTTCGGGTGGATTATCTTTTTCAGTAGTTTCAATGGAGGTCTGAGAGGCACTCCCTTCCTTCGATTTCGAGGCAGCAGTCTTTATCCTGATAGCTGAAAATCAAAACAATTAAGGCAAAGGTTAAAGATATGGAAAATAAAAGACATTTGGGATTGTTCCCAAGCATTCGCACCTGTGCCTTGATCAGATTTAATTGACATGGCAGAAAGGTCATATCGAAGATGTCCTGGGAAATCATGAAGCCAGTGTCGAGCCCATGTCACAGTCTCAGATGGCTTTGGTTTCCTTTGAAGATATTTGAACATCTCTTTGCAAGTAAACCACCATGGATATGGGGGAAACCAAGCCAGAGCCAGTTCTGAGGTAGGTAATCTGGGAAATTTAGGTGGATGCATTTCGAATGCCAACCTATACCTATCATCAGGTGACAGCCCTGAAGGAAGTTTTAGCTTAGAAACTTTTTGTTTAAATTTTTCCTTCAAGGTCTCAGCTGCTTGATGCACAGTGGAGTCCAAGCGCGTGGGGTCGTAAGTAGTTTCAAAATAATTTTGAAAAGCTTTTATCTCTTTGGCATGAGTAAACATACCTTTCTTTGCTGGTACCTGCACATCGAAGGCATCAATTAGTTTCTGTCGAATTGTAAGTGTATCGAACATGCAAGTTTGATAAAACTTAATCCACCACTCCAGAAATCCTTTAGCCGCGAGATGGGTAGGTTCGAAGGCTATCAGCTCAAATTGGGCAAAGCCTTGATATTGTTCTTGTTGAATCTTGGCTTCCCTTGCTTTGAAAGTTCGACCAGATGTAATGGCGCTCTCAGTTTGGAACAAAGGTTCAGGAATCAGTTGGCATAAGCCAAACTGCCTCGAAACGAAGTTTGGTTGGTAGGCAAAGAGAAGAATTTGGTTCTTAGCTGGGGTTATCCTCGAAGAGATGAGTCTAGGAAGCAAGAAAGCTCTCCATACATCTTGGATCTCCTTGCTCTTGATGGCTTCTGAGAGAGCCATGGTGAACCAAGAGGGTCCATGAGTCCTCGAAGCAAAAGGCTCCATGCTCTCTTCGAACTTATGCCTTTTGGAGAGGATCATGATGTACTTCGAGAATTGAACCTTGAAGTCATCCTTGTCATCATTAGGAGTTAGTCTTTGAAGCCTAGTGCCTTCGACTATCCTATCACTTATTTCTGAATCTTGCTCATCTATGGTGTTGGCGGTTGGTAAAGAAGGTTCGAACATGGCGTTTAGCCATAATTGGAGTAACCAAAATGGGCCAGCTAATAGAATGTTTTTAGAGGTATGGGATTTGAGACTCGAAACGGCTGACCTCAGGCTCTCATAGAGGTCAACTAAGAGTAATTCACTTAGGCACACTTTGCGATTTTCGTGTAAATCCCTAGCTAGAGGAATGAACCTACTAGCTACCTGCAGGGATCTACTGCAGAAAACGTACCTAGACAGCCACAGGGTTAAGAATGCAATATGCTCTATGTCAGACACATTATCCCCTTCAGCATGATAATGGCTGATAAATTTGGAAAAGCTGGCTAACTTGACTTCGAAGTCAATTATGCTGGAGTGTTCTTCGTTGTCAGGAACATAAGTTTCTCCCACTGGCGACAGCCCAGTAATAGCCGCTATATCAAAGAAAGTTGGGGTAATCATTCCACCTGGGAGATGGAAAGTGTTGTAGGTACTATCCCAGAAATAAAGGGACGCAAACAGCAAAGGATGGCTATAGGTGAATCCAGGTTTCGATAGCTTAATGAGGTTATAAATGCCTAGTTCTTCCCATTGCTGGGATTTTTTGGCTTCTACTTTCGCGAACCAATTTTGATAGGCAATATCAGAAGTAGGGCAAGATCTAAATGGTTTAAAATTGCTTTTTACATAATCCAAAACAAATGGGTCCTTGGGAGGAACAGTTGGGGTTTCTGCGGTATTCGAACTGAGGGATTCTACTACCCTAGGGGTATCCATTTTATTGAATAAAGGTTTGAAGCTATAACATACGGGAAAAATTGTCCTGGTGTCCTTTAGTATTTCAAAAACTGTAAGAGGACCATTTAAGGCTAACCTCTTACCAGCAACATGGGTAGGGATGAGTACCTGTGATGCATACAACATTTCTTTTTCTTTGGAAATCATTTGAGGAGCAAGAGCAGATTGGCCTTGAATGGTGATGATTTTACTCTCCATGGTTGCTCCTGTAGTCTTTCCCTTCTTCTTTGAGACTTTCTTGAGTTGGGAAGAGGTGGAGGAAGACATTTTTGTTGTTTGAGAGCTTAGATTGTTTATGAGAGAAGAAGAGTAAAAATCCAGAGTATGAAAGATTTAGAGTGTAAAAAGAAAAAGGAAGAGTAAATTAACGTTTTATAATGAGAAGATTAAAATGTCCACCGAGTAAAAGTAGGATACGTGGAGATCATGGGTTGGTGTGATGAAGAGGTGGCGAGAAGGTGATATAGGTAATAGGCGTGATTTAAAAACAATCATTACTTATAACTGCACCACGCTGTGAAGTGACTATGGGCGGTTAAGGAACCCAAAAGGTGCTATGATTGATGTGACTGGAGTCAAAGGCATTAAATGTTATGATGATTCGAAAATCCTATCAAAATCTTGTATAAATGTTTAAAATAGGTATTTCTCAAAGAGATCGAAATACATATTTTAAAGGGGCAATTTGTTGGCTGAAGATTTTGATAATGTTATCTAGAATTCAAAAGAGTTAAAAGTTCTGATCGAAATGAAATTGAACACCATATTTCGAAGTTGCAGAAGCAGTGTTTCGAATGAGTGTGTCAAAGCTTGAAGCTTCGAACGGTGATCATGGAAAATATCCAAAGGGGTCTCGAAACAACAGCGAGGCTAGGTTTGGGAAGAGCGTTCGAAACGGAAGAACACTAAAGCATTTAAAATTCAAATAGAAGCGGGACTTTCAAAGTTTGAAAGTTTTGTGTTGGAGCATTTGGGGACACGTGGAAAGATGAAAGAAGCATTGTCTTGCATGTTCGAAACGTGGCATGATCCTATAGCGAGACCGTTAGGGTCGAATTAGTATAAATAGAAGTCTTAGTATTAAGATTTCAGTGTGTCATATCTGTTATACAAAATACTCAATAACATTCAAACTACCACATGGCAAGGGAAACGAATGCAAGAGAGATGTATGTATGATAGCACCATGTATTTCTAACTTAATGAAAGCCTTTTTACCATTTCCAGTACTTTCCTCTTTTCTTTTTATCGAATAACATTTACAAGTTTCTTTATTTACTGTCTTTTCATTTCAAAGTCTTTTCCTCAAAGTTTTACGTTTTATTGCTTTCTTTATATTTCGAGCACTTTATATTTCAGAGAACTGTTACGCTTTCAATACCTTTACTTCCAAGTATTGTTTTTCAAACGCATCCTTTTACTTAAAATTGCATTAAACGCTTTCTTCACGTTTTAAACTTCTACATTCCAGAAATCTTTTATGTTAAATGTTTTGCAAATCGAAACCATTTACTTCATTTTTTATACAGTTTTATATGTCTCTTCAATCAGCATTACAATTAGCATTTATTCGTATAACTTAGTTTTCATGTACAATTTGACCACATTTTTAAACTCTTAGAGAGAAGGATCGAAATAAACCAAACACTTGTACAATAGCAACCATGAATAATTGTTCGATTGTGAGAGTAACTTTAATATCCAAGGAGTCCTAGGATCAATCTAGTCGATCCTGTGAGTTACCAGAGAGATTGAGTAGCGTTAATAAAGATTATTCGATAGTTTGGAAGACTAGCGGTTGTTTACCAGAAATCACTGGAAACAGTGGGGCACATCAAGCAGGCCATAAAATGAAATGGCTGTTATTTCGATACGGCTTCTATTGGCCTAGCATGCTCAAAGATTGCATAGACTTTGCTAAAGGATGTGAGGAGTGTCAAAAACATGCAGGGATTCAACATGCCCCTGCAAGTGAGTTGCATTCGATCATCAAACCATGGCCATTTAGAGGATGGGCATTGGATTTGATAGGAGAAATAAATCCTGCTTCGTCCAAAGGACAGAAATATATCTTGGTAGGAATAGATTATTTTACCAAGTGGATCGAAGCTATACCATTAATAGTTGCTGATCAAGAGGCTATTATTGAGTTTATACATAAACACATTATCTATAGGTTCGGATTGCCAGAGAGCATAACCACAGACCAAGGCTCTGTGTTTACTGGTAGAAAGATGCAAGAATTTGCCCAAGAAATGGGGTTTAGACTGCTAACATCAACGCCATATTATGCTCACGCAAACGGTCAAGTCGAAGCAGCCAATAAAGTAATAATAGGATTAATCAAGAAACATATTGGTAAAAAGCCAAGAAACTGGCACAAAACTTTGGACCAAATATTATGGGCCTGTAGAACATCTCCTAAGGAAGCTACTAACACTACGCCTTTCTAACTCATATTTGGTCATGATGCAGTGCTGCCAGTAGAAATTCATCTACAATCAGTTCGAATTCAGAGACAAAACGAAATCCCAGCTGCATTATATTGGGAAATGATGATGAATGAATTAGTTGAGTTGGACGAAGTTAGATTACATGCATTGGAAATCTTGATGAGACAAAAAGAAAGAGTGGCCAGGACATATAACAAAAGGGTGAAGAGAAAAGCATTCATTATTAATGACTTAGTCTGGAAAGTTATATTGCCCATGGACAAGAAAAATAAAGCATTAGGTAAATGGTCACCTCATTGGGAAGGACCTTTTCGAATATTAAAAGTATTCTCAAACAATGCATACGAAATCGAAGAACTGGTGGTTGATAAGCGTATCCTAAGGGTTAATGGGAAATATTTGAAGAAATATAAGCCACGCCTGCAGGAGATTCGAATAGTAACAACGTAACCAAGATATTATAAAAAGGCCAAAATGGAAAGATGAGATGCCAAAATGGCGTTGTTCGAATATTACATATAAAAAACCAAATTGTAATCAAATAAACACTGAAATTTAGAAATAAGAATTATTTTTCAATATGTTGAAAGTGCTTCGAAAAGATTCAAGTCTCTGCTGAGCGAAACGCCTGGCTCCTTCCAAGGTTGCCACTTCTCCCTTGAGTTGTTCTGCAGTTTCCATTTCTG
Source organism: Vicia faba (assembly GCA_948472305.1). Classification (NCBI taxonomy): domain Eukaryota; kingdom Viridiplantae; phylum Streptophyta; class Magnoliopsida; order Fabales; family Fabaceae; genus Vicia; species Vicia faba. The sequence continues at coordinate 1,629,116,151 of OX451737.1, read as the reverse complement.
CAAGCCCTTGGTTGAGAAGCTCTTCGAATTGGTTACCAGCAGTATTGGTTTCGAAGGTTATTTGTTGTTCTTTAGCCTCCTTAACCTTTTGTTGAAGTTCCAGAATCTTCCTTTCCCAAAGAAGGATGGACTCAGCTCGAGCCTCATAATCAGCTTTTGCTTGCTTTAGATGCATAGCTTGATCCTCAGCTTCTTGAGAGAGTTTCGAAGCTTGTTCATAAGCAGCATCCATTGCAATGCGTTTTTCTTGAACCTTCTTGGCAGCAGATTCGTCTTGGAGAAGGTAACCAGTTACGTTGTCCAGCAAAGACTGAAGATCGAACAAGATAGTACTAACTGGCAAGGAGCAGGTAGCAAGATTGACCTTTGTAAGCAACTCCTTCATAGTGTAGCAAGCAATGCTATCTTGTTTGAGCACTTCGAATATATCCACATTGAGAATTGTTTTCCTGATCTTATTAAGAAGTACAATTCTTTCATCTGTGGGAAGAGGATAGCTAGTCGAACTTGTGCCAGCCCTAGCAAGTGGAATGTCCCTTTGAGCCAGCTTTGCCTTCATGTACCCAATAGGGTCATTTCGTCTCAGGAGTGCAAGCTCCTCGTCAGTCATTCGAGACAAAGAGGAGTGAGGGAGTTCCACACGTAGGGGAGTCACGTCCAATTCGACTTCCATGGGTTTGTTGGTTGTGTCACCATCCCCTTCATTCGTTTCGTGCTCATAATCTTCTTCATCGTCATCCAAGTCCACCACTTTGATGTCTTCTTTTCCGCTGCTATTTACATTGGACTCTGTCCCAGCAGTAGAACCATCATTGGCATCCTCCTCCTCAGACTCTTCTTCTGCAGATTCTTCGTCTCTTTGGCTAGAGTCAGCTTTCTCTCCTTCAGTTTGAGTGTCCTTTGGGTCCTCTTGAAGGGTTTCAAGAGGGGACTTTTGAAGAGAAGCTCTTTGCAAATCCTCTGCAGATGTTTGAAGTGGTGTTTCGTTTGTCTCTTTCAGAGGAGGAGAGGTACTTTGATCATCATGCTGTTCAGAAGTTCCAGCCAGAACCGCCATATTGGAGGAACCTTTGTTCTGTACAAGGTTACTGGAATCTCCTTGAGGAGAGGAGTTGAGTGGAGCAGCAGCTTTTGATGGTGAGGTCGAAGTAGTGGAAGCTGGATTTAAGATGTTCTGCAAGAAGCAAAAGAATGTTAAAAGCATGCACCAAGGTAATAATAAATTATTATTTTCAAAGAGATTTAAAGTTCAATTTACCTGTGGACTCTCGGAGGAGAGGTTTCTAGCTATGCGTTCCAACATTACGTTGGAGGTTGAAGGTGGAATTTTGGATTTGGGTGAGGGAGCAGCATCCCTGGAATCGAGTCCAGAGACACTAGTTGGTACGGTACTTTTCGAAATATCCTTCTTCTGCTTCTTCTTCGAAGCAGTTGGTAAGTTTCCTCCAGCCTTGGGGTCTTCCCCAGTGGTGTTTGATTTTCGCTTCTTTGGAGTAGTAGGAGGAAGTTTGTTGGTCTGAAAAGATTTAAACAAAGAGTTAGATGCAAATCATAAAACATTAGTGAATTCGAAACATCAAGGCTAAATGATTACCTGTGGAGTTGGAACTCTGGTTGTTGTTGGTATTGTTGTTGTGGTTGTTGCAGCAATGGTTGTTGTTTCGGATGGAGTCACATTGTCAGTAGTTTCGATAGAGGCTTGAGAGGCGCTCCCTTTTTTTGACTTCGAAGCGGCTGTCTTTATCCTGATGGCTGAAAATCGAAACAATTAAAGCAACGGTTAAAGATATGGAAAATGAAAAATGTTTGGGATTTTCCCAAGCATTCGCACCTGTGCCTTGATCAGATTTAATCGACATGGCAGAAAGGTCGTAACGAAGGTGTCCTGGGAAATCGTGGAGCCAGTGTCGAGCCCATGTCACAGTCTCAGATGGCTTTGGTTTCTTTTGAAGATGTTTGAACATCTCTTTGCAAGTGAACCACCAAGGGTATGGGGGAAACCAAGCCAGAGCCAGTTCTGAGGTAGGTAATCTAGGGAATTTAGGTGGATGCATTTCGAATGCCAACCTATACCTATCCTCAGGTGACAACCCTGAAGGAAGTTTTAACTTAGAAACTTTTTGTTTGAATTTTTCCTTCAAGGTCTCAGCCGCTTGATGCACAGTGGATTCCAAGCGTGTGGGGTCATAAGTAGTTTCAAAATAATTTTGAAAAGCTTTAATCTCTTTGGCATGAGTAAACATACCTTTCTTGGCTGGTACCTGCACATCGAAGGCATCAATTAGTTTATGCTGAATTGTAAGAGTATCGAACATATAAGTTTGATAAAACTTGGTCCACCATTCCAGAAACCCCTTAGCTGTAAGATGGGTAGGTTCAAAGGTTATTAGCTCAAACTGGGCAAAGCCTTGGTATTGTTCTTGCTGTAATTTGGCTTCCCGTGCCTTGAAGGTTCGCCCATAGGTAATGGCATTCTCAGTTTGAAATAAGGGTTCAGGAATTAGTTGGCACAAGCCAAACTGTCTCGAAACAAAATTTGGCTGGTAAGCGAAAAGGAAAATCTGATTCTTGGCAGGAGTTATTCTTGAAGAAATGAGTCTAGGTAGCAAAAAGGCTCTCCATACATCTTGAATCTCCTTGCTCTTGACAGCTTCTGAGAGAGCCATGGTGAACCAGGAAGGTCCATGAGCCCTCGAAGCAAAAGGCGCCATGGTCTCTTCGAACTTATGCCTCTTAGAGAATATCATGATGTACTTCGAGAATAGGACTTTGAAGTCGTCTTTGTCGTCATTTGGAGTTAATCTTCGCAGCCTAGTACCTTCGACTATTCTATCAGTTATTTCATGGTCTTGTTCATCAATGGTGTTGGCAGTTGACAAGGAAGGTTCGAACATGGCATTTAGCCATAGCTGAAGTAACCAAAAAGGGCCAACTAACAGGATATTCTTGGAGGTATGAGATTTTAGGCTCGAAACAGCTGACCTTAGGCTTTCATAAAGATCAACTAGCAGCAATTCGCTCAAGCACACTCTTCAATTCTCATGCAAATCCCTAGCTAGAGGAATAAACCTACTGGCTACCTGTAGGGATCTACTGCAGAAGACATATCTTGACAGCCATAGGGTAAGGAAAGCAATGTGTTCTACATCAGACACACTGTCTCCTTCAGCATGGTAATGGCTGATAAACTTGGAAAAACTTGCTAATTTAACTTCGAAGTCGATTATACTCGAATGTTCTTCGTTGTCAGGGACATATGTTTCTCCTACTGGTGATAGCCCAGTGATGGCCGCTATGTCAAAGAAGGTAGGGGTAATCATTCCACCAGGGAGATGGAAAGTATTATAAGTACTGTCCCAGAAATAGAGGGACGCGAATAACAAAGGGTGGCTGTAAGTGAAACCTGGTTTCGACAGCTTAATCAAGTTGTAGATACCTAATTCTTCCCATTGCTGGGATTTCTTAGCTTCTACCTTATTGAACCAATTTTGATAAGCAGTGTCGGAGGTGGGGCAAGATCGAAACGGTTTAAAATTACTCTTTACATAGTCTAATACAAAAGGGTCCTTAGGAGGAACAGTTGGATTTTCCATGGTGTTTGAGCCAGAAGATTCTATTGCCTTAGGGGCGTCCATTTTGTTAAACAAGGGTTTTAAACTATAGCAAACTGGGAAAATTTTCCTGGTATCATTTAAAATTTCAAAAACCGTAAGAGGGCCCATTAAAGCTAACCTCTTACCAGCGGCGATGGTAGGAATGAGTACCTGAGATGCATAAAGCATTTCTTTCTCCTTTGAGATCATCTGGGGAGCAAGAACGGATTGACCTTGGTGAGTGATAACTTTACTTTCCATGGTAGTTCCTGCGGTCTTTCCTTTCTTCTTGGAAACCTTTTTTAGTTGGGATGAGGTAGAAGAAGACATTTTTTGAAGAATATTGAGAGCTTAGGGTTTTTAGGTGAGAGAAGAAGGATAAAAGATTCAGAATGTGGAAAGAAAAGAAAAAGACTAAGTTGATGATGTTTTATAATGTGGAAGTTTAAGCATCCACTGAATAAGGTTGTGATACGTGGTACTCATGGGTTGGTGTGATGAAGAGGTGGCGTAAAGTTAACATTGGTAGTAAGCGTGATTAAAGATAATCATTGTTTTGTAACTGCACCATACTGTGAAGTGGTTCCAGGCGATTAAGGAATCTAAAAAGTGTTATGATTGACGTGACTGGAGTCAAATGCATTAAATGTTACGATGGTTCGAAGGTCGCATCAAAATCTTGTGTAGATGTTTAAAATAAGTATTTCTCAAAGAAATCGAAATACATATTTTAAAGGGGCATTTTGTTGGTTGAAGATTTTGATAATATTATTAGAAGCCAAGTGAATTGAACGTTTCGATTGAAATGAAACAAAGCGTCATGTTTCGAAATAGCAGAAGCAGTGTTTCGAATGAGCATATCAAAGCTTGGAGCTTCGAGTGGCAATTATGGGAACATATCTAAAGAAGTCTCGAAATGACAACAAGGTTGTGTCTGAGAAGTGCGTTCGAAGCAGAGAAGTACCAAAACATTTGAAATTCAAATGCAAGCGGGACATTCGAAGTTTGAAATTTATGTGCTGGAGCATTTGGAGACACGTGGAAACAAGAGAGAGGCATTGTTCTGCATGTTCTGAACGTGGCATAATCTTATAGCAAGACCGTTATGGTCGAAGTAGTATAAATAGAAGTCTTAGTATTAGGATTTCGTGTGTCATATCTATTGTACTAAATACTCAGTAAACATTCAAATTACCACATGGCTAGGGAAACGAATGCAAGAGCAATGTACGTATGATAGCACCACATGTTTATGATTTTATGAAAACCCTTTATCATTTCCAGTACTTTCCTTTATCTTTCTGCCAAATACCATTTACAAGTTTTCTCATTTAAAGTCTTTTTATTCGAAATCTTTTCATTGATGCCTTACATTTAAATGCTTTCTTTCCATTTCAAACACTTTACATTTTAGAAAACTGTCATACTTTTCATGCCTTTATCTTCAAGTTTATCCTTCGAACACCTATTTTTACTTAAAGTCATTTTACAGATTTCTTGCATTAAACGCTTTCTTTGCATTTCAAATCTTTTACATTAACTGTTTTGTTTTACGTTTCAAAGCCATTTACTTATCTTTTATGCAATTTTACATGTCTTTACAATTAACATTTATTCATGCAATTTAGTTTCGCGCACATATATTTTGATTACACCTTTAGATCTTTAAGAGAGAAATCGAAATAAGTCAAACACCTACACAACACTCTAAATACCAACCATGAATACATGTTCGATCATGAGAGTTACCCTAATGACCAACAAGTCCTAGGATCAATCTAGTCGATCCTGCGAGTTACCAGAGAAATTGAATAACAGTCAGTAAGTTTATTCGATAGTTTGGAAGACTAGCGGTTGTTTACCAGAAATCACTGGAAACAATACTGTGATCGGTGGATCTGGAACTGACTGTTTAACGCTGGTTCGCGAAATGTCGCGGAAGCAAGAGTCGCCACCGTCTTTTATTTTCTCCAAATGGAAAGGACAAAAGCACAGAAAAATTCCTTATAGAGATTGCTCTCGGTTCGGGAGGTAGGTTATAGAAAGGGAAGGTGTTAGCACCCTTTCTATCCATGGTTATCCATGGGCTCTTAGATACTTGCTCATTTGTGTTTTCAAAATGGTTTGTTTGCTTTTCAACTGTGGGTTTTAAAAAAGGTTTCTTTGAAAATTCCAGTTCGACTCTTGTATCGGTCCTCAAGAGTGTTTGAAAAATTGCTTTCGAAAGCTTTTGAAAAGTGTTGGTGTGAAAAGTTTTTGATTTGTTTTGAAATTAGAGCAAGTATCTAGAGTCGTCTACCTACCCTAAGGAATTCGTCTGTGTAGATGTCCTTTAAAGTAGTGCCATCCCACCATTGAGAGGTAGGTAGCACCACCGTTGGAGGTGTTCGGGTCAATTCGAGGTTCGGGACATGGTGATCACCAGAGCAATAGGAAGACACCTTAGAAGCTACCCTCATGCCAGGTTCCCGGATCATGAGGACTTACTAAGACATCCTCTACTCGACGATCACCTTTCGAGGCAAGGCAACAGTGAGGCGTACCCTAGGGGTGGTGTGTGCGACTTGTGTGTCAGATTCGTTTATTTTTGTCTTTTGTCATGTTATTGGTGATCTAGCGTTTGTTTTTATTTTTTTGTCCATTCATTCTTGCATGCCATTATTAACAGTTAAAAATTGCGAAAAGTAAAAGATTCTAAGCTATTACAACAGGCGCGGGTCCACATCGCCAAAATTTCTTGAACCCGATTTGACAGAAAATTAAAGAAAGTAAAGAAAATAAAGAATTAAAAGTGCGACAACTTAATTACATGGCTTCGGGAGAGATACATAAATATTAAAAGAATAAAAATAAATATGCGAATTAAATGAGAATTAAACGAGGGCGTTGGACCCTTTTTGCAAAATTAAATTAAATGAGGGAATTAATTAATAACAAAAGAAAAGAAATTGTTTTTGGTATTTTTTGGTATTTTGTGATTTTAATGAAAAAGAATTAATTTAGTTAAATGCTAACCCTAATTCTAGTTATTTTAATTTATTAAAAAGAAGATTAAAGCTTTACCCTAAAATTAACCCTAATTAATTTACATGCAATTTTAACTACAAAAAATAAATATTTAATATTTTAATTATTTATGAAAGAAAATAAAAAAGGGATAAAAAATTAATTAAACCCTAATTCTATATTTTTTTAGATTTTTATTATGAAAATATTATAATTAACCCTAATTTAATAACTAAATGAATCAATATAATTTATTTATGAAAATACTAAAAATAAAAATATTTATTGTTTTTTTCTCTTTTCTGATTTTTTATGTGTTTTTTATATTTTATGAAAACATTAAATTAATTAAACAAACAATAATTAAAAGAAAACAAAAATAAAGAAAGTGAAGAAAATTTGCAAACCAAAGGGGGTCTGCCCCTAATTTGAGGTGTTTCTTTTAGCAATCTGGGCCCATTAGCAATTGGCCTGTAGAACTTTTTCACTAGCATGTATCAGCGTTGACCAGGGTTTACCATGTACCTCAGAGCGTGGCCTTCTGATCCTCTCCATTGGGACGCGTGGACGTCTGATTTTGAAGGTGTATAGTGTGCTTCAGCATTGAATCTGCATAGGAATATTAGTTGAAAAAATATATGGAAATAGTGAGGACCTGGGGCTCGAACCCAGGTCATGAATGTTACCAACAATAGTGCTTACCACTGAACCAATCCACACGCGTTTAACATGTAATAACTAACAAATATTATAAAAGAAAAATGGTCAGTGGCTTAAAAACGCGCGAAGAATTTGAATGTTCCAATCAACTTATGCCACTTCATCGTCCTCTTCGTTGTGTTTTCTTTTTCTGAAATACAAAAACAATAAGCAACAGTTTTCAAACGTTGCTATAGATGCTATATTAGAAAATAGCGAATAGGCCATAAGGCCTCATAAATTGAGCGCGAGGGCTTGTTTCTCTTCGTCCAAACGCCCTGAATTGAATGGTGGTATTCAGGTGTCTTGATTTTTCCATATCACGAAACGCCCAATTTCAAGCTTCATAAACCCTAAGAGACAACAATGGTGAAATCGTATATAGCATACAAAAACTCAATCAAGGTAGATGGTTAGCTTCAGAACATGTCAATTAGTATGAATGCATCAAAAAAACGCAATGAAAATGCCTAAATATGGAAACACGATTATGCATATTTTTTGAAACAGTTTGAACCCCTTGTACCAATTCTGGGCGTGTAAAGGTTGGCAAGTTATCCAGTTAGCTTCAGTGAGACACGAGGAAGCTTTTGCAATTGGTCTTGTGCTCTGAATCGACCTCTAACCCTATTTTCAGTTTTGAGTTTTTAAGCCAAATTTTCAAGTTTGCCAATGGTGTTTTCTGCGCAGCTTAGTGGTTCTTTGCATTAGGGTTGTGTTCTATGTATAAGTATGAATGAATTAGGTCAAAGAAAACAATCCAAATCCTTGGCATTCATGGTTTGAGAGATTTGATTTTCAAAGATCTTTTTTCAATATTTTCCATGCTATTTTGTACCAATCATGACCAATTCTCTTCAAATCTTTCCATATTTGATTATGCACGAATTTTTGAACCTATTACATGTACAAAAAGATTTGATAAATTAGGTTAAGTATTTTTCATGTATTTAATTGATTTAAATGAATTATTATTAATAAAAATTCAAATAAATAAATAAAAAATGAATAAAAACTTCCCTTTGGGCCAAGTGGTCGTGCATATGCCTTGGATGATGAATTGTAGAAGAAAAAATAGGCCCATTAGCAATTTTAGGTCATTTGAACCAATGTTGACTTTTCAAAATATCCAAAAATTTCCCAACTTCCACAAGGCATAACTTGCTCAATTTTTAAGCTTTGCTCATGTTCTTGGACATTTTGGAAAGTTATTTGAGTCCTCTAACCAATGTCTTTGGTCCCATGTCAATTTGATTCACCAATCTCAAGTTATGGCCTTTGACTTAAAGTCCCTTTTTGTTGACTTTTGAAAATAACCTATAATGTTGAAATTGATAACTTTTTGTGAGAGCATTTCTTGGACTTGGAGTATGAAGATGAGTTGTAGGAAATGTCTTTCTATTCAAAATGAGCTTTGGATGGAATTTTTCTGATAATCCATGTGAAAGTTATGCCCTGGTCAATTTACAGTTGACTTTTTCAACTGTCCAAATAAGGAAACTTTTGCATCTTGGTGATTTTTGAGCCAAGCTTTGAGAATCATGATCAAGCATTGATTAACTGATGTTTGTGGCTTCAAAATGAGATGTTGACCAAAAATTTGAACTTTTGACTGTCAAATGACCATTTTGCCCCTACAGTTGACTGTAATGCAATTAGGGTTTTGACTGTGCAATTTTGTGCTGAAAGTCTTGAAACTTGATATGAGGATGCTTGACCATATTTATAAGCATGTGGGACTTGATTGGGCCCTTGGAAACTTCATTTTCTTGATCAGAACAAAAACCCTAATTTTGACTGTTCAAGAGGCTTTTACACTGTGCAACCCTTGGGGAATTTTGAAGCATGACTTGGCAATTTCTTGAAGAATATGGGAGAGCAAATTTTGGGGTACAACAAATACCATACTCACATATGCCATTCATATACTTCAAAATCCTCTTAACTTGATTGATGTGACTTACCTTGGGTTCTGCTTGATATCTAGCATAAACCCCAACAACAAAAGCTATATCTGGCCTGCTTGTTGTAAGATACAAAAGGCTGCTAAACATGCTTCTATATAAACTCTGATCAACACTCACTCCCTTTTTATATTTGGATAACTTCAAGTGTGTGGGAGCATGAGTTCTCTTATGGGTGGCATTATCCAATCCAAATTTCTTGGCATATTTGCTTTGACAAAGGAAAATGGAGTCTTCCATCTGCTTGACTTGTATCCCAAGAAAGAATATCAATTCACCCACTAAACTCGTCTCAAACTCAGATTGCATCTGTTTGACGAATTGTTAGACCATTTCATCTAACATTCCCCCAAACACAACATAATCCACATATATATATATATATATATATATATATATATATATATATATATATATATATATATATATATATATATATATGAGCTATCATATGTTTTCCATCTTTCTCCTTGACAAAGAGAGTTTTGTCAATTCCTCCCTTTCTATATCCATGGTTAATGAGAAACTCAGTCAGCCTCTCATACCAAGCTCTTGGAGCCTGTTTTAAACCATATAACGCCTTCTTTAATTTGAACACATGCTTTGGGAAAGAAGGATCAACAAATCATTATGGTTGTTCAACATACACTTTTGTCATGGTGAAAAGTCGGGGAGACCAAGCTATTGAGGAGCTTGACTCACATAGACTTTAAGAAGTCACCATCGAACTTTATTGTTTCTAAGGAAAAGAGAAAAGATCGAAACCCTATTGTTTAACATGCAATGAAAGAAGTGAATACTAAAAGAAAATCATAAGGAAGAGATCCAAGGTATTGGGGTTAGTTATACAAAGGGAAGGTATTAGCACCCTATCTATTTATACTACTCTATAGGAACCACTTATAATATCTGCTTTTTGGTTTAAAATTGTTTGTTTGTTAAATGAGTGTGGAGATGGAAAAAGAAATATATTTTAGGATATTTTTTTCTGGAAAGATATAGTCTTATATCTACGTACCAATTAAGGATCAAAACCTCGTAGTTCATGGTAAAAATAACAAAATGCTTTATTGTGGTTGATTTTAGGAGAAGATATATTTCATCATCTTTTAGAGAGAAAGCTCAACTAATACCACCACAAGCATGAGAAGATAGATCTTGCATCATCATGAAGGAAGGACTATTAACTTGGATATAAAGATAAACAAGTTGCCAACTAACGTCTTCATGTGGAAAGAATCACATTTACTTCAACAATTACTATGGGGATAAGAGAATCATATCTCAACTATGAAGAAAATTTATACCTAATCTCTTTAAGAAAAGTTTTAAATTGAAAAGCCAAGTGGCAAAAATATTTGGGTGAGGTTAAGTCACTTTTAGTATTTTGAAAGATTTTTAATATGCTTAAGTGTATTGAAGCATTTGATTAAAAAAGAAAGTGTGGAAATGCAATGACACAAAGTCAAGGTTTTTATATGAAAGTGGTGAAAGTTGAAAATGATTTTTATGGTTAAAAGGTTTTTTAGAGTATATGAGAATTCATAGGGTGATCATTCACAAGGGTTTTTATACAAAGAGGAATGCACATGCTTATGACTATAAAGTCAACAATACTATCTCTTTCCTTGGATTTTATGGGAACAAGTATAACAAAATATTAAATGATTAACATGGTAGCAAACATACACATTACAAGTATTTAAACACAAAGGGGGAGATTAACATGTATATCAGAGTAAAAATTATGATAAAAGATAGGACAAATAAGAAATAAATAAGCAAGCATGGTATCATTTTGGGTTAGTGTGAGTTTTTGAAGGAAAATGTTTAAAAGGGTGTGACAAACTTGTGAAAACATAAACGAGTTTAATGTTTGAATCAATGTATGCATCACATTCAAGATGAAAGTCATGGAGCATAGTTTTGATTTTTTGAACATGTTTCCATGGTTTGTTTTGGATTTGAGTGAGGAAGCCATATAATAAACTCAAGATATCATGAAATTCTTACTAAAGAGTCAAGATATCAAGTGATAATCAAGATCTATCATGGTAATATTAAGCCTTAGGAGAAAAGTTGGAAAAATCAATCAAAAGATCAAGGGAAGTCCTTTAAAAAACCTAAAAAAGGTCTAGCTTTGATTTAATTAGAAAATGATGAAATAAATATTACTTTTTGTGATATTTTTATATTCATAAAATAGAAGTAATAAACTAAGAGTGTGCAATAAATTGGCTCAAAAAAGATTAATTTGATTGATGAAAATAATTTGTGAAGTTGGTAAAAAAACAAAAGAAATTAGTGATAAAAATTTGGAATAGGGCTGGAAAGGGTTGAACCTTCGCCCTTATATTCATTGGTTAAAAGCCTAACCACTAAGTCAAGCGCCTAGCCTTGTACAAATGAGGCACTCAGTTGAAAACATTTAAAATTGGCTTTAGAAAATCACAAAACAGGAAAAATATGAGAAAATGGCAAAAGGGGGTTCACATTGGTTCTAACCCCCGCCTTTATGCTTGCCAAGACCTTAACGCGTTCTCTCTTGTCACTAGGATGGATGTTTCATCCGATCATAATAGAATAATCAATAAATATAAAATAAACTCAAAATTTCAAAAATAGAAGCATGGTGCCAACGCCATCTTCGTTTTCAACCTCTCAACAACAACTTTGTGATTTTTGAATTTCCTCATTTCTCAACCATTTACAAAAGTGTAAACAAGAAAGTTGCTTGAAATTTCATCAGGAATTCAACCATACCAGCCATTTAAACTAAAACTCAAAGATTAACAAGAATTTTATCAAGTACCAAATGAAACCCTAACGGTCCAAAGACGTGATTTTCGTCACACAGACAAAATCAGTGAAAACTAACTACATGGTTAGCTTCAGGACAATCATATCTACATTTTATATATTGAAATCAAACGCAAATGATGCATGTATATGTATATCACAATTTGACTTTTTTTTACCTCTTTGGAGAAAAGTCCAAAGCTTCTTCTATGGCTTTTCAATGCAAAGTCATGATCCTATGAGCTTGCTGAGATCCTCCTGAATCTATTCCAACCCTTACTTTGCTTTGAAAGTTGTTGAATTACTCCAACCAAGTCAAGTTGCAAGCCACAGTTTTATGAATTTGAGGATGGTGATGATGATGTTACAATAGTGTAATAGGGGTTTAGACTTGTTCTAAATGATGATTATGAGGTGTTTGGATGGTTAGCTTGCAAAAATATGGCAAGGGTGATGAATTTCGAAGTTATGGTTTTCAAGGTTCAAAAATGGAGTTTTGAGCCAATTTTGATTTTGAGAGAGTTTGAGGGAGTTTTAGAGTTGTGAATTGGTGTCAATTAAGTGCAGAAATGATCTCTATTTATAGATGACAATGAGAGTTTGAAACTGATCAACTTTGAAGTATAAGGTTTGGAAACTTAAGGGAGAAGAAATTTGAAAATCCATGGTTCCAATGCATAATACAAAGATTTTTTGGGTGAAGAGACATTGTTTTCCTTGTCTTAGGGTAGATTGTGATCAAAAGTAACAAGGTATGGCTCAAAGCATGCTTTGTACAACAATCTTGCTTTTCAAGAATAACAATTGTGATTTTCTTCTTTAAATGGCAATTTATTTGGATAATAGATTGTATCACTTGGATAAAGACTCAAAGGCTTGTGTACTCTTATGATCTTAGATAGATTTAGAGGTACTATGGACTGAAAATAAATATTTTATATCATGGCTTGGAGATTTGGTCTTGAGGTCATCACCAAAATGACTTGTAATGCAACCTTGGACACCTAACTTCATAAATTCTAAATTCCTTTCTCAAGTATGATAAATTCATGCTCTTGGACATTTTGGAAAGCTTGAGGCTTTATCTACAACTTTCATGTTGAACACTTTTCTTAAATCGATCTGGATCTTAGGGAGAAATGTCCATGAAGTTGAGATAAAAAAATGACCAAAATTATTTGATAAATTTCTCTAAGTGTTGGTAGAATTTCACATTCCCATATCTCTTAATTTGAGAATTTTTTGGAGATCGACCCTCAATAAAAATTTATAGAACTTTTTATTCCCTACAACTTTCATGTTGAGAGATTTCTTTGAATCAGCTTTCATCTTGGTGAAACTTGTTTATGAAGTTAGGGTATTTTTAGGCACAACACTTGAATTTTTTCTAAGTGTTGGAAAATCTTCAACCATTGACTTTTGTTGACTTTTATTGATTATCTTGATTCTTGATGCACAATTTTGATGAATTTTGAATGTTTTGATGATCCTTGATCTTTGAAGTTCAATGTTGACCAAAAAGTCCAAGTTTGAATTTTGTGTGATAGTTGACTTTTTATTAGTTGATTTCAATTCTTTCACTATCAATCAATTGTATATTTGGAAATGTCTTGAGCCATATAATTAGGTCAAGATGATGAATTTGAATTCTTTGAATCATTATCCAAGCCATTAGGTCATGAACTGAGCCAAAAGTTAATGATCCACTTTAACCAAAACCCTAATTTGATCTAGACTTGTATTGATGAAGATCTCTTGCTTCAAAACCCAATTTGACACAAGGAGAAAACACACATATATTTTCGTATTTTGTTAGAGATGCAATGATGCATATGAAGTGGGATCTTAGGTAAAAAATTAGGGTACAACAGATGCCCCTATTTAAGTTTCTTCTATCCGGAGATGTGAAGATCAAAGTCTTCGTCTTGACACGATGAGAGGTACTTAAATACAAAATGCACAATTTTTGGTCCTAAGATGCCATAATAGGAAAATTTCCTAAATGTGGACAAGAAATAACAAGGAATCCACGAAGGTATAAATAAAATCTCACTGGGGATAAGGAAAAATAATCCCAAGGAAAACAAGCCCACTGGGAAAGATTAACTCAACTCAGCTGGAGAAAAGAGAGCCCAATTCTACTGGGGAAAATCCCAAAGAAGAGGAAAATAAAACATGATAACACCATCTCAATGATAACACTTGGTTCATGGATGGAGGTAAACTACTGACTTAACAAATGAAGGTAGAATCAAATCCTTATTTAATCAAGTCTTCCACTTGAAAAGGGTAATAATTAACTTCCCCATGATGAACGAGTCTCAGTTTCTTCTTTAATCAAATATTCCACTTAAAAAGGGTAACAATAAACTTCCCCACGGAGAATAATTCTAATCTTCTTCTTTAATCAAGTCTTCCACTTGAAAGTGGTAACAATAAACTTCCCCACGACGAACGGGTCTCAGTTTCTTCTTTAATCAAGTCTTCCACTTGAAAAGGGTAACAATAAACTTCCCCACGACGAATGGGTATCAGTTTCTTTTTTAATCAAGTCTTCTACTTGAAAAGGGTAACAATAAACTTCCCCACGATGAACGGGTCTCAGTTTCTTTTTTAATAAAGTCTTCCACTTGAAAAGGGTAACAATAAACTTCCCCAAGACGAACGGGTCTCAGTTTCTTCTTTAATCAAGTCTCCCATTTGAAAAGGGTAACAATAAACTCCCCCATGATGAACGGGTCCAAGTTTCTTCTTTGATCAAGTCTTCTACTTGTAAAAGGAAACAGACAAGCTCCTTAAAAGGTAACCACTTGTATAAGTTTTTCATAACGAACTATCTCTATCATGTCGAAGAGATTAAACATCCTTTGGAGTAGATAAGATTATTCACAACGAACTATCTATGTCATATCAAAGAGATTAACCATCCATTGGAGTAGATAAGATCCCTCACAATGAACTATCTCTGTTATATATAAGAGATTAACCATCCATTGAAGTAAACAACATTGACTTTTTTGGGGAGAACTTCCTTGGGGAATTAGCATATTACTCAAATGAGCCTGCTATTTTCTATCCAAAATGGAATATGGGGACATACAAGCTTCTCAAATAAAGAGTCTGCCACTTGTTATCGAGTAATAATTCTGAGAGCATTTGCAATAATGCTGCTGGGAAATAATTTCAACTTCCCGGGGAACCGTAAACATTATTCTTGCTGAGGAGACAAAGTCTTCTCATGGGATCTTCAAAAATGCAAGTCATTACTCTTGTGGAATAAAAAATAAAGAGAAAGCCTTCAAATGTGCAGAATAAATGCACTCTTAATCTAGGGTTTATTGCCTAGAGATATCCAAACAAATATTTTTATCAGAGACAAAGTTCGATCCAGGGGTAAACTGGAGAGAGACAGTCAAACAAGACTCTTCCCAATGAGAAATAAACTCAACTGGGGATTCATCATATCCATAGATGGACGGGAAAGAAAACACAAAACCTTCCCACTAGGAATAAACTCAGTGGGGAATCAAAAGGAAATATACAACTTTCTGCCTATAGCTGACATTCTATTGAAAATAGTACATTTATCAATTGGGGAGCAAGTTCAACACTCGGAGATGACACAACCAAATTAAGTGGACCCAGGAACACTGACAAAATGAAAATGGACAGGAAGGATGTAACTATAAATGGATGAATGAATGTCATGTCCATGCTGACCATACAGATACAAATAAGATAAACATATGATAACATCGGGGATAACAGATGATAGTACAACCGGGCACTCGGGTAATCTCAACATCACTTGGGGACAAAATATAGAGCCAAACGATGGAGTAAGAATTTGTTGAAAGGTTACTACCTTCGGGAGGGGAAAACATCATTTAATGGGGGAGAAGCCCGAAGTTTATTCATTCAATATCTCAAAAGGAAAGGGCAACAATCTCCTTGAAAGATTAACTGAAGGAAACTTAATTATCTGACAGTCTTTGAAAAGCACACTGCCTTCTTAGTTCCACATTTCAGAATTTTACCGGGCTTAGGGGTTACCTGTAACGTTCCCTTTTAAACTCATGAGTTATAAGAAAACACTCTTTGTTGTTATACATATTTTAAAACGTATTTTTTATTAACATATTGTTTCAAAATCATCATTAAGAATAAAAGTAATTTTGTAAAGCCGAAATAAGATAAGAGTAGCAAACAAATGGGCAACGACTCAAATTTATTTAATGGAATGGTAGTTCGCAAATGGCGTAACTCCATGAATCTTTACAAAGTTTGAAAAATGGTAATTATATGGAAAGGTTAGATTGAAATACATAATCATTTTCTCCCATAAACTTTGAATTCCAATTGTGTTCAAACTTCGTTGAAGACAGTTTGATGAAGATTCTTCGTAGAATAAATAGCTTGAAGAAGATCAACCTTGGACCAATGCAGTTACTTGTCACAAAGATCCCTAACTTTTTCCTAGATAGTCCTTTCGGGTTTTCAATCTACCGGTACTACTATTTTTCTTCTTATGTCTCTAATTTTTTCCTAGACCGCCCTTTCGGGTTTTCAGTCCACCGAGGTGCTCATTTTTTCCTAAGTTGCCCTTTCAGGTTTTCAACTTAGCGAGCTATTCATTTATTTATTTTTAGACAAAGTATTTCTTGACTACATCGGAATGCACAAGACGCGGGAGCTCCTCACCATCCATTGTCATAAGAGTCATTACACCGCCGGAGAAGGTTGTCTTAACCATATACAAACCTTCAAAATTAGGAGCCCACTTTCCCCAAGAATCAGGTTGAAAAGATAAAATCCTCTTAAGCACAAGGCTTCCTTCTCTAAACTCACGAGGTCAAACCTTTTTATCGAACGCCTACTTCATTCTTTTTTGATATAACTGGCCATAACACAAGGTCGTCATCCTCTTCTCTTCTATCAGATTTAATTGGTCATATCTACTATGACACCACTCAGCCTCAGATAACTTAGCTTCCATTAGAACCCTCATTGATGGGATCTCAACCTCTACGAGGAGCACTGCTTCCATTCCATATACCATAGAAAACAGATTTTCCCCAATCGAAGTGCAAACGGATGTGCGATAACCATGTAGAGCAAAAGGCAACATCTCATGCCAATCCTTATAAGTTACAACCATATTCTGAATAATTTTCTTGATATTTTTGTTAGCAGCTTCAATAGCACCATTCATCTTTGGTCTATATAGAGAAGAGTTGTGATGTTCTATCTTGAAATCATTGTAGAGTTATTTCATCATTGTGTTGTTCAGATTTGATCCATTATCGGTGATAATCTTAATTGGCACACCATATCGACAAATGAGTTGGTTCTTGATAAACCTGACCACTACTTGGCGAGTTGCATTCATGTATGAAGCTGCTTCGACCCACTTGGTGAAATAAATAGCCACTAGGATGAAATGATGTTTGTTTGAGGCCTTAGGTTCAATCATATCGATCATATCAATACCCCACATAGAGAAAGGCCATGGAGAAGATAGAACATTGAGAAGATTCGGAGGCACATGAATTTTATCTGCATAGATCTGACACTTGTGGCACTTCCTCGTGTATTTACAACAATCAGATTACATCGTCCGCCATTAGTAACCTACTCTCAACATTTTCTTAGCCATTGCATGCCCATTGGCATGGGTACCAAAAGACCCTTCGTGAACTTCTTGCATCAGCAAATCTGCTTCACATTTATCTACACATCTCAACAGAACCATATTAAAGTTTCTTTTGTATAGTACATCACCATTCAGAAATAAATAATCAGATAGTCTTCTCAAAGTCTTCTTATCTTTACGGGATGCCCCAGGCGGGTATTCTTGAGTTTGAAGGAAACACTTAATGTCATGGAACCAAGGCTTGTTATCTGTAACTTCTCCTGCTGCGAACACGTGAGCAGGTTGCTCTAGGCGTATGATTTTGATTATGGACATATCGTTGCAGCGATTCACTTGATACATGGAGGACAAAGTGGCCAAAGCATCAGCCATTTGATTCTCTTCATGGGAATATGGTACAACTCAACTTTGTTGAAGAAAGTTAGTAATATCCTTGCATAATCTTTGTAAGGGATCAAGCCAGGGTGGCGAGTTTCTCATTGTCCTTTTATCTGGTTAATCACAAGAGCTAAGTCTCTGTATATATCAAGGACTTTTATTATGAGATCAATTTCTTCTTCAAGACCCATAATGCAAGTCTCGTATTCTGCTATATTGTTGGTACAGTCAAACACAAATCTTGTAGAGAAAGGAATATGGGTATCTTCAGGAGTAATGATAACTGCCCCAACTCCACTTCCATAAGCATTAATAACTCCATCAAAAATTAGACCCCATCGAGATTCAGGATCAAGTCTTTCCCCGAACTCAGGCTTGAGTGTTTGAGATAACGTGAAGTCGACCAAGAGAGCGGCGAGACGAGAGTTTGTTATTGTTGTTCGAACGAGAGAGATAGAGGAGGATCATGTTTTGGTCCTCTGTTCTTTATGGTTTTTTCGTGAAAAACAAATTGAAGGAGGAAAGGTCGTGGGTGTTAGGTTTTTTTTAACCCGTTGCAGCATTTTCATATTCAACCCGGGTCCTTATGACCCGATTCTTTTCCATGGGCCTTAGCCCAATCCATATTTGCACTACCTCCATGGCCCAACAACTTAATCTTTTACTTATTTTCTTTTTATTTGTTAATAGTTTTATTAGAACAAAAGATAAAAAATACCAATAATATATTTTAGGATTGTTTAGAAATCAGTTTTATTATTTTATTATTATTTGTTTAAAATACATTTCATAAGAATCCAAAAAAAAATAGTTGATTAGATTTAATATTAGTTAATTAACTTAGGTTGATTAGTCTAATTATAAAAAATTACAAAAAAATTCCTTTTTAATTAGAATTAATTAGTTCCACTTTGTTCTTATTTGATTTTTGCTTTTAAACGATTACTTCATGTTTCACTTGTTCATTTGTGACCTTGATGCTTTGGTGGATTCACTTTGACCTTTTGATCATTTACTATGCCATATCTTGATGCTTGTCGATTTACTTGATGTTTGGTCACCTACTGTCCTGTGATTGGTAAATATTATTTTGTTGATAACTATGTTTAAATCCAAGGGACAGGGACTCTCTTGTTGACTTCATGTCATCGAATATATCTAATATTTTTGTGCGAAACCCCTTCATACATTTTTTAGTTTTGTTAATCTTAAGTTAAATCTCCTAAAAAACTCAATTTTTAAACTTACACTCATTTAAGCTAAAACTTCGATACTAGGTCGTTGCATTTTCAAGATCTCATCCCCACACTTATTTACCAAGAAAACCAATTTTAACCAAAAAAAATTATATTTCAAAAGGTTCCTATAGGATACTATAGATACAAAGGGTGCTAGTACCTTCCTTTTGTATAAATAACCCCCAAATCTTCGATCTTTTCAAATGCACTATTTTTTTTACTTTTTAGTGTTATTCATACTTTACATATTTATGGGTTTTATTTCGTACTTTTCCCTTTTCCCTTGGAAATAATAAAGCGTGGTGGCAACTCTTGTTTTTGCGAGTCAAACTAATCAATAGCTTGATCTCTGATTTTCACCGCTACAATAATAAGTGCTTTTTATGGCTAAAAAATAAAAAGCAATCTTGAATGCCCTTTCTGAGTCCTAGAAGCCTATTTATACAAGCTAATTCGTGCTGGAAGTTATTAAAACATGTACAGAGAGGCGGAGATAAAAAATTGGAAACCGAAGCAAGTGTTAGTTGAAAGAGGGCTAATTTTCCTGGCCATTAACACTCTAACGGGCGTCAAGGCCATGGCGACCCATATGTTAGTTTGTTGGGAGTGATGACAATTGTCATCTACATGATGACATACCCATCATATTACTCAGGAATTTTTCTTCATTTTTCTTTAACTTTCTAGCGACGGGCTTGACCTCCTGGGGGTGACCACCATCATG
Source organism: Vicia faba (assembly GCA_948472305.1). NCBI lineage: Eukaryota > Viridiplantae > Streptophyta > Magnoliopsida > Fabales > Fabaceae > Vicia > Vicia faba. Next base: position 1,629,096,097 of record OX451737.1, on the reverse strand, counting down.
CTGGCAGTGAGACCGTCATGACAGCAGAATACTCGTAATTTTCTTTCGTTTTTTCTATTTTTTCTCTGTTTTCTCGCACACAAGTCTTTAATTGTTAAGCACATGAAATAGACACAAATACCAGCATAATACTGCAAAAATACATAGTAATTGACACTAAAATGCATGTGAATCGAGTCAACAATACAATATATTTTTGAGTTATCTCCATGGTTCAACCAACGGAGTTGAAGCCCGAGTCAAAGATTTCAGAAGTGATGTCGGAGACATTTTGCACGTTTGAATACAACAATCAATACCTCATACAACCAAGCATACCTTAAGATCTCAGGGGAGCTATCAGAGTCTGTTTGTACACCAAACTACAATAACCAATTGTAGGATCAAACACTTACCACTGCGCTAAAAGTAATTGCTTGTAGCCAAGGTGCTACTCTATTTCTTTATAGCGAATCCAACAAGGAGCCTACCCGACCCACCTAACACACCTGTGTAGGCGCCCATGGGGGGGAGGGGGGGGGGGGGGGGGTGTTAAGCCATTCGAATCCCTAAGGTTGACGCTGGATATTTTAATCCAAAAATCTCCCCCCAGTGTCATCCGGGGGGATTCGAACCCATGACCTTGCTCTGATACCACTTGTAGGATCAAGCACTTACCACTGCGCTAAAAGCAATTGCTTGTAGCCAAGGTACTACTCTATTTCTTCATAGCAAATCCAACAAGGGGCCTACTTGGACCACCTAACACACATGTGTAGGCACCCATGGGATGATGTTAATCCCTTTGAATACCTAAGGTTGACACTGGATATTTTAGTCCAACAACAATTCCCCTAGGGATGCTGCCAGAGATGCTTTACATGTTCGACTACAAAAATAAATACCCCATAACAAGCTCAAAGATTCTAGGGGAGTTGTCATAGATGTTTTGTATGTTCTACTATAATAATCAATTCCCCTAGGAGTGCTATCAGTGACACTTTACACATCCGACTATAATAATCAAATACCCCATAGTCAAATATTACACATATTTCTGTGTAGATAGCGCATTCCACTCAGACCTAGCCAATCCAAGGGACGTGAGTGCTGAAGCCCAAAGACGTCACCTCGGTCCAAGCTTTTACCCTTAGTTGGGGAATGGTCCTTAGGGACAAGGATCCTCTACCCTTGGTTGGGGAATGATCCTCTCTAACTCATGATCCAACGCATAACTGCATCTAGTTAGACTCATGCAAAATAATTACAGCTTTAATTCAAAGAATTACCATATCTAGTATATTCTTTGCCTCACAATTATGAATTCAACATATGGTTGTGCCAAGATGGATATAAATTTTGACGTTATGTATGCGACCTATAGTTTAATCACAACGTATTGTACCAATGCATTATTAGCATATGCACATTTCAAATATGGTTTCATCTAGCCAGTACAACATCATAACAATAAAATGCGTACATCTTAACGTGACATACTCATGAATAAAGTAACCAAACATGGCCTCACAAAAAACTTAATGTTGTTTACACTTTAAGAAATTATCATTTGTTACTCTTTGCAGCAAACAAATTATATAAATTGTAGTGGTCAAAATCAAACCCTAACACTCCTTGACTCTCAATCAACTAAAAATTATGACTAAAATGAGCACAACATGAAACCAAAATTACAAGCATTCAAATGTATATAAATAAATATTTTTTACAAGCCGAGGTACAAAAGTCCGACAAAAAGATTCTTAAACATTAACGCCATCTCCGACGTCTTCTCTAGGAATGACTTGGAAGGATTATTTGGTCGACAATAACTGAAATTTCCAGGAAAAAACCTCGCACCTACTCAAACATCAGATCCCATACCCGGTACATAAATTCCATAACCTGTTGAAGGGAATCTCGAGACCTTACTAAACTTTAGCTCGATCATCTTTCTTCTGCTGAAGAGCTTTCTGATTCACTTCAAAATCACAGAACGCATGCATCTGATCAATCTTCAGAATATTTCCTCCAACGTTTCTCTCCCTCAGCAAAAGAAGCCCTCAACCCTGCTATCCGAGTAGCCAAAGCCAACGAAGAATCATATTGCTCCACCTTCTCCTATAAAGAGTCATCAACTTCGACCTTTTTCGTAGCTTAACCATTTCCTCCCCAGCCTTGGAATTCTCCCGCTCAAGGGACTCACACTTTTTCTTCAGTTCATCATGCTCCCTAGCAAGTCACCAGAACCTAACACATCATCCTGGTCGGAAGCTACCATCAAAACCAGAGATCCATTCCTGAATAAGGTGCGAGAAGCATCTTCAAAAGACCTTGTATGTCATCCGAAGATAAGTTTCATACAAAAGCTAGGTTCTCATCACCCACAACAACAATAGATTCCTTTAGGTGCTTGGTACCCGAGAGGAAAGAATGGCAAGGAGTCGGGAAAAATGAGTAAGAGCCTCCAATTCTACATCCTTTAACAAATGATCTCATTTTCAAAAAGCATTTTCAATAAGAGAAGATAGAAAGTCACCCCGATTCCTCTTGATAGGAGAAGGGGGCAGTAAAAGTTCAATGAAGTAATTGTAACCGACATCTGAACCTCCATAGAAAGACTAGATGTAACAATAGAAGTCTCCACGACTTGACCTGATTAGTCGGTCATAAGACCACAGTCCTTGGAAAGCATAAGAAGCTCCTGCAACCAACTCATGTTATCTGCACGATGCAAGTTACTCTTATTAAAAAAACATGTAAGGTGCCCCAGGCCCTTCATACCAAGCACATACATCATCCTTCATTTGTACCTCCTCGGAGAATAGAGGAATTAACCTGATATGGTAAGAAAGGCAAGCGCTGATGGAAGTGAACCCGAGACTAGTACTTCAAAAAACCACTTTTGTAAGAACGAGTGAATCCAATTGGGGTCTAGGATGAACATAATGAAAAGTGAGCCTCGAGAGTAATAGGTTTCACCAATATGAAATGATCAAGGAGATTACCCCAATCATTGGTAAAAAGGTGAAACCAATGAGAACAAAGTTTGTTCTACATCTGACCTTATATTTTGATGATAACTTTACATGTTATCTTTAAGAAAAATTGTATACTCTAATAGGTTTATGCCTATTGTGTGGATTTTGTCATGTAGGTTATGACTCTGGTAAGAAGGCGTATGATGTCATCATGTTCTGAACTCAACACCCTAGAAGAATACCTTTGGTGTGTTACAAGTTAAGTCAGGATTAAGTAATGTGTCTTATGCAACCGTTCTAAGGAACCTTAATAAAAGAGCTTCTAATCATCACCTATTCAAGGAAGCTTTAGAGGCCTTCTAAAGCTTTACTTATCTATCCAAGTTCTAAAGATACTGAAGACAAAGGTTTTTCTTAACAAAGTTCTGAAGATCTGAAGACATTCTTCTGACGATCAAGTGTTGAAGAACTGAGAAGGTAAGAGTTCTCTGAACAAGCCCTAAAAGGTTCTAATTACTAAGGTTCTGTAAGATACTAGTTTTGGTCCTTCTACAACATGCTTTATCAACAATTATATCAGACGCCTATGAAGACATAAAAGACTAAGATCAAGACTAAAGGGATTGTGAGTGATAATGAGTATAAAAGTACAAAAGTATAATGTGACCTCTACTCTCTAGAGTGGCACAAGGACTGGCCTTTTTGTACTATTATCTACCAGTATCACCATAATTGTTTGGAACAATAGAAATGTATGTATTTCTTATTCTACCCTCCAATGGATCTCTTATTTTTATCTATAAAATAAGTACTTTGAAGAATTTGAAATCAACAAATCAGTTCAACAAATCTATACTAAACTGTTGCATAAAAACTCTGTAGAGAAATTTTTTTTGTATAGTTTTGTAAATAAGCAAGGAGTTGTTGCTCGTATCTTGCTATAAAAACTTTTGTGTTATTGTACTTAAACATTGTTTAATCTTCTTGTGTAGAAGCATATTTGTATACACATCTTTGTAATTAACTACTGTTGATAGATTCCTTGAGAAACTTTGTGTAGTCTGGATTCTCAAGAAGACTTTGGCTGCGGTCATAGTGGTTCGCAATAAGGATCATTAAACTTATTAGGGGTTCCAATAGGGTTGATCAGACTTATTGTGATTGTTTGTAATCAGGTTGATTATAGTGGATTAAGTCCTTGTGTAGAAGGCAAATTATCTTACATGGTGGACTGGAGTAACTTAGTTAATAGTGAACCAGGATAAAAATAATTGTGTTCATCTATTTTTATTCACTTGTTATCTTTGTGTTTTGAGTTGAAAAAAGATTATATTTGGTACAAACCAATTTAAACCCCCATTTCTTGTGTTTCTCGCACCTTTAATTGGCATTAGAGCTCCGATTTTGGTATTGATATCTATCAAACACTTAACTGCATCAGATAAAGGTCCAGACGAGTTTTAGAAACACTATGGTTGATCCTGTTCCACCTCCTGCTCTAGTTTCTGATAAAGATAACTACAATGCTAAACCTCCTATTTTTATGGTGAAAAGTTTGAGTACTAGAAAGACAGACTAGAAAGTTTCTTTCTAGGTCATGATGTTGATCTTTGGGATATGTTAGTCGATGGCCACAAACATCCTAAAGATGTAAATGGAAAGCAGCTGGAGAGGAAAGCTATGACTGATCAATAAAAGAAGAATTGTAAGAATCATAATAAAGAAAGAACTATATTGTTGAATGCTATTTCTTACATTGAGTATGATAAGATCACAAATAGAGACTCAACTAAGCCTATATTTGACTCTCTCAAAATGACTCTTAAGGAAATGATCAAGTCAAAGAAACCAAGGCTTTGGCGTTGATTCAGAAATATGAAGCCTTCAAAATGGAGGATGATGAAAGAATTGAGATGATGTTCTCAAGGTTTAAAAACTTAGTTGCAGGACTGAGAGTTCTAAACAAAGGAAACTCAACAATAGATCACGTGAATAAGATTATCAGAAGCTTGCCATCAAAATAGAGGCCTATTGTAAATACGCTCAAGCTTGCAAAGGATCTGAAAAACACTTCTCTAGAAGAACCGGTGAGTTCTCTAAGAAGTCATGAGATTAATCTAGATCAAGATGAACCTCAGGAAAGAGGTAAATCTATTGCGCTCAAATCTGTCAAAAAATCTGAGAAGTCCAAAGCTCTCCAAACTGAAGAGATTGAGGATTTGGAAGAAGATTCTGATGAAGACAAAGAGGAGTTATCTTTAATGTCCAAAATGGTTAATCGTATCTGGAAGAAGAATCAAGGAAATAAGTTCATAAGTACTAGAAGGACAAGAGGTCGCTTCGAGTCTACTTCTGATTAGAGGAAGTCTAGTGGCAAAGAAGTCACTTGTTATGAGTACGATGATCCAGGACACTACAAGAATGATTGTCCTGAACTGTAGAAGGACAAGTCCGAGAAGAAAGCTATCAAGAGCAAGAAGAAAGGACTGATGGTAACTTGGGATGAGTTTTACTCCTCAGAAGATGACTCAGAAGAGGAACAGGCTAATATAGCGCTAATGGCTCAAGTTGGAACGTCTACTGAAAGGATCCTGTGATACGGTGGCAGAACTGACTTTTAATACTGGTTTTGCGTTTGTGTTCAGAAATGTTGCAGTAAGCAAGAGTCGCTACCGACTTTTCTTTTATCCAAATTAAGGAAAGGGTGAAAAGAACAGAAAAAGACCTTTTCAAGAGTTTTCTGAGTAAGGGGGGTAGATTATGGAAAGGGAAAGTGTTAGCACTCTTTCCATCCGTAGTTATCTACGGGCTCTTAGATGCTAGCTCATGTTTTGGAAATTTCTTGTGCTTTGTGTTTTGAAAAAGTAGTTTGAAAATGCCTTAGTGCGGCTATTCGCTTTGTGATAACTCTTGTATCAGTCCTCAAGAGTGTTGACAAAGCGAATGTTTTTGAAAGTGTTTTGAAATGTTTATGTGTAAGTGTGAAAATTTATTTTCAGCAAGCATCTAACAACTATCTACTTGTACTTGAAAAGGTAGTTCTTTTCCTCCTATCCCTTAGACAGTTCTATCTTACTATTAGTGAGTAGGTAGCCCTATCGTTGGATGTTTTGAGGGACAATCAAAGTGACGTTACGGTCACGAAGGGAATTTGGCAAGGAATTTTAGTAACTATCCTAAAGTTCTAAGATCACTTTTAACCGAGGCAACATCGAGAGGGTCATCGAGGGACTTGTGATCTTCTAAACTAGATGACAACCACTAAAACTTCTCACATTTCTAGAATTGTAACGTTTTCCGAAGGCAACCGAAGTGGGGTACCCTTAAGGTGAGCATGTGTAATTGTGTTAAATTCAATTATTTATCTTGTGCATTTAGATTTGCCAACATTTTTGTTTTCAGTCTTGCCATGCAATCCTGGTTACTAGCAGTTAATATGTACAGAAGAATGTAAAGTACAAAAATAAACCCTACGCTATTACATGGCTTTGGGGAGGGGATATTTACAATGTACAAAACTTGGGGAGTGTAGAAATTAAAAGCAGAAAGTAAAGCCTAATTATTATTACATCCTATAAGCAGTTACGTTATTATAAAAAATACGAGAAACAAAATAAATGCGCGCGAAATAGAGACGAACGTCTAAAACCCTAAGAAATTACCAAGTAAACAAGAAAAATCTTCTTTTGGTTTTTGTTTATTTTAAGAAAATAATTAAATTAAATTAACTCTAAATTTAATTAAGAAAATAAATATTAAATGGGTTTAAACCTAATTCTAATATTTTTGTGTTTTTTTTATTAAGAAAATATTTGGGTTAAATAAACCTAGGTCTAGTTGATTTTTAAATTGATAAAATAAAAATAAAAATAATTAGTTAAATTAAATTACAAAATTAATAATTAATTTTAGAAAAAAAATCCTAAGTCTAATTATTGTCATCTTTTTATTTTATTTTATGATTTGATAAAAAAATATTTTAAAAGTAAAATATAAAACAAATAAAAAAGAAAAAAAGAAAAAAAGAAAAAAAGAACATAAAATTGGGCCTGAAATCAAAAGTAAATAGGGGGTGTTGAAGTTGAACATCGTTGGGCCCAATAGAGATCCCAGACTTGCTTTTGGATCCAGTGAGGACGATTCTTGATGGCACATGGTGATCTGCGCGTTAAAGCCCTTGGATTTAGATCCACCAGGATCTAGTGGTTATGATTTGGAGGCTTATGATGAACCTGCATAGCCCATGCGTATTAGATCTGTATTAAACAATTGTTAGAAAACAAAATGATGGACCTGGCATTCGAACCCAGGTCCTCTCCCTTCACACAAACGCGCCTTTCCAGCTAAGCTACTATGTCATCTGTTATATCAAATACAACAATAAAATAATATACAATGAAATGTCAATACTGGAGAAATAAAAAAATGTGCGCGCTGTTTGAATGGCCCAATGGGAAGCTTCCACGCTTCATCTGCTTCCTTGCTCTGTCGTCTTAGGTATTGATACCTATAGTGAAAGTTTTTGTCTGTCACTGTAGCACCCGCACTCAACAAAATCTACAAAACGCAACATAAATTCAATGTGAGGCCATGGATCAATTGGCCTCGACCTCCTGAGCATGATGGTACCCTTAGTTGGGTCTAATTTTGGTTGATTTGAAAAACCCTAATTCAGAGGTCTAAACCCTAACCATGGCCAAACATCATACCTGCATCAAACCTTAAATCCAACTATACAAAAAGCTTGTAAACATTCATATGAACAAATATGCATGGTTGAAACTAGCTTATATCACATGAGTCAAATAAATGAATTTGAAAAAGAGATGCAAACAGTGAGAGCTGGTTAGGACGTCTCATGATGCTTCTGGGCTCAAGGGTGATCGTGAAACCTTCAGTGATATCCAGGGATGGTTGCTGAAGGCTGAAAAGCCTCTGAATTACCCTGGAATTTGAAAATGGAGTTTGACTTTTTCTTGAAAATTTCAAGTTCGGAATGTGGTCTCTAGGCTGTTTTTTCGTGTCCATTTGACTTGCAAGTGTGTTGTATAAATAGAGGAGATGGAGGGGACAAGAGAGCAAGAAATGAAATGACCATAAACATGTTCTTCAAGGCCATGAATGAGAAATTGAATTTTGGCAAAAGACATGGAATTCTTGTCTCTTATTGAATTTGGATGAACTTGGACATTGTTTGCACGAATTCTTGGGCCCAAGGCTGACCAAAACACTAGCCTAAATGCTCAAAGCCCATTTCCAATTATTTTATACATTTTATTATATATTTTTTTGAATAAAATAAAATAAATATGTACAAAATAGGTATAAAAGGTAAGGCAGTGTAAGAATGATTTTATAGGTCCTCTATAGACTTAGGAAGATGCTTGAAGTCCAAGAGATTAAGCCATTGACCTAAAACTTCAAGTTTGCTCAATGTCTAATTCTTGAAATTTCCCAAATTTTCCCAACTTGGGCAAGCTATAACTTGCTCAATTTTTATCTCATGATGATGATCTTGGAATTTTTGGAAAGATCAAGATGTCTACTTCAATCTTGTTTTGATCAACTTTGAATTTTAAGACCTTATCTTGATGTAAATGGTCTTGACAAAAAGTGCCTTTTGTTGACTTTCTGAAAATTACTTGTAATGTATGAGCTTGTATCTTTCAAATGGTGCATTTCTTGGACTTGAGACATGAAGAGAAGTTGTAGGGAATTGGATCCTCTTCAAAATAAGCCTTGGTTGGATAAAAATTGATAAAGTATGTGAAAGTTATGCATGGTCAAAGTTTAATTGACTTTTCCTATAGAAACCCTAATTTAGCAATTTTTAACTTTTGATAGATTAGGAGCATTTCTTGAGGAATCATGATCAACCCTTGATAAAATTCTGGATATAACTTCAAAATGTTGATGTTGACCAAAAATATTAAAGTTTGGCTGTACATGGGCCACAATTGACTTTTGACCTAGTACTGTTGATTTTCAAGCATTTGAGCGATTAACTGAGCAAACTTGTAGTGGGAGGCATGAAATTTGTCATGGATAATCTTGAAGGCATAATAGGACCATGGAAAACATTTGGGACCTTTGGAGCTCACACATCTTGATGAAAAGTGAAACCCTAGCTAGAGGTCCATTGCTTAGGAGGAGAATTTGTTTGGTCAGTTCTTGGTCAACCTTGAGCAATTAAGGATCTCTAGGAGCATGCTTTGAGTAAAAATGGGAGGGAAAATTTTGGAGTATAACAACTACCCCTGTTCAATCTTCTTAAACCTGAGGATTTAGATTGGCTTGTCTGCCTTTCGTGATCTGAAGGTGAAAGATGATTGAATACTAGAGTGCCCAGAAATTTGCACTCGCATGAAGTAACACTGTTAGTTAATGATGACGGGAATGGGCTTACATATGCCATTTAGATAAGATGGAATAGAGTCGTCGGAGATGGGCTTAAAGATGCCATCCAAAATAGATGGTGATTTATTACATGGTCCCTTTGGGGGTTCTTGTTCCTGCTGTCTGAGGAGGAGTCCGCTGGGGAATGTGGGTTTATGTTGTTCTCCTGCTTAAGGAAAACTCTGTGGGGAATAAAGTTTAGGAGCTTTAGTTGTCCAAGGATCTGCTGAAGAGTTATCTCTAGAGAGATGAAAGTTTGTTGTTTTCTGGTTGAAATTCAGGCTTCACAGTAACTTGCTGGGGACAATGGAGTTAACCATTACCTGAAGATAGTTTTCCTGTCTGGTCATGTAGATAGTTTTCTTGTCTGGTTTCAGATGTTAATCTACAAATCAACTGTTCACAGATAGTTCTCCTGGCTTATAATAAGTATTAATCTGGAACTTGAAAATTGTCGGTCGCTAAGATAGTTGTCCTGGCTCATTGCAGGTATTAATCTCTAACCTGAGAAAGAAAGATAGTTTTCCTGGTTTGTTACAGGTATTAATCTTCAATCTCTTTATGTAGATAGTTCTCCTGGCTGGTTACAGGTGGTAATCCATAGTTGGTCTTCCACAGATAGTTCTCCTGGATGGTTTCAGGTATTAATCCGGAACTTGGTTTTTATCGGTCGTCGAGATAGTTGTCCTGGCTTGTTACAGGTATTAATCTCTGACCTGAGAAAGAAAGATAGTTTTCCTGGCTTGTTACAAGTATTAATCTTGCATCCCTTTATGTAAATAGTTCTCCTGGCTGGTTACAGCTGTTAATCTACAGTTGGTCGTCCATAAATAGTTCTCTTGGCTGGTTTCAGGTATTAATCTAGAACTTGGCAATGTTGGGCACATAGATAGTTTCCCCGTCTGTTTTTGAGCATTAATCAGTGGTCTGCTGTATTTGTTGGTAAACCCATCTTGCTTCGGGAGTTCATACCATTTGGTTGTGTAGATGGTTTCTCCGTCTGGTTTCAAGCATTAATCTCTGACCTGTTGTATAAGTTGATAGTGTTTGTCTTTCTGATAATTTAACTTGAAAGGTAAAGTCAGTTTCATGCGATGTCATGATGCATGATGCACAACATAAATGAGATTGTGATATATGCATTTGTGCTGCATATGCTATGATGTTTGTAGAAAAGATGTATGCATGCAATGTATGAACGTGTTAGTTGTTCCATTGCTGTATTACTGAACTAGGGAAAATAAATGCCTAATTGTGGATGAGGTGAAGAATGTAGGTCTTCAGATTTTGTTTGAAGTTGAAATATTGGGAGATGAACTTCCATTGTTAGAGAAATAAAATTTGTTGGGGAAGGTAAAATCTGTGAACTGTTTGGGGATTTTGTTGAAATCCCGTTGGGGAATCCTGAGAAGCTTGGTGACTTTACTGAGGGATGTTGGAGCAGTAATTTGGGGATTCTTGCTCCGCCGGGGATATGGGAACATCTGCAACATTAGGCCGCATACTGAGAATATTGCAGAGACCTTGTAGTAGGATGTCTCTGCCTCTGTACCTGCTGGAGAAGGTATCTGCCGGGGAAAACATCTGCGGGGATCTTGTGGATGGCCCTTAGATATTGTCCTATTTCTTAAAGTCATTAGCAACATCTTTTCTGTTTTTAGGTGTGTATTTGTAAGAAGTAATCATATTCAAAGTCATATGTTCAAGAATAATCACTGGACGTTTTCACACACAAAACAGAAAAATAAAAATGGAAGTTTGCACTTTCAAAGGAATAGTTTTGTATTAACTTGAATAAGTGTTTTTGCACAAGGAAACAGGCATCCTAGTAAGAGAATGTTGTCGTAAGAATGGAAATTATACAAAAATAGTATACAAATAAAGACAGCTATGTGAAATAATCCCATTGGGTTCCTATTCTGCTATTGCCTTTATGTCTTTGAACATCTCATCCCTTTCGCTCCTTGTCCGAAGCTGATTGGATTGATTAGTACTGCTTGAGCTTGATAGTTGATACTGAAGATTAGCTGTAAGGTGATCCAACGGGACATAGTTATACGCTTTAAATCCCTAAATTTTTCCTGGACCGCCCTTTCGGGTTTTCAGTCCACCGGGATACCATTTTTTGCCCAAGCCGCCTTTTCAGGTTTTCGACTTGCCAGGTGTACAAATTTTTTTCCATGTATATCCCTAATTTTTGCTCGAATCCTTTTGGTTCGTCGGGATGCCCCAATTTTTTCCTAGGCTAGTCGACCTAGCGGGTCTTTGTTTATGCATTGTATCTTTTTACTATGTCCGTGTTTACAGGGTGCGGAAGGTCGTCACCGTCCATAGTGGTTAGGATCAAGGCTCCACCAGAAAATATGTTCTTGATCACAAATGGCCCTTCATATGTGGGAGTCCATTTTCCCCTGGGAACACCTTGTGGAAGTATGATGCGCTTGATCACCAGGTCACTAGCCTGATATACCTAACGTATGACCTTCTTGTTAAAAGCTTTGATCATACATTTTTGGTACATTTGACCATGGCAGACAACCGCGAGCCTCTTCTCGTCAATCAGGTTTAACTGGTCAAGTCGAGTCTGAATCCATTCGTCTTTGCTCAGCCCTGCATCCTTCATGATCCTTAAGGAAGGGATCTGGACCTCGATTGGCAGGATAACTTCCACACCGTATACCAGAGAGAAAGGAGTTGCCCTTGTTGATGTGCTCTTTATGGTGCGGTAACCATGAAGAGCAAATGGTAACATCTCATTCCAATCTTTATATGTCACTGTTGTACCCCAAAATTTTCCCTCCCATATTCTTTAAGAAATTGCCAAGTCAAGCTGCAAAATTCCCCAAGGGTTGCACAGTGCAAAGATCTCCTATACAGTCAAAATTAGGGTTTTGATTCTGATCAAGAAAAGGAAGTTTTCAAGGGCCCAATCAAGTCTCATATGCCTACAAACATGGTCAAGCATCCTCATATCAAGTTTCAAGACTTTCAGCACAAAATTGCACAGTCAAAACCCTAATTGCACTACAGTCAACTGTGGGGGCAAAATGGTCATTTGACAGTCAAAAGTTCAAATTTTTGGTCAACATATCATTTTGAAGCCACAAACATCATTTGATCAATGCTTGATCATGATTCTCAAAATTTGGCTCAGAAATCATCAAGATGCAAAAGTTTCCTTATTTGGACAGCTGAAAAAGTCAACTGAAATTGACCAGGGCATAACTTTCACATGGATTATCAGAAAAATTCCATCCAAAGCTCATTTTGAAGAGAAAGACATTTCCTACAACTCATCTTCATACTTCAAGTCCAAGAAATGCTCTCACAAAAAGTTATCAATTTCAACATTATAGGTCATTTTCAAAAGTCAACAAAAAGGGACTTTAAGTCAAAGGCCATAACTTGATATTGGTAAATCAAAATGACATGGGACCAAAGGCATTGGTTAGAGGACTCAAAGACCTTTCCAAAATGTCCAAGAACATGAGAAAAGCTTAAAAATTGAGCAAGTTATGCCTTGTAGAAGTTGGGAAATTTTTGGATATTTTGAAAAGTCAACATTGATTCAAATGACCTAAAATTGCTAATGGGCCCATTTTTCTTCCACAAATCATCATCCATGGCATGTGCACGACCACTTGTCCCAAAGGGAAGTATTTTCTCATTTTTTATTTATTTATTTGAATTTTTATTTATAATAATTCATTTAAATCAAATTAAATATATGAAAAATATGTAATCTAGGTTTTATAATCTCTTTGTGCACAAAATCCACTCAATAATTCGTGTGAAATCAAATAAGGAAAGATTTGGAGTAAATTGATCATAATTGATACAAGAACACATGGAAAAGATTGAAAAAGATCCTTAAAAATCAAATTTCCAAAAAAACCATGAATGCATTGGATTTGCTCTACTTTTCTTGACCTAATTGATTCATACATAAGCCAGGAACACAACCCTAATGATAACACACGCGCAGCTGCTCAGAAAAGCCATTATCAAACTTGGAAAATTTGTCAAGAAACTCAAAACTGAAAGTTCACTTCCAGGGCGATTCAAGACATAATTCTTGTTCCATTAGCTTCCTTGAAGATTACTGAACGTGTTCCAATCAATATCATTCCTCAAAGCTTAAAGAATTGGTATATTGAACCGGACCTGTGCATGAAAAATTTCAGAGTCGTGCATCTCATTCCATGCATTCTTTGAGAATTTTAAAGTTTGATTCATGTTAATTACTTTGTTCTGAAGCTAACCCAATGTTTTGATTGAATTATTATGCATTGTGTACGATTTCACCATGGTTAATTTCTAGGGTTCACAGGATTCCAAATTGGGGCTTTTCACCCAAGGAAAAATTAAGACTTATGACCACCATCATTCAACTCAGCGCATGTGGACGAAGATAATGGAACTATCGCGCCTAATTTATGAGTGCCCTAGTGCTAATCGTTATTTTCTGTAAAGATACTTTCTGCAACGGTGTAAAAACCGTTGCTTATGTTGTTTGTATTTCAGGAACATGAAGAAGATGATGTGTTGGCCGGCGCTGATTGGAAGGTTTAAATTTCGCGCGTTTTGAACCACTAATGCTTTTATTTCTTTTATAATATTTGTTAATCGTTTAATATTAAATGCGTATGAGTTGGTCCAGTGGCAAGCGTTGTTGTTGTTAATCCTCATGACCTGGGTTCGAGCCCCAGGTCTTCAATATTCTCAATATTATTTTTCCATTGATCTTCACATGCAGCGCCAACGTTCAAGTCCACCATACACCCCCAAATCCAGCATGCCACGCGTCCTGGAGCATCAGATCAAAGGCATAGATTGGAGGAACACCCTAAACCCTAGTCAATGTGCCAGCACGCTAACTGGAAAAGTCAAACGGACCATGCTTATTGGGCCAAAGTTCTCAAGATTATACCTCCATATTGGGGTCTGAACCCCCTTGGTTTGCAATTTTTTCACTTTCTTTATGTTTTCTTATTTTTCTTATTTTCTTTTGATTATTGTCTTTAATTAATTCCTTATTTTCACAAAAAATATAAAATATCATAAAAAATCAGAAAAAAGTTAAAACAATAAATAATTTTTATTTTAGTATTTTTTAAATAAATTTGCATGTACATAAAATTAGTTTTAAATTAGGTGTTAATTTTAATTCTTTTAACAATAAATTAAAAAAAAACATAGAATTAGGTTTGATTAAATTTTATTCCTTTTTATTTTTATTTTATAATAATTAAAATAACTAAATATTATTTTTATAAATTAAATTGCATGTAAAAATTAGGTTTAAAATTAGGTTTTAAAATTAGGTTAGAATTCAATATTTTTCTTAATAAATTAAAATAAAATAGAATTAGGGTTAGCGTTTAACTTCAATTAATTTTTTCTATTAAATCTTAAAATACTAAAAATACAAAAAAAAAAACAATTCTTTCTTTCTTTTAATATTAATTAATTCTTCATTAATCTAATTTTTGCAAAAGGGTCCAACGCCCTCGTTTCGATTTAATTTTTATTCGCATGTTTATTTATTTCTTTTCCGCTTAAATATTCATGTATCTCTCCCAAGGCCTTGTAACATTTTAATTACTTCTCGCACTTTTAATTTCTTTATTTATTTTCTGTCAAATCGGGTTCGAGAAACTTTTGGCGATGTGGACCCGCGCCTTTTGTAATAGCTTAGAATTTTACTTTTCTCGCAATTTTTAACTGTAAATAATGGAATGAAAGAATGAATGGACAAAAATAAAAACAAACGCTAGATCACCCATGACATGACAAAAGACAAAATATCTGAAAACGACACACGAATCGCACACACCACCCCTAGGGTACGCCTCACTGTTGCCTTGCCTCGAAAGGTGATCGTCGAGTAGAGGATGTCTTAGTGAGTCCTCATGATCCGGGAACCTGGCATGAGGGTAGCTTCTAAGGTGTCTTCCCATTGCTCTGGTGATCACCATGTCCCGAACTTCGAATTGACCCGAACACCTCCAACAGTGGTGCTACCTACCTCTCATTGGTGGGATGGCACTACTTTAAAGGACATTTACACAGACGAATTCCTTAGGGTAGGTAGACGACTCTAGATACTTGCTCTAATTTCAAAACAAATTCAAAAATACTTTTCACACCGACACCTTTTCAAAAAGCTTTCGAAAGCAATTTTTCAAACACTCTTGAGGACCGATACAAGAGTCGAACTGAAATTTTCAAAGAAACTTTTTAAAACCCACAGTTGAAAAGCAAACAAACCATTTTTGAAAACACAAGTGAGCAAGTATCTAAGAGCCCATGGATAACCATGGATAGAAAGGGTGCTAACACCTTCCCTTTCTATAATCTACCTCCCGAACCGAGAGCAATCTCTTTAAGGAATTTTTCTGTGCTTTTGTCCTTTCCATTTGGAGAAAATAAAAGACGGTGGCGACTCTTGCTTCCGCGACATTTCGCGAACCAGCGTTAAACAGTCAGTTCCAGATCCACCGATCATAGAACTGGCGACTCTGCTGGGGACCAAACTTAAAGTGAGGTATACCTTAGGGCTAGTTCATAACTGTGTTTTCAATTGTTTTCCTTGTATGCTTTAAATTGTGGGTTGCATCGGAGTTACATAGATCCTAACTCGGATCTGGGGATACCCTGTTTAGGTAGCATAAGCTGTGAGGGACCTGTCCGGCGTAGACCGACACAGGTGAAGCAGTGGCTACGTTGGTGTGGCACCTTGGTCTGTACCGATATCCCTTGTATCGCAACGAGGAGAATATGGGTCTTCTAAGGAGTCATTAAGCACCAACAACCTTAGAACCTTAATTGACACAACTTGGCCTTTAGAATTGTAGTAGTACGCTGCGCCCATTGAGGCTAAACTCTCGAGATGGTTCTGGCCGCAAGAAAAGATTGCGATGCTGGAGTTATGACCGATTGAGGGTAGTCAATGATATTGGGATCCTCTAAGAACCCGGTTACTTTTGATTAGGACAGGTATGAACCAACAAACTGAAAGAGGGTAGTACCTAGACCTCATGCTGGCCTAAACTTTAGGGGCTTGCCTTGTGTGACTTGTGTGCCTTACCATGTTTTCCTTTGTATCTATTTGTGGTGTGCCTTATCATAACATCATAGCATCATGAGCATTGCATGCATCCTGCATAAGGACTGACCATTTCAAAGACAAGAGGGTTTCACCTTTGCTCTGTTTTGTAGGACATTATGATGCATGTGCGAAGGAATACTATCCGGTTCAACTTTGTTCGTTCACCTGAGTTGCTTGATGAGTTGGTTAGTAGAATTCCAAATACCACTTCCTTCATTCAGAGGCATGGTTCTCTTCTCAGTTTAGTCACTGCAAAGCGGGATCAATAGTTGATGAGTGTTCTGACCCAGTTCTATGACCCTCTGTACCAGTGCTTCACCTTTCAAGACTTCCAGCTGGTCCCTACCCTGGAAGAGTTCTCTGATTTGCTTGGTATCCCTATCTTGGATCAGACTCCCTTTACTGGTTGGGAAAAGACCCTCAGGCTTGAGGATGTGGCTGCAGCTCTTCCTTTGACCCATCAAGAGGTAACAGACAACTGGGTGACTAGAAGCGGAGTTAAGGGTTTCTTGGCCAAGTTTCTAATTGGTAAAGCTAACAGTTTCTGGAATGACCTGGACTTAAGGGCATATGAGGACATCTTGGCTCTCCTAATCTATGGGTTAGTCCTGTTTCCTAATCCTGACAACTTCATCAATGTCACTGCCATAAGGATCTTTATGTCTCAAAATCCTGTGCCCACTCTCTTGGGTGACATCTTGCAACAACTTCATGCCCGTACTACCCGAAGACGAGGAACCCTATGGTGTTGTATCCCTTTGTTGGTGAGGTGGTTTATTTCGCACCTCCCTAAGTTCATACTAAAGAACCAAGAAGGAAGAGGTTGGGCTCATAGGTTAATGTCCCTCACCGATAAAGACATTATTTGGACTTGCAGAGGTTTGGATGAGATAGCTATTATTGATCGATGCGGGGAATACCCTAATGTTCCTCTGATTGGTACCCAAGGAGGGATCTCTTACAATCCATGTCTAGCACTCCGTCAGTTTGGAAGAGCAAGAAGAGCAGGCCCCCATGAGATGTTGGTGCCTCACATCAGTTTTGAGTTTCAGGTGGATAGTGACGAGCTGCGTCGTAGGTTCATCAAGGCTTGGGACAAGGTTCATAAAGCTGACCCACAGGAGTTAGGGCCAAAGACTTCTTTACCTATGGAAGCCTACTACAAATGGGTTCGCATCCGTGCTCAGAAGTTAGGTATGCCGTATGAAGCTGTCAGACCCGTCATTCTTGAGTGTCCTGACAAAGATGGTGTTACTCCAACTGTCCTTCCTCCTCAGATACCTACTGATTATGAGACATTGAAGAGATCTTGGTCGCAACTGCGAGAAGAGCGGGATTCTTATCGGGAAAAGTTCAACGAGCAGGAATCAAAGATCCAGAAACTGACAAAACAGTTGGAGAATGAGAGAGCTCTGAATGCCTACATCCATACTGAGAAGAGGAGACCATGGGATCAATAAGGAGCCTCAGATGTGCTTTTACAGTTTTTTTTTCCTTTTCAGTATTTCCTTTCATGTAACGCCTAAGGGCAACTTGTTGGATAATTTCAGTTGCAAAGTTGAATCTAATGAAGTGTGTTCCTTTTTGTTTACAAAGTTGACTCCCGATTGTCTTTGAAAACATAA
Organism: Vicia faba; assembly: GCA_948472305.1. NCBI lineage: Eukaryota > Viridiplantae > Streptophyta > Magnoliopsida > Fabales > Fabaceae > Vicia > Vicia faba. The sequence goes on along the minus strand of OX451737.1, from coordinate 1,629,078,005 downwards.
TTCATACGCATTTCATACATCATGTGCATAGCAGGTTTTTCCCTTTTCAGGTTTGCTTACAGTTCTTCGTTGTTTATTTCAGCATCATGAATCCTGACTCTGCATCAACTGAGACATCAATCAAGGCTCTTCAGGTGTAGAATGCACAATTCCAGGAATTAATCAAGGGTTTGGCTCAGAGCCAAGAAGAACTGAAGGCTATGCTCCTGAAGAAGGAGAAGAAGAAGAAGAGAAGAACTGTTCTGTTCAACTCGGGCCGAAGGTTTGGCAATACTCTGCAGCATGAAGAGGCTGGTTCTTCTGTCGGCAAGAGTAGTCCTCAGGCAGAAGCAAGGGTTCCTAGTCCGGCAGTCTCTGACAACGAGACAGATTTTGATGAAGAGCAGTACCCTCCGGAAGAAGACAGATACAAGCAACTGGAGGATAGGTTGAAAGCTATGGAGGTTCAACAAGTACCTGGGCTGGATTTCGGAGATCTGGGTTTGTCAACGGGTGTGATCATCCCTCATAAGTTCAAAGCACCATCCTTCTCTAAGTATGATGGGGCGTCTTGTCCCAAGCTGCATCTAAGGTCCTATGTTCGGAAAATTCAACCGTACTCTGCGGATAAAAATTTGTGGATCCACTTCTTCCAGGAGAGTCTTTCAGGGACTCATCTCGAATGGTTCTATCAGCTGGATGGGACCAAAGTTCGTAACTGGGAGGAGTTGGCTACTGCTTTCTATAAGCAGTATCAATATAATGCCGACCTTGCCCCTACGCGTACCCAACTCCAGGGTATGTCGTTAGGTTCAAGTGAAGGTTTTAAGGAGTACGCTCAGAAGTGGAGAGACCTGGCTGGCAGGGTGCAGCCACCATTGACTGATCGGGAGTTGGTAGACATGTTCTTGGGGACCCTATCTGGGCCGTTTTTCAACCATCTTATCGGGAATTCGTCTGCAGGGTTCACTGATTTGATTCTGACTGGAGAAAGAATTGAAGCTGGGTTAAAGTCTGGTAAGATCCCGAAGGGTGCATCGCCTAGTTCTGAGAAGAAACCCTTCAAGAAGGAGGCTAGTGCCGTGTATGGTTCCAAGAGATCAGAGAGACCTGAGCGCCGCCAATCTGTCAGTGCGGTAATGATTGCCAAGCCTGCTGCCGCTCCTCGGCCAAACAATCCTCAAAGGGCTTAAAGACCCCGGAGAGAGTTCACCCGCTTAAGCATGACCCTATCGCAGATCCTGCCACAGTTGCTCTCAACCAACCTAGTGACTGTCAGAGAGGCTCCAAAGTTTCCAAATACTACATCTCCTAAGTACAACCCGAATGCTCGTTGTGCTTATCATTCTGATAGCCTGGGGCATGCCACTGATGACTGTTGGGCATTAAGGAACAAGCTGCAGGACCTTATTGACGCCAAGGAGGTACAGTTTGAGGCATCTGAGAAGCCTAATGTAGTGACAGCGCCCCTGCCTGCTCATGGAGTGAATGCTATTGGGGACGAAGAGGAAGTTGATGAAGCTGAGTTTGATAGCTGGATTTACCCGGCAACCGACGGTGGACTTAACAATTGGAGCGCAAAAGACAATCTCCCTGTTTCTCTTGTTACTGAGTAATGAATTCCTATGTTTTGTTATTTTGTAATAAACAATAAATAAACTCTATGGCCCGGTGTCTTACCCGAGGCACCGTGGTTCTATTTGTGAGGGCATATAAATTGTCATTTCATATATCATGAATGAAAATCTTGGACGTTTTCTCGCATTGCAAATCTTATGCTCCTTTTCTGTCTTTATTTCCTTTACATATATTTCAAAACAGCTGTATTTACACACACACACTCACTCATACAGGTTTCAATCCACTCTGGATCTCACTGATAACAACTCTGCTACTGCCAATTATGACTTCGAAAATCCGATCAACTTAGCCGAAGACGAAGGTGAAGATGATTGCGAAGTGCCTGGTGAGCTTGCAAGACTGTTGCTTCAGGAGGAGAGGGCAATTCAACCCCATGAAGAGCCAGTGGAAACAATAAACTTGGGTACTGAAGTAGACAGGAAAGAGGTAAAGATTGGCGCCAACCTAGAGCTCAGCGTGAAGCAACGGTTAACCAAGATGTTACATGATTATATGGAGATCTTTGCCTGGTCCTACGAAGACATGCCCGGGTTGGATACCGATATTGTGGTCCATCACTTGCCAACTAAGGAAGACTGCCCTCCGGTTAAGCAAAAGGTCCGTCGGATGCGTCCAGAGATGTCTGAGAAGATCAAGGCCGAGGTTATGAAACAGTTTGATGCTGGGTTCCTTGCAGTGACTTCTTACCCTCAGTGGGTTGCTAATGTGGTGCCGGTACCTAAGAAAGACGGTAAGGTCAGAATGTGTGTCGACTACAGGGATCTGAACAGGGCCAGCCCCAAAGATGACTTCCCTTTACCTCACATTGATGTCCTTGTTGATAATACAGCTCAGCACAAGGTATTCTCTTTCATGGATGGCTTTTCAGGTTACAATCAGATCAAGATGGCACCTGAAGACATGGAAAAGACTACATTTGTCACTCAATGGGGCACCTTCTGTTACAAGGTCATGCCTTTTGGATTAAAGAATGCTGGGGCAACCTACCAACGTGCCATGGTTGCTTTATTTCATGACATGATCCATCATGAGATAGAAGTGTATGTGGACGACATGATCGCAAGGTCCCAGACTGAGGAAGAGCACCTAGATCATCTGCAGAAGTTGTTTGACCGGTTGAAACTGTACAAGCTGAGATTGAACCCGAACAAGTGTACCTTCGGGGTAAGATCTGGAAAGTTGCTAGGCTTCGTGGTCAGTGATAAAGGTATTCAAGTGGACCCTGCTAAGGTCAAAGCTATTCAAGAGATGCCAGTTCCCAGGACAGAGAAAGAGGTCAGAGGCTTTTTAGGACGTCTGAATTACATCGCTCGGTTCATCTCGCATCTGACTGCTACCTGTGAGCCAATCTTCAAACTGCTGAAGAAAGATCAGGTAGTACGTTGGAACGACGAATGTCAGACTGCTTTCGACAAAATCAAAGAGTATCTCTAAGAACCACCCATCCTTATGCCACCAGTTGAAGGGAGACCTCTGATACTATATCTGACAGTGCTGGACAACTCAATGGGGTGTGTGCTGGGGCAGCATGACGAGTCTGGCCGAAAAGAGCATGCCATTTATTACCTTAGCAAAAAGTTTACCGATTGTGAGACCCGATACTCACTGCTCGAGAAAACTTGCTGCGCTTTGGTATGGGCTGCTCGCCGGCTGAGACAGTATATGCTGACTCACACTACCTTGTTGATCTCAAAAATGGATCCTATAAAATACATATTCGAAAAGCCTGCTCTGTCTGGGAGAATAGCAAGATGGCAGATGATCTTGACGGAATACGACATTCAGTACACAACCCAGAAAGCCATCAAGGGAAGTGTATTGGCAGACCACTTGGCACATCAGGCCGTAGATGATTATCAATCAATGAACTTCGAGTTTCCGGATGAAAGCATTATGATAGTGACTGATTGTGAAGTACCCGGACCGGATGAAGGACCTGAACCAGGATCCCGATGGTCTATGCACTTTGACGGAGCCTCCAATGCTTTGGGAAACGGTATCGGCGCCATAATCATATCTCCACAAGGTACTCATACTCCACTCACTGCCCGACTATGTTTCAACTGTACCAACAACATGGCGGAGTATGAGGCGTGCATCATGGGTCTTCAAGCTGCGATCGACCTAAGGATCAAGTTTCTGAGTGTCTTCGGAGATTCCGCTCTTGTGATCAATCAGATCAAAGGAGAGTGGGATACGAAACATCCAAACCTGATTCCTTACAGAGAATGTGTATTGACCCTGATCCCCCACTTCACAGAGATAACCTTTGAACACTTTCCAAGAGAAGAGAATCAGTTGGCGGACGCGCTAGCTACAATGTCTTCAATGTTCAAGGTTAAATGGGATAATGAGGCTCCCCGGATCATCATCTGGAAGTTGGACGAACCGACATACTGTTGCGACCTCGAGACTGAATTGGTAACTGAGAAGCCTTGGTACCATGAAGTAAAGAGATATCTGGAAGCTCAGGAATACCCTGAAGGTGCCTCTATCAATGATAAGAAGTTCCTGAGAAGGTTCGCGACAAAATTCTTCCTTAGCAACGGCATCTTGTACAAGCGAAACCATGATTCAACCTTACTGCGTTGTGTGGATAAGACTGAAGCAGAAAGGATCATGGAAGAGCTACATGAAGGGACCTTTGGTACACATTCCAGTGGGCACACTATGGCTAAGAAGATCCTTCGGGCAGGATATTACTGGTCCACAATGGAAGCTGACTGCTACCAACATTCCAGGACATGCCATAAGTGCCAGATTTATGCAGACAATGTGCATGTTCCTCCAGTTCCCCTGAATGTTCTGACTGCGCCTTGGCCGTTTGCAATGTGGGGCATAGACATGATTGGTGAGATTAAACCTACGGCATCTAATGGGCATCGCTTCATCCTGGTAGCGATTGATTATTTTACAAAGTGGGTCGAAGCAGCTTCCTATGCTACGGTAACCAAGACTGTTGTGGCACGGTTCATTCGACACAATCTGATCTGTCGGTACGGGGTCCCAGAGAGAATAATTACAGACAACGGTACCAATCTGAATAACAAGATGATCGCTGAGCTCTGCGTACAATTCAAAATACAGCACCACAATTCTTCTCCTTACAGACCGAAGATGAATGGGGCTGTAGAAGCAGCAAATAAGAACATCAAGAAAATCGTGCAGAAGATGACAGTGACTTATAAAGATTGGCACGAGATGTTACCGTTCGCTCTACATGGGTACCGTACCTCAGCTAGGACGTCAACCGGGGCAACTCCTTTCTCTCTGGTTTATGGTATGGAGGCGGTCTTACCGATCGAAGTGCAAATACCCTCTCTCCGGATAATGAAGGATGCAAATCTGAACGAAAATGATTGGATCCAGACACGACTTGATCAGCTCAACCTCATTGATGAAAAGAGACTTGCTGCTATCTGTCATGGTCAGACGTATCAGAAATGGATGATCAGGGCATTTAACAAAAAGGTCAGACCACAGGAATATCAAGTTGGGGATCTGGTAATCAAGCGAATCATCCTTCCTCAGAGTGATCCAAGGGGCAAATGGACTCCTACATACGAAGGGCCATTTGTGGTTAAACATGTGTTCTCAGGAGGAGCCATGATCCTAACCAACATGGATGATGATGACCTTCCTGTTGGCTCCTAAATTCGACACCTTTGTTTTGATTGATGACAGCCATTAAAAGCTGAAGAATGCTTTCGACTGGCTAAGCCTGTCGAAGTGCCTGTCGAAAGATGGCAAAAATACTTAGAAGATTTCTTCCAAGGAAGAAGGCTGATTGCCTTCGACGTCGAAGGAGTTTTCGTCGAAGACGTCTCTTGACGAACGTGTTCGATGGTCCAGAGTGGAGCAGTTTGAAATTCAAAGCTTTGGAGGGAAAACGGTTTCCAGTAGTTACTACGTGCGAACGTGCAAGGATCTGGAGCGTCGAGCATGGAGAACGTGACAAGTGGCTTGATCTCGAAGCGGTGTAACTGCCCGACGGTTACTTGGAATGTTTTTGTATAAATAGGAGTAGACGTGTAGTTTCTCGCGTGTGTTCACAATAGATACATAGTCACTCATTTAGATTCAAGTACCCAGTGTGAGCGAACGAATTGTTGAGAAATGTATGTGTGAAACACCAATTTTATCAATTCAAGTCATTTACTTTTCCAGTATTTTACATGCTTTTCCCCTTTAAGATTCCTGTCGAACCTTTACATTCAAGCCTTGTTTATTTTACCAAGCCTTTCCTTTACGCAATTTACTTTAAACAATTTACTTAAAGCCTTATCCACATTAATTAAACTTCAAAATCAACCTATGTCCATAGGATCAATCTGATCGATCCTGCGAGTAACCAAATAAGTAACCATTTGGAGGATCAGCGGTTGTTTACCAAATCCACCGGTAAACAAATTGGCACGCCCAGTGGGACTGTGTGTTGATTGTTGAAAAATCTCATCTTTTCGAGTTGTATGTTATTGAGGAGTGGTAGAATATACACCAACGATAATAATACTGCCAGAAGAAGGGAAGAGATGGCGAATCCGCCAAACAATAATGAAATTCCACCACCAAGTGTGGGAGCAACGGTTAATATGACCGTTAGTGAAGCGACGAATGTTGGTTCGACACCAGCAGTGTCAGTCACAACCACGGGGCCAATAACTTCGTTTACAGGCTCCAGAATGCCTTTGGGAACCCCCCCTCCAAGGGGAAATACTGGCCCAAGGCCAGTGGTTCCCCCAGGATTTATTCCATTCTATGGTATGCCAACTTCTGAATTGGCAAGCCTGACGAATGCTGCGTCCACTTATTCAGACCCTTTCGTGAGTGCCACTTCGCCACTCCAAGGCTCTGGAATAGGCATGGCGAATAGAAATAGGACCCAACTCTTAGGAGGAACGTCCCAAGTAGCCCATGGCCTTACAAATGCCTCGACAGCAGTCTTGAGGCAACAGATGGACGAAAGCAACCATGATATGGTGCAAATGTTGGCACAAACTTTGAGTACAGTGCTAAATCCTCTAATACAAAATACTACTCAGTCGAATCAGCAAGTTACAGCGCAAATGACGCGTTTGGCTGACTTCTTTGGAGTACCCCCACCTATTCGACAGCCCCAAAGGGCCCAGATAAGAGGAAATCAGGGGATATTTGTAGAGGAAGAAACCACCATTAACCAGGTTCAACAGCCTGTCGAACAGCCTGTCGAAGAGCCTAGGGTAATAGCCCCAGAGGTAAGGTTAGTTAACAGAAACCAAAATGCTGACGAAGTGGTTCAGCATGTCCAATACCAAAACATGGGTTTGGAAAACAATCTGGCAACCATGATCGAAAGGATCATGAATCAGAATGGGATGAACATGGGCTTTCGAAGGCCCAACTTTACATCCCCATTGTCAGAATATGTGTTACAAACTGACTTACCCCCTAGAACCAAAGTCCCCAAATTTACTAAGTTCTCTGGGGACACGACAGAATCCACTGTCGAACATGTGGCAAGGTATTTGATCGAAGCAGGAGACATTTCAAATAATGAAAACCTAAGGATCAAATACTTCCCAAGTTCCTTAACCAAGAACGCTTTTACTTGGTTTACAACTCTACCCCCCAATTCGATCCACCATTGGACCCAATTGGAAAGGTTGTTCCATGAACAATTCTATATGGGGCAAACCAAGATAAGCCTGAAAGAACTGGCGAGTGTGAAGAGACGTTTCACTGAACCTATAGACGAATATCTGAATAGGTTTAGGTTGCTTAAGGCGAGATGTTTTACACAAGTGCCAGAACATGAGCTGGTCGAAATGGCCGCAGGTGGTTTAGATTATTCTATTAGGAAGAAGCTAGATACCCAGTACCTAAGAGACATGGCCCAACTGGCCGATAGAGTTCGACAAGTCGAACGCCTTAAAGCTGAAAAAGCTAAGGCAACAAAAACTCACAAGAGAGAAAGAATAGCGTACGTTGAGATGGATGACGAAGATCTAGAATCCTTCGACGATACTTTAGCTGTCGAAGAAGGAGAAGTCGACTTAGCAGAACTAAAACAAGGGCCTCCATACTCTTGTAAACAATTAGTCCCCTCAAATGGGAAAAATCCCATTGGTCCAGACAAGACCAACGATAGGTTCCCAAAAAAGACTTATAGTTTTGACATCACAAAATGTGATGAAATATTCGACTTGCTAGTTAAAGATGGCCAAATGATAGTACCCCCTGGGGTAAAAGTGCCTCCTCTTGATCAAAGAAAGAAGAGGGGTTTTTGCAAATATCATAATTTTCTGGGCCATAAAACTTCTCAATGTTTTCTTTTCAGGAATCTTGTCCAAGACGCTATTGAGGAAGGGAGATTAAAGTTTGCTGACAAATCCCCCATGGCTGTCGACTCCAATCCACTGAAGGCTGAGGCCCACTATGCAGAACCCTCTGAGGTGAACATGATAGAGGCTACCAAGATCCAGTCGAAGAAGCCAGGCATTAACATGGTCGAAGTCTCTAAGGACCACATCAACATGCCAATCTTTGGCAGTTTTTCTGGAAACATATCCAGGAAGACAATTGAGGCTGTCCAGAAAGCGGTCGAAGACCCAAAGTCGAAGACTGTTGAAGCACAAAAAACTGGACCAAAGCCCAGTTCCCAATTGGCCACTGTACAAGGCCAGACGGAGAATCTGGAGACACAAATGAAACAACTCACTCTTGCTACTAAGGATACAATGAATATCAACATGGTTGAACTTTCTGACCCTAAAACTTCAGAAGAAGCCATAAGGCAAGAGCAGGCAAATAAAACGGCTTTCCCTAAGGAAAACGAAAACTTGGCAGATTTTTTACAAAGATGCCAGAAGAAGAAATCAGAGGTTATGCTGTGTCCAAGATGCAGTTCTATCTTTGATAAAAAAGCTGCTGAACACATACAAGGAGTGAGGGCAGCGAACAAGAGAAGGGAGAATTCTGACCTTCGACATGATCCCAGAAGGGGTTCTAATCAAGACAAGAGGCCTTTGACTTTTAGGCCTCCAACAAATGTACCAGTAGACACTTGGTACAAAACATCTGGCCGGAAAAGGCCAAGTGAAGAGAAATGGCATTCTTTCGAAGTGCCAAGAGGTTCCTCTTTAATTCAGAAGAAAGATCCTCAAGTTGCTGCACCCAAGGTTGCTCAAGTGTCCAGCAACTACAAGGGAAAAAATCCTATGTCGAGATCCCAATGGAGGAGATATCAAAGAAGGCGAAAAGCTGAAAGAGAGGCTGCCAACGAACCTAAGGCTGAAACTAGTTCGAATGTGCCTCAAAGGAAACAAAGAAAGCCTCTTGAGAGAGAACCAGTTACCAACAGGCTAGTTTGGCCTAACCAGAGCGAAGTCGAAGACGAAGATGATGCTGAGTCCGACGATACTCTAGATATAATGGTGAACGTTGTTTCAATGCTGCCCAGGGAATTCAATCGACAAGTAGAAGTCGAAACCAGTGACTGGGAGGTGGAACAAGAAATGGCCAGACACAGGCCAGTGTGCTATTTTGTCATGGACAATGGCACTACAGAAGAACAAAATGGCTTCTTCGAGCCACCCACAGAGGCGATGAAGAATCACCTCAAACCTTTGTTCATAAGGGCCAAGCTCGAAGAGACCACTGTGAACAAGATATTGGTCGACTGTGGGGCCACTATCAATATTATCCCTCATTCTGTGCTAATAAAGATTGGCAAAAGGGATGAAGAAATAAAACCTCACAATATGGTCCTGTCCAACTATGAGGGAGGCATTGGGACCACCATGGGAGTGATCCAGCTCGACATAAAAGTTGGGTCGATCCTTCGACCAACAATGTTCATGGTCATATCAGCCAAACCTAACTACAACCTTTTATTAGGCCGTGAGTGGATACATGGTGTAGGTGCTGTGCCTTCATCGATGCATCAAAGACTGCTTCTATGGCGCCCAGATGGGCTGGTCGAAAACATAGAGGCTGATCAGAGTTACTACCTTGGCGAAGTAAACCACTTGGGTGTAACAGATTTCGACAAAAACTTGGCTCACATAGGGCCATGTCCAACTCCTGACTTCGACATGGCGCCAGCGCCAAACACCTTTTGCTCCCTATACCTGCATCCTGAGCATGGTTTCCAATGGGACAGAGAAGACTTGTCCCACATAGAATTCAGTGGGCTAACTGGTATCCAACCAACTGGTTGGGGAAGTGAATTCAGTGATAATGACTGAGTCACAATCTCTGAAGCGAATTTCGGCCTATGTGGCTGAAACCAAGATGATAACGGCTCTCGAAGCCGAAGTAAAGTACATGGCCACACAGGCCAATGATCAACAATTATCTGCTGTTGGCCCAGGAAAGGATTTCGATCCAAGACCCCCTGACATCATGCCAGACGAAATGCAGGAACAGAGGCTCGACGCGATCTATGACGATGAGCCTTTGGGCTTCGAAAAGGATCCCTTGGCGAACAACATTAAGATGTTAGCACAAGACCCTTTAGAAGAAATCAACTTAGGCGAAGGATCAGAGAATAGGCCAACTTACATCAGCGCCAAAATTGATCCAGAACTTAGGTTGGAAGTAATCCAATTGCTGAAAGAGTTTAAAGACTGTTTTGCATGGGATTATGACGAAATGCCTGGTCTCGACAGAGGATTGGTAGAACTTCAGTTGCCAATCAAACCTGGAAAGAAGCCAATCAAGCAAAATCCAAGACGCTTCGCTCCAGAAATTTTGTCGAAGATCAAAACGGAGGTCGAAAGACTTCTGAAATGCAAATTCATCCGTGTTACAAGGTATGTCGAATGGATTGCAAATATTGTGCCAGTAATTAAGAAAAATGGCACATTAAGGGTGTGCATAGATTTCAGAGATTTGAATGCTGCCACCCCCAAAGATGAATATCCTATGCCTGTGGCGGAAATGCTAGTCGATTCTGCCGCTGGCTACGAATACCTGAGTATGCTCGACGGTTATTCAGGATATAATCAAATATTCATTGCTGAAGAGGATGTGTCGAAAACAGCCTTTCGATGCCCTGGGGCCTTAGGCACTTACGAATGGGTAGTGATGCCTTTTGGCCTAAAGAACGCTGGGGCAACGTACCAGCGCGCAATGAATACTATCTTCCATGATTTTATTAACACGTTTATGCAAGTTTATATTGATGATATTGTTATAAAATCTGTTTCCAGGAAGAATCACATTGACCACCTTCGACAATCATTCGAAAGAATGAGAGAACATGGTCTGAAGATGAACCCCTTGAAGTGTGCGTTCTGTGTAAAAGCTGGAGATTTCCTGGGCTTCGTTGTCCACAAGAAAGGAATCGAAATAAATCAGAACAAGACGAAGGCAATTTTGGAAGCGAAAGCGCCATCGAATAAGAAGGAATTGCAATCCCTCTTGGGCAAGATAAATTTCTTGAGAAGGTTTATATCTAACCTAAGTGGGAAAGCTCAGGCCTTTTCACCCTTACTTCGACTGAATAAGGAGGGGTTCGAATGGGGGCAAGAGCAACAAGAAGCCTTCGACAAAATCAAAGGGTACCTCACTAAGCCACCTATTTTGGTGCCTCCTTGTAGCAATAGGAGTATGAGATTGTACATAGCTGCATCTGACAAAACTCTGGGAAGTATGTTAGCCCAAGAGGATGAGAATGGAGTCGAAAGACCCATTTATTATCTCAGTCGAGTCTTGAATGATGCAGAAACTAGATATAGCGAAGTTGAAAAATTGTGTCTATGTCTGTATTTCTCTTGTACAAAGCTCAAACAATATATAAAACCAGTTGATGTTTATGTTTCGTCTCATTTTGATGTTTTCAAATATATGTTGTCGAAACCTATCTTGCATAGTCGAGTTGGCAAGTGGGCATTAGCATTGACTGAATACTCCTTGACCTTTATGCCTCTTAAGGCAGTAAAAGGACAAGTGGTTGCAGACTTCATAGTCGACCACTCTATTCAAGTCGAGGATATTAATTATGTGGAGATAGAACCTTGGAAATTCTACTTCGATGGTTCCAGCCATAAAAATGGAACAGGAGTAGGAGTCTTACTTATTTCTCCAGATAAAATTCCAACAACATTCAAGTACCAAATCGAAGGTTCTTGTTCGAACAACGAGGCTGAGTATGAAGCTCTAATTACTGGCCTTGAAATATTGTTGGAATTGGGGGCAACTCGAGTCGAAATAATGGGAGACTCAGAGTTAGTCATCAAGCAAGTCACAAAGGAGTATAAATGCATAAGAGAGAATCTCATTATGTACTTTGTGATAGCAAATCGTTTATTGAAACAATTTGAAAGTGTCAATATTCGACACATACCCAGAGTCGAAAATCAAATAGCCAATGACTTGGCACAGATTGCATCTGGGTATAAAATTTCAAAAACGAGATTACAAAGAGCAATCGAAGTTCGAGAGAAGATAAGAGCAACTTGTCTATCACCAACAGACTTGGAATCAACAAGGTTAGGATATGCTGATCACTCAAACTTCGAGATTTCGTTCATTGATAATTTGTCAGACCAGGATTGGAGGAAACCCATTGTGGACTATCTTCAAAATCCAGGAGCTCCGACAGAACGAAAAACAAAATACAGGGCGTTGAGTTTTGTACTCATGGGTAATGAGTTATTCAAGAAGACGCCTGAAGGGGTGTTGCTGAAATGTTTAAGTGAAACTGAAGCATACATAGCCCTTTCGACTACACATGCTGGGGCATGTGGGGCTCACCAAGCAGGCCATAAGATGAAATGGTTGTTGTTTCGACAAGGACTATATTGGCCCACTATGCTGAAAGATTGTGTTGAGTTCGCCAAAGGTTGCCAAGAGTGCCAAGTTCATACAGGCATCCAGCATGTACCAGCAAGCGAACTTCACTCGATAGTGAAGCCTTGGCCCTTTCGAGGATGGGCGTTGGATCTTATTGGAGAGATTCGACCAGCATCATCAAAGAGTCAGAAATACATATTGGTAGGCATTGATTATTTTACTAAGTGGATTGAAGCTGTCCCTTTAGTCAATGTAGACCAAGAAAATGTCATTGAATTTATTCAAAAGAACATTATATTTAGGTATGGAATCCCTGAGACAATAACAACTGATCAAGGTTCAGTTTTCACTGGTCGAAAGATGCAGGAATTTGCTCAGGAAACAGGTTTCAAACTCCTAACATCCACGCCTTACTATGCACAGGCGAATGGTCAAGTCGAAGCAGCTAACAAAGTGGTAATTGGCTTGATAAAGAAACATGTTGGGAAGAAACCAAAGAATTGGCATAAGACGTTAGACCAGATTTTATGGGCTTGTCGAACGTCCCCAAAAGAAGCCACTGGTACAACACCATATAGGCTAACTTTTGGCCATGATGCAGTATTGCCAGCAGAAATTTGTCTTCAATCTGCAAGAGTTCAGAGGCATTATGATATTCCTTCTGAGGTTTATTGGAATATGATGTTAGATGAACTGGTGGATTTAGACGAAGAGAGATTACACGCTCTCGACTTACTCAGGCTTCAGAAGAAAAGAGTCGAAGACTCTTATAATAGAAAGGTAAAACCTAAGGTATTTTTGCCTGAAGATTTAGTTTGGAAGGTAATTCTTCCCATGGATCGACGGGATCGAAGCATGGGGAAATGGTCACCCAAATGGGAAGGACCCTTCAGAGTTATCCAAACTTTTTCTGGTGGAGCCTATGAAGTCGAAGAGATAAGTGGTGATAAAAGGCTCTTGAGAGTAAATGGTAAATATTTGAAAAAATATAAACCTATACTTCAAGAGATAAAAATAAAACAATAAAAGAACAAGCTAAGTTAACCATAAAAATGCCAAAATGGAAATTTTATTAATTTCTGCCAAAATGGCAATTGTTGTCGAAAGCGATTACAGAAGATGGTTACAAAAGAGAATCAAAAAGAAAGAGAATTCTTCAGTCGAAGATACTTGGCATGCTGCAAATCCAACCTCTTCTTGCACCAAGATTTTTCTTGCTCCAGTTTGGCAATTTGAGCGTCGAGGCTTTGGGCCCTCTCAGCGAACTCCAGGCCTTGCTTGATCTCAGTCTGGCTCTCAGCGTCTGGGATGGTCGAAAGAATTTCCTCCTGGAGCACAGTGTTGGCGTTTATCTTTGCCTCTATCTCTGCAATTTGTGCTCGGAAGGAGACATTCTCTCGCTCAATAGCATCGAACCTTTCCTGTGCAGACGCTTTCTGTTTCGACAACTCGGCAATTCGAGAAGTCGAACTTGAGACAGCAGTCCACGCAGATAAGCTCTTGCCATGCAACGTTTCGAGCTGACTGTTAAAAGTTCGTTGGCGCCGGTAATCCGCTGAGACTTGGTCAATCATAGAATGTAATTCCATGATTAAGTCTGAGATTTCTGGGGCTACAGCATCGAAATCAACAGCATTCAAAACCTCTTTTAAGCAAGATGGAGCAGTGGGGTCCCCCTCTAAAGCCTTCATTAAATCTCTCTTGAAGAACTGGGCCTTGACCTTCGCCAACGCATCATCAAGAGGAGAAGTCTCAGTAGATTTCCCCGACAGAGTAGGAATTTCCTGACTGGTGTCGGAAGAACTCTTACTCTCGACGATTGCATTAAGGTAGCTGACAGGGTCAGTTTGTTTCAAGATTTCCAAGTCCTTTTTCGACCTGTGCTTTGAGGAGGTGACCCTTGCCACAGTATTATCTTGGACTTGAGGCTGTTGAATGCTGAGTGCCTCGTTTGGTTGCTCTTCGACTTGAACTGAGGCGGTACTAGCGTCGACATGTGGTTCTTCGTTGACATCACCTTGGGGTCTTTCGCTAGCGTCATTTTGTGGCTCCTCGCTGGCGTCATCCTGGTGTTCTTCGCCAGTACCACCTTCATGCTCTTCGTCAACAGCATCTTGATTCTCTTCGCCATTGCCTTGGTCTCTTCCTTCAGGATTCTCTTCTGATGACAAGACCACCACAGGAACCGTTTCTGGCTGTGTTTCCTCCGCCATAGGTTCTTCAGTTGTCTTCTCCACTGTTTCAGCATTGGCCTCATGCTCAGTGTGGGCTTCGTCATTGCCCAAATCTTGCACCTGAGGCCTGCTAAGGTCAGCAGATTCCAGAGTTTCTGAAGTCCTTGGTGGGGAACTTCCAGTAGTGTCCTGAAAAAGCGGAAGAAGACAAATCTTCAGATGTCGAAAGAGACATAATCAAATACTGGTATCTATGCCTAAATTATAAGAAGGGTCCAATAGATTACCTGTGGATTGACTTCAGCCCCAGGGCTGGAATTATCACTTTCGACAGGCTGGGTAACTAGAGCGTTCAGTTCCTCCTCAGTTGGTTCTTCGATGACCACCGCAGGTGGCCTAGGCTTTCTCACACCAACCTTTATTCTGACGGTTCGACCTTCAGGAGCTGGAGTAGGAACAGAAGCGTCCTTCGTTAACCTTCGCCTCTTTAAGGGAGAGGGAGGGGAATCACTTTCGTCATCACTCCCCGATTCGATCACCATTGCTGCCCTTTTCTTGGGCGAAGGGGCCTATAAAACCAATAGGAATTCGATTGAATAATTACGTCGAAAATAAAAAATCGAAAGCCAGAAGAAAAATGAAGAAAATCTGGTTACCGATGCAGGAGGCCTCCTCGAAGAGCCTTCCCCCTGTTGGTTGCCTGTTGTCTTCGCCGGCGCTATAGTCTTCGCCGGCGGTGGAGGTTTCGTCGAAGGGACCCCTCCTTGTGGGCCTCCTGTAGCCTTCTTGGCCAAGGGTTTTCGAACAACTGGAAGCGAAAAGGAAAGTTAACAGGCTAACAGTCGAAGAGAAAGATAAAAAGTAATGTGAGAGTATGAACTTACATTTCTTTACTTTGTCCAACACAAGGACAAAAGACTTCTGCAACTCTGATATGAAGTCCTTCTCATCGAAGAAGTACTCAGCGTAATAGCTTCTCCACCACTCTTCAAAAGATGGTGAGCAAAGGAAGTTAAGCTGGTAGTTGAACAGCGAGAGGATTGTTCGACCAGCATACCTTCCGATATGCTTGGTAGCAGCTTCTTCTGTATAATCGTTGCAGAAGTACAACATTGACTTCTCTCTTGGGAAAATGGGAGAAGGCAGGGTTTGGATGATACCAAACTGGCGAGACACCAGATTGGGTTGATAGGCAAGCAGACTCAGATGAGTCTTAGAACTCTTAAATCGAAGAGGCATGATCCTGGGTGTCAGGAACGCCTCCCAAAGTATGGTGTGCTCATCGACATTGGGACCACTCGACTCCTTAGGATGTGGCCTCGTAAACCATGCTGGCCCCACCCTTCGTTGAGCAAATGGAGCCATAGTTGAAACAAATTCCTTCCTTCGAGCGAACATCAGCACGAAGTTAGTGAAGGTTTGTTGGAACTCTAGCCCATCTTCTACAGGTGTCAGTAGAGCCAGCCTAATTCCTTCGATACGCCTATTAGCTATCGCTGGGGCTTGTTCATTTATCTGAGTCTTCTTGGGTATGAAAGACTCGAAAGTGGCATTAAGCCACAGTTGAAGTAGCCAGAAAGGCCCAGCGAGTAGCAAACTGTTCCTATCTTCGACATGCTTCAGGAGAGTAACCCCATTGCTGATGGAGTCATAAAGACTGGCCAGAATTAGTTCTGCCAAACAGATGTTCTGGCGGTGATGCAGTTGGGTGGCCAGAGTGACCATCTTTTTGGTCACTTGCAGAGACTTCGAACAAAACACAAAGCGAGTTAGCCATAAGGCTAGAAACGCTATGTGTTCGACATCCGACACTGTATCCGTCGACCTGTCGTGGAAATGGTTGATAAAGGTGGTGAATGTTGGCTTCGTCTCAGAAAAGCCAATTTGGTCCTCCGACATCTCTTCCGGGTCGAAGTAATCTCCGGTTGGTCGAAGGCCAGTGATGGCTGCTACGTCGAAGAGTGTGGGAGTTAACATCCCACATGGAAGGTGAAAGGTGAAGTGAGAGTTATCCCAGAACAACAACGAAGCTATAAGCATCTCTGGGGAGTAGTTTAAACCTGTCTTCGACAGCATTACTAGGTCAAAGATTCCCATTTCCTTCCAGACTGGAGTTTGATGTTTTTCCAGCTTTGTTAGCCAAGCAACATAGTCCTGGGTGAGATTAGGGCAGGACCTGAAGACTCTAACACTTCTGTTGAAGAAACGAAGGTCAATCTTCTCGTGTGTAGGGTCTTCGTTGTCTCCTGCATCCTTCTTAGCACAGGCTACTGGCTTGAGTTTCTCGACAATGGGGAAATAGCTCTTGATCTTTAGAGCTTCAGAGATGCTCGGGTTCATGGGTCCAGCCATTGCGAAGATTTGGTTGGAGTATCCAACCGGAATCATCAAGTGACGCGAGTAAGCATCACGAACGGAGATGTCAGATGGTTCAGGGACCCTTCGTTTCCCTGTAGCGTTCACTACCGGAGCAGTTACAAAGACCTTGGGTTTAGCAAGTTGTTCAGTTGGTGCGCTAGTCTTGGGGGCAGTTGAAACAGAAGCCATTGTTGAGGATGAAGATGAAGTTGGAAAAGGAAGAGTTTTTCTGCAAAGAGAACAAGTTTGCAAGAAAGCAAGGGAGTTTGAGAGATGGTTTGCGTGAAAAGTCCCACAATGGGATATTCACTACTATTTATAGTAGTGGGAGAAATTCCCAATAACGAGGGCATTAAATGTCATTTAATGTTGCAGGAAGTAGTGGGACGCGTGGCAGCATCCTGTTGTTTTGGCCGTTTCTGCAGAAACAGAGAGACGCAGCGTGCGTCCTCGTTTTTTGAATTTGTCATAATGACAAATTATGAAGTGATGTTTTGGTTCTGCACGCCGTACTGACAGTGACGTCCTAGGATCAAATCAATGATGGTTTCTTGGGATTGCCAATAGTTGGTAAAAAGCAACAAAAAGTGCACAAGTTAACTTGTGACTAAGCGTGGAAAAACAGGTGTCGAATGGCGTTTTCAAAGAATGCCTTTTTCTTTCAGAGTCGAAATAAGGCATTCTTGGGGGGCAATTTGTTGGCTCCTAAATTCGACACCTTTGTTTTGATTGATGACAGCCATTAAAAGCTGAAGAATGCTTTCGACTGGCTAAGCCTGTCGAAGTGCCTGTCGAAAGATGGCAAAAATACTTAGAAGATTTCTTCCAAGGAAGAAGGCTGATTGCCTTCGACGTCGAAGGAGTTTTCGTCGAAGACGTCTCTTGACGAACGTGTTCGATGGTCCAGAGTGGAGCAGTTTGAAATTCAAAGCTTTGGAGGGAAAACGGTTTCCAGTAGTTACTACGTGCGAACGTGCAAGGATCTGGAGCGTCGAGCATGGAGAACGTGACAAGTGGCTTGATCTCGAAGCGGTGTAACTGCCCGACGGTTACTTGGAATGTTTTTGTATAAATAGGAGTAGACGTGTAGTTTCTCGCGTGTGTTCACAATAGATACATAGTCACTCATTTAGATTCAAGTACCCAGTGTGAGCGAACGAATTGTTGAGAAATGTATGTGTGAAACACCAATTTTATCAATTCAAGTCATTTACTTTTCCAGTATTTTACATGCTTTTCCCCTTTAAGATTCCTGTCGAACCTTTACATTCAAGCCTTGTTTATTTTACCAAGCCTTTCCTTTACGCAATTTACTTTAAACAATTTACTTAAAGCCTTATCCACATTAATTAAACTTCAAAATCAACCTATGTCCATAGGATCAATCTGATCGATCCTGCGAGTAACCAAATAAGTAACCATTTGGAGGATCAGCGGTTGTTTACCAAATCCACCGGTAAACACTTCCTCACCCCGCCAATGCAGACATAGTAAAAAGATACTACGCATGAAAAAAGACCCGCTAGGCTGACATGCCTAGGCAAAAATTAGGGCTTCCCGTCGAACCAAAAGGGTTCGGGCAAAATGAAGGGTTGAAATGAAAAAATCTGTACACCCGGCAAGTCGAAAACCTGAAAAGGCAGCTTGGGCAAAAATGGGTATCCCGGTGGACTGAAAACCCGAAAGGGCGGTCCAGGCAAAAATTAGGGATAAAGCGTAATACTATGTCTCATTGGATCACCTTGCATCCAGAATCCGGTATCTACATCAAGTTCAGACGGCATCGATCAGTCAGCTTCACCTTCAACCAAGGTCATCAAGTGATGAGACGCTCAGAGTTATAAAGGCAATAGCAAAGTTGAAACCCAGTGGGATCATTCATTTCACACAGCTGTTTTATTTTCTTTTGTACAAAATTTGTATAAACTCTCTTATTCGGCGGCGTTCCTCTTACTAGGACGTCAGCCTCTTGTACACAAAACGCCTATTCACAGGCCATTCAAAATCAATACAAATATATTTTCAGTTAAACGTGCCAAGTGTTTTTCTTTTTCTGTTTTGTTTTGCGAAGAACGTCCAAGGTTCAATTTGTGATATATGCATTGACAATAATGTGCTAACTCATAAATATTTGCATACGAAACAAAGGATTTTATTACAGGTGACACTAGAAACAGGGGCAATAAAGAGTTGTCCAAGCAATCTAATTGTTCTGTCCTCCAAGGTACCAAGGTAGGTTCAGCTAAAGAATATGACCAGTACATATTAATTCCCCAGAGAGTGATTCAGCAAAACAGTGCATTCTTCTCCAGGCAGAGTCATCAAGTCTCAAGGAAATTGGGTATCCTCCAGCAGATCCCAACATTCCCCAGCAGTATACATATATTCTTAACAAGCATCCCCGGCAGTCTTGGTCTAAAGATTGTTCCCCGGCGGCAGACCAACATTCAAAGGAATCGCTTCCCCGACATAGTTCAAAACTTCCCCAAGAGAATCCAATCCAGTTTCCCAAGGAAAGTTGGAGTCCATCTCCCCCAAGCAGTAAGCTTATCCCCAGTAAATTCTGGAAGCTTATCCTCGCAGAATACGAACGCGTCGTCCGGCTTTATTCAAAGAGTTATTTCCTTAACAGGATATAACTGGGTTATCCTCAGCCAAAAGCCACGGAAAGGGCGTCGTCAACACAGTTCTTTCTTATCCCCAGCGAAGTCTATCAACACTTCCAACAACAAGGGTATCCCCAGCAAATTATTATCAACACTCAGCAAGGCATCCCTCTTCCCACAGAGTATTGCTTCCCAGCATGGTCGCTAGAGTATCTTTTCTCCCCGCAGAATCCTCCATTCGCCAAGTTTATTCCGCAACGGAGTCATCTTCTCCTACCGGTATTCTTGCAGTTATCATCCCCAGCGGAAGCAAAATCTATTCTTCAATATCAGCCCAGGATATGACTTCCCGGCACCCATCAAGGATTTACTTTCCTAAACGAAAACATACATTCATAAAACATCACATACATCATTATAGCATGCATAGACGCATTATATCATACAAATCTCATTTATGTTGAGAACATCATTGCTTGATCCATATCATGCATTGCATATGACTGACCTTTACCTTTCAGGAAAGATGCAGTTGAAATTCTCAATCATATTTCAAGACCTAGACCGGTTCAGTTAATCGACTCCAAAGATTTCTTATCCAGTCCCAGGCCTTCTCTAGTCCAGCTAAATCGACTCCCAACAGATTTTTCTGATAAAGACTCAGTGGAAGTTATCCCAGGTTATAAGTTCCTATTGGTTCTCTCTCCGACGGTGCATGAGATTTCCATTATTATAATTCCCTATGGTTCCCTCTCCGACGGTGAGTGAGGTGATAATTCCTTTCGGATTATAATTTCCTATGGCTCCCTCTTCGACGGTGAGTGAGGTGATAAATCCATTATCATAATTTCCTATGGTTCCCTCTCCGACGGTGAGTGAGGTGATAATTCCTTTTCCTATGGTTCCCTCTCCGACGGTGAGTGAGGTGATAATTCCTTTTTCTATGGTTCCCTCTCCGACGGTGAGTGAAGTGATAATTCCTTTTCAGATGGTTCCCTCTCCGACGGTGAGTGAGGTGATAATTCCTTTTCCTATGGTTCCCTCTCCGACGGTGAGTGAGGTGATAATTCCTTTTCAGATGGTTCCCTCTCCGACAGTGAGTGAGGTGATAATTCCTTTTCAGATGGTTCCCTCTCCGACGGTGAGTGAGGTGATAATTCCTTTTCCTATGGTTCCCTCTCCGACGGTGAGTGAGGTGATAATTCCTTTTCAGATTATAATTTCCTATGGTTCCCTCTCCGACGGTGAGTGAGGTGACAATTCCCTTTCAGATTATAATTGCCTATGGTTCTCTCCCCGATACTGCGAAGATGGTAATTCCCACCAAGATTTTCTCAACGAGCGTTGTTGAAGTTAAAGTCGCCCAAGGTTCTCTTATCATTCATGCTAAGGTAGTAACCATCCCTGGTTCATTCATCATCTTGTGAAGTTCCAGACTCAGCTCCTGTAACCAGTCAGGACATATCTATACCAAGCATCTGAAAACCGACTCCTGCAACATGTCAGGTACTCATTTTTCTGTTTTGCAGGTACGCAAATTCTCGCTAAGGAATCTCTTATGCGATCAACGTCCAGATGGCATCTATAAGCCCATCATCCCCCATCAATCTCCAAATGGCATCTATAAGCCCATTCCATCATCACACTGCTACTATGTGAGCGCAAATTTCTGGGCACTCTAGTGTTCAATCATCTTCTACCCTCGGATTACGAAAGGCACGTCAGCCAATCTGCATCCTCAGGTCTAAGAAGATTGAACAGGGGCAACTGTTGTACCCCAAAATTTGCCCTCCCATATTCTTTAAGAAATTGCCAAGTCAAGCTGCAAAATTCCCCAAGGGTTGCACAGTGCAAAGATCTCCTATACAGTCAAAATTAGGGTTTTGATTCTGATCAAGAAAAGGAAGTTTTCAAGGGCCCAATCAAGTCTCATATGCCTACAAACATGGTCAAGCATCCTCATATCAAGTTTCAATACTTTCAGCACAAAATTGCACAGTCAAAACCCTAATTGCACTACAGTCAACTGTAGGGGCAAAATGGTCATTTGACAGTCAAAAGTTCAAATTTTTGGTCAACATATCATTTTGAAGCCACAAACATCATTTGATCAATGCTTGATCATGATTCTCAAAATTTGGCTCAGAAATCATCAAGATGCAAAAGTTTCCTTATTTGGACAGCTGAAAAAGTCAACTGAAATTAACCAGGGCATAACTTTCACATGGATTATCAGAAAAATTCCATCCAAAGCTCATTTTGAAGAGAAAGATATTTCCTACAACTCATATTCATACTTCAAGTCCAAGAAATGCTCTCACAAAAAGTTATCAATTTCAACATTATAGGTCATTTTCTAAAGTCAACAAAAAGGGACTTTAAGTCAAAGGCCATAACTTGATATTGGTAAATCAAAATGACATGGGACCAAAGGCATTGGTTAGAGGACTCAAAGACCTTTCCAAAATGTCCAAGAACATGAGAAAAGCTTAAAAATTGAGCAAGTTAAGCCTTGTAGAAGTTGGGAAATTTTTGGATATTTTGAAAAGTCAACATTGATTCAAATGACCTAAAATTGCTAATGGGCCCATTTTTCTTCCACAAATCATCATCCATGGCATGTGCACGACCACTTGTCCCAAAGGGAAGTATTTTCTCATTTTTTATTTATTTATTTGAATTTTTATTTATAATAATTCATTTAAATCAAATTAAATATATGAAAAATATGTAATCTAGGTTTTATAATCTCTTTGTGCACAAAATCCACTCAATAATTCGTGTGAAATCAAATAAGGAAATATTTGGAGTAAATTGATCATAATTGATACAAGAACACATGGAAAAGATTGAAAAAGATCCTTAAAAATCAAATTTCCAAAAAAACCATGAATGCATTGGATTTGCTCTACTTTTCTTGACCTAATTGATTCATACATAAGCCAGGAACACAACCCTAATGATAACACACGCGCAGCTGCTCAGAAAAGCCATTATCAAACTTGGAAAATTTGTCAAGAAACTCAAAACTGAAAGTTCACTTCCAGGGCGATTCAAGACATAATTCTTGTTCCATTAGCTTCCTTGAAGATTACTGAACGTGTTCCAATCAATATCATTCCTCAAAGCTTAAAGAATTGGTATATTGAACCGGACCTGTGCATGAAAAATTTCAGAGTCGTGCATCTCATTCCATGCATTCTTTGAGAATTTTAAAGTTTGATTCATGTTAATTACTTTGTTCTGAAGCTAACCCAATGTTTTGATTGAATTATTATGCATTGTGTACGATTTCACCATGGTTAATTTCTAGGGTTCACAGGATTCCAAATTGGGGCTTTTCACCCAAGGAAAAATTGAGACTTATGACCACCATCATTCAACTCAGCGCATGTGGACGAAGATAATGGAACTATCGCGCCTAATTTATGAGTGCCCTAGTGCTAATCGTTATTTTCTGTAAAGATACTTTCTGCAACGGTGTAAAAACCGTTGCTTATGTTGTTTGTATTTCAGGAACATGAAGAAGATGATGTGTTGGCCGGCGCTGATTGGAAGGTTTAAATTTCGCGCGTTTTGAACCACTAATGCTTTTATTTCTTTTATAATATTTGTTGATCGTTTAATATTAAATGCGTATGAGTTGGTCCAGTGGCAAGCGTTGTTGTTGTTAATCCTCATGACCTGGGTTCGAGCCCCAGGTCTTCAATATTCTCAATATTATTTTTCCATTGATCTTCACATGCAGCGCCAACGTTCAAGTCCACCATACACCCCCAAATCCAGCATGCCACGCGTCCTGGAGCATCAGATCAAAGGCATAGATTGGAGGAACACCCTAAACCCTAGTCAATGTGCCAGCACGCTAACTGGAAAAGTCAAACGGACCATGCTTATTGGGCCAAAGTTCTCAAGATTATACCTCCATATTGGGGTCTGAACCCCCTTGGTTTGCAATTTTTTCACTTTCTTTATGTTTTCTTATTTTTCTTATTTTCTTTTGATTATTGTCTTTAATTAATTCCTTATTTTCACAAAAAATATAAAATATCATAAAAAATCAGAAAAAAGTTAAAACAATAAATAATTTTTATTTTAGTATTTTTTAAATAAATTTGCATGTACATAAAATTAGTTTTAAATTAGGTGTTAATTTTAATTCTTTTAACAATAAATTAAAAAAAAACATAGAATTAGGTTTGATTAAATTTTATTCCTTTTTATTTTTATTTTATAATAATTAAAATAACTAAATATTATTTTTATAAATTAAATTGCATGTAAAAATTAGGTTTAAAATTAGGTTTTAAAATTAGGTTAGAATTCAATATTTTTCTTAATAAATTAAAATAAAATAGAATTAGGGTTAGCGTTTAACTTCAATTAATTTTTTCTATTAAATCTTAAAATACTAAAAATACAAAAAAAAAACAATTCTTTCTTTCTTTTAATATTAATTAATTCTTCATTAATCTAATTTTTGCAAAAGGGTCCAACGCCCTCGTTTCGATTTAATTTTTATTCGCATGTTTATTTATTTCTTTTCCGCTTAAATATTCATGTATCTCTCCCAAGGCCTTGTAACATTTTAATTACTTCTCGCACTTTTAATTTCTTTATTTATTTTCTGTCAAATCGGGTTCGAGAAACTTTTGGCGATGTGGACCCGCGCCTTTTGTAATAGCTTAGAATTTTACTTTTCTCGCAATTTTTAACTGTAAATAATGGCATGAAAGAATGAATGGACAAAAATAAAAACAAACGCTAGATCACCCATGACATGACAAAAGACAAAATATCTGAAAACAACACACGAATCGCACACACCACCCCTAGGGTACGCCTCACTGTTGCCTTGCCTCGAAAGGTGATCGTCGAGTAGAGGATGTCTTAGTGAGTCCTCATGATCCGAGAACCTGGCATGAGGGTAGCTTCTAAGGTGTCTTCCCATTGCTCTGGTGATCACCATGTCCCGAACTTCGAATTGACCCGAACACCTCCAACAGTGGTGCTACCTACCTCTCATTGGTGGGATGGCACTACTTTAAAGGACATTTACACAGACGAATTCCTTAGGGTAGGTAGACGACTCTAGATACTTGCTCTAATTTCAAAACAAATTCAAAAATACTTTTCACACCGACACCTTTTCAAAAAGCTTTCGAAAGCAATTTTTCAAACACTCTTGAGGACCGATACAAGAGTCGAACTGAAATTTTCAAAGAAACTTTTTAAAACCCACAGTTGAAAAGCAAACAAACCATTTTTGAAAACACAAGTGAGCAAGTATCTAAGAGCCCATGGATAACCATGGATAGAAAGGGTGCTAACACCTTCCCTTTCTATAATCTACCTCCCGAACCGAGAGCAATCTCTTTAAGGAATTTTTCTGTGCTTTTGTCCTTTCCATTTGGAGAAAATAAAAGACGGTGGCGACTCTTGCTTCCGCGACATTTCGCGAACCAGCGTTAAACAGTCAGTTCCAGATCCACCGATCACAGTCACCGTCATCTTTTGTATGATTTTCTTGATGTTTTTGTTAGCAGCTTCTACAACGCCATTCATCTTCGTCCGATAAGGAGAAGAGTTATGATGCTGGATCTTGAATTGCATACAGAGCTCGGTGATCATAGTGTTATTAAGATTGGTACCATTATCCGTAATGATTCTTTCTGAAATACCATACCAACATATAAGGTTATTTCTGATGAATCGAGCCATAACATTATTGGTGACAAAAGCAAATGAAGCTGCCTCGACCCACTTCATGAAGTAATCAATGGCAACCAGGATGAAGCGGTTCCCATTAGAGGTTGTAGGTCTGATTTCCCTAATCATATTAATGCCCCACATTGCAAAGGGCCAAGGAGCAGTTAAGACATTTAAAGGAACCGGAGGTACATACACCTTATCAGCATAGATCTGGCATTTATGGCAAGTTCGTGAATGCTCATAATAGTCTGCCTCCATGGTGGACCAGTAGTATCCTGCCTGTAGGATTTTTTTAGCCATTGAGTGTCCACTGGAATGAGTGCCAAAGGTAACTTCGTGCAAATTAACCATAATCTTTTATGCCTTACTCTTGTCTACAAATCGAAGCAAGGTAGAGTCATGATTGCGCTTGTAGAGGATCCCATTACTGAGAAAGAACTTGGCATACAACTTTCTTAGGAACTTCTTATCATTGACCGAAGCACCCTCAGGGTATTCTTGGGATTCGGGATATCTTTTGACTTCATGGAACCAAGGTTTGTCCACTACTTCTTCAGTACCAATCTCGTGACAGTATGCTGGTTCATCCATCCTTTCAATACTGATCTGAGGAGCCTCATTATCCCACCTGACTTTGAACATGGATGACATCGTCGCTAGCGTGTCCACTAGTTGATTTTCCCCTCGTGGAAAATGCTCAAAGGTAATTTCTTCAAAATGGGGAATTAATGTCAGCACATGCTCTTTGTAAGGGATGAGATTAGGATGCTTCATGTCCCATTCTCCCTTGATTTGGCTGATTACTAAAGTTGAGTCTCCAAATAAACTTAAGTGATTTGGCTGATTACTAAAGTTGAGTCTCCAAATAAACTTAAGCATTTGATCCTCAAGTCGATAGCAACTTCGAGACCCATGATGCATGCTTCATATTTAGCCATATTGTTAGTACAATTGAAACACAATCTGGCAGTGAAAGGAGTATGACAGCCTTCAGGAGATATGATCACAACGCCGATGCATTACCAAGTGAGTTGGAAGCTTCGTCAAAAACCATAGTCCATCGGGATCCTTTTTCAGGTCCTTCATCTGGTCCAGGTTCTTCACAATCAGCTACAAACACGATGTTCTCATCTAGAAACTCAAAATTCATGGATTGGTAGCCATCCATAGCCTGATGAGCCAAATGATCAGCCAATATACTTCCCTTAATTGCTTTCTAGGTTGTATACTGAATGTCGTATTCGGTCAGAATCATATGCCATCTTGCTATTCTTCCAGAGAGAGCGGGCTTCTAAAAGATGTACTTGATAAGATCCATTTTAGATATCAATAAAGTAGTGTGAGTCAATATGTACTGTCTTAGTCGACGAGCAGCCCATGCCAAAGCGCAACAAGTTTTCTCGAGCAATGAGTATCTTGTTTCACAGTCGGTAAACTTTTTGCTAAGGTAGTATATTGCATGCTATTTTCGACCAGACTCGTCATGCTGCCCCAACACACACCCCATTGAGTTCTATAATACTGTTAAGTACATGATCAGAGGTCTTCCTTCAACTGGTGGCATCAAAATTGGAGGCTTTTAGAGATATTCCTTGATTTTGTCAAAGGCATATTGGCAATCGTCATTCTACTTCACTGCTTGATCTTTCTTTAGTAATTTGAAGATTGGCTTACAAGTAGCGGTCAGGTGTGAAATGAATCTGGAAATATAGTTCAGACGTCCTAAGAATTCCCTAACTTCCTTCTCAGTGCGAGGAGTCAACATTTCTTGTATAGCCTTGACCTTTGCAGGGTCTACCTCAATACCTTTTCTGCTGACAACGAAGCCTAAGAGCTTACCAAATCTTAATCCAAAGGTGTATTTATTTGGGTTCAACCTCAGTTTGTATTTCTTCAGCCCGTCAAATATCTTCTGTAGGTGGTTAAGGTGTTCCTCTTTAGTCTGAGACCTGGCTATCATATCATCCACGTAGACCTCTGTCTCGTGATGGATCATATCATGAAACAAAGCTACCATGGCACGTTGATAGGTTTCCCCAGTGTTCTTTAGTCCAAATGGCATAACTTTGTAGCAGAAAGTGCCCCACTATGTGACAACGGTCGTTTTCTCCATGTCCTTAGGTGCCATTGTGATGTGATTGTATTTGGAGAATCCATCCATGAAGGATAATACTTTATTTTGTGCGGTGTTGTCAACCAGAACATCTATATGGGGAAGCAGAAAGTCATCTTTGGGGCTTGCCCTGTTTAGGTCTCTGTAATCCACACATATACGTACCTTACCGTCCTTCTTAGGTATTGGAACAACATTAGCGACCCATTATGGATAGGACATGACAGCTAAGAAACCAACATTGAACTGTTTCATGACTTCAGCCTTGATCTTTTCGGACATATCTGACTGCATACGACGAACCTTCTGTTTCACTGGAGGGCAGTCCTCTTTTGTAGGTAGGCAATTGTGATCGGTGGAAATAGAACTGACTGTTTTGAAATGCTGGTTCGAGAAATGTCGCGGTAAGCAAGAGTCGCCACCGTCTTTTATGTTCTCCAACATGGAAAGGACAAAAGCACAGCAAAATTCCTTTTCGAGATATTTCTCGGTTCGGGAGGTAGATTTATAGAAAGGGAAGGTGTTAGCACCCTTTCCATCCGTGGTTATCCACGGGCTCTTAGGTACTTGCTCACTATGTTTTCAAAAATTGTTTGCTTTTCTTGTGTTTGTGGGTTTTGAAAAAGTTTGTTTTGAAAAACTTCTAGGTAACTCTTGTATCAGTCCTCAAGAGTGTATGAAGTATTTGTTTGAAAACTTTTTGAAAGTGTAGGTGTGAAAAGTTGTTTTTTTGTTTTGAAAGAGCAAGTACCCAGGAGAAATCTACCTACTCTAAGGAATTAAGCTGTGTAAGAGTCCTTTAGACAGTACTATCCCACTATTGAGAAGTAGGTAGCACCGTCGTTGGAGTTATTCGGGTCAATTCGATTATAGGGACATGTGTGGTCACCAAAGCAATAGTATGACGCCTTAGCGGTAACCCTAATGTCCTAGATCCTTTTTATCCGAGGCAACTGTTTCGAGGCAACTGGATCTTTAGACATGAGGGCGACCTCTAAAACACCCTATACTCAATGACCACCTCGAGGCAACCAAGTGAGGCGTACCCTAGGAGTGGCATGTGCATGTGTTTTTTTTTAGTTTATATTATCTTTGAACATGCATCGTTGTGAGCTACGAGTTGATTTTATTTTCAAGCAAGTCTTGTCATGCATAGTTAACAGTTTAATAATTTGCGGGAAATAAAGTGCGGAAAGTAAATCTACGCTATTACAAGGCGTCGGGTATTTACATCGCCAAAAACATAACCCTTGAAAATAAATGTGAGAAATTAAAGAAAGCGATAAAAGCCCTAATTATCTATTACATTCTCGGAGACAGTTACATAAATATAATCAAAATAAATATGCGCGCGCAAAGAAATTGAATCGGGACGTCCTTAGGGTTTTGACCCTTTTTGAGAAAAAATGAGTTTTAGTCCTTTTTTGCAATTAATGAAATATTAAACCTAATAACTAATTAATTAATTAATTAATTAAAAGAAAAAGTATTTTTTAGTTTTTTATGTTTTAATGAAAATAAAATAAAAAAGGAATTAAAAGTATCAAGAAAACCCTAATTCTATGTTAATTTTATTTATTATGAAAAAGATTAAAATTGTCCTAATTAAACAACTAAACTAATTAATTAGAATTTATTTACAAAATAATAATTAATAGTGAAATTAATAAAAATAAATAACATTTTAAGTTTCTGAATTTATTGTGAAAATAATTAATTAAGTTAATTAAGTAATAATAATTAATAAAAGAAATTATAAGGAAAAGAAAATAAAAAGAAATAATAAAACCAGGGGGGGTGGATGACCCAATAAGGAGGTGAGTTTGGAAATTGCTGGCCCATTAACACAAACCTGCTTTGACTTTCCTGGTTCTCCACGCTGGCTTTGACCAGGAGCATGGTGTCCAACATCTTTTGGCCTTTGGATTCATGATTATGGTCACATGGCATGCTGAGCGCTGGAGGTATATGGTGAAGCCTTTCATGAAGCCTGCATGTAATTATGTATAGAAAAATATGAAACAAATATTGGGTGGACCTGGGAATCGAACCCAGGTTCCAACGCTTGCTGAACACCTGGCCAACCACTCAACCACTTTGCACGCTTTGTAATATGAATAAGAAACAAAGCTAATATATAAAAATAATCACATGTGCTGGAAACAAACAAAAAACGCGCGCCATTTGAACTGTCCAGTAGCACGCTTACAACTCATCATCATCTTCCTTTTTCCCTGTAAAAGATAATCAAATAGCGGGGGTTTTTAACCCCCACAACCTGCAAGGACGAAAAATAGAGAACATGCATATGGTTAATATAAATTGTTCGCGACATGTGATTTGAAATCGTCTCAACCTAACGAATCCAACCATAGGCATTAGGGGTTCTGATTTTACTGGATGTGGAAAGCCCCAATCTGAGAACTCAAGAACCCTAGAATTCATCAATGGCGTTTTAGGATTCTGGACACCATAATGCAATTCACCTATACCATTAGCTTCAGAGAGGTTCTAGCAATGCAAAGCACACAAAAAATCTCGTTAATGATGCATGAATAATGAATTACGATTATGAGATAAATATGCAAACCGTGGTTCTGAAACTAGCGATTCTTGGAGCTATGAAGCTGGAAACTGATTGCAAATCGTCCTGGGAACCTCCAGCAATGTATTTGAATCCACAAAAGCCCTTGAATTGGCCTGGAAGATTGAAAACAGTTTTGAGTTTTCTTTGATTTTTTTCAATGTTCTTATGGCTTTTCTGCAGCAATTCTCACGTGTGTGGCATTAGGTTTAGCTTGTGCATATATAGTAGAATGGATTTAGGTTAAATCTTGCACAAGAAATCCATTGCATTGATGTTTCAATATTTGATTTTCAATCATATCTTTTTGCATCTTTTTGATTGAAAAATCTTGCCAAATTGAGAGATCCTTGTCCCCTTGATGTGCACACGAATTTTCCAGCTCTTGTAGGTCATATTTGCTTCATGAAAAGATTGCAAAACCATATCTTGATATTTTCCTACAATTAAATGAATTAAATGAATTAATATTGATTAAAAATTCAATTAATTAATAAAAAATAAGAAAATAATTCAATTTAAGCTCAATGGGTCGTGTATAGGCCTTGGACAATGTTTCAAGAAGAAATTTGAGGCCCATTAGCAAAAATAAGGTATTTTGAGCAAAGTTGACTTTTCTAAATTCACAAATATTTCCCAACTTCTCCAATACATATCTTGCTCAATTTTGATCATATGAACATGTTCTTAGACATTTTGGAAAGGTATTGAAGTCCTCTAAACAATGCCTTTGGTCCCATGTCATTTGGATTTACCAATCTAAAGTTATGGTCTTTGACTTAAAGTGCATTTTTGTTGACTTTTGAAATTGACCTATAATGTAGAAATTGATAACTTTTTGCGAGAGCATTTCTTGGACTTGGAATGTGAAGATGAGTTGTAGGAAATGTCATCCCCTTCAAAATGAGCATTGGATGGGATTTTTCTGATGAACCATGAAAAAATTATGCGTGGGTCAAGATACAGTTGACTTTTCTACTGTCCAAAAATAGTAACTTTTGCATCTTTGATGATTTTTGAGCCATGCTTGTGGAATCATGATCAAGACTTGATCAAATGATGATTGTGAGCTCAAAATAAGATGTTGACCAAAAATTCTGACTTTTGACTGTAAAATGACCATTTTACCCCTGCAGTTGATTGTGAAGCAAATGGGACTTTTGACTGTGCAAACTGGCATTGTGAGACTTGAAACTTGACATGTAGATGCTTGACAATGTATATATGTTAGAACAAAGTTTGAATCTACTACCCTAAGTTTAAGTTTTGATGATAACAAAATGAAAAGATATATTAATTATGTGATTCATACATGAACTATTTGCTACCTAAAATATTACTTTCCGTTTTGCAGAAACTCTGATAGGTATCAGCAAGAGCACACCTAATCAGCATCAGAATACTAGTTTTCAACATCAGCATCAGAAGATGCTATATCAGAATACCAGAATCAGAAGAATAATTCATGCGATTGCTGAAGCTTGATGAACAGAATTGCGCTCAACACTCTGATAAAGACAACAACAGTTCATCAGCACTTAAGCAGAGTCAGAATGAAGCCAAGCCAGAACATGCTTTAAGTAGCAACGATACTGTGCATTGAAAGCGAATTATTACCAACGGCATCATTCCAGACAAGATCTGCTCAATAAGGAAAGTTTGTTATTGGCATTGAATCAAGATTATTGCTCCAACGTTCAACAATCTCAATGCTATATAAACAAGACAATGAAGATTGAATTGGCTAATGCTCTACATCATATTACACGCCTAAAAGCTAATCATCATCTTCCTTCTCTCAGTTTTCTAAAAAGCTCCATAATTCCTTACTCAATTATATTTTTAGCAATCTAGTTTCATAAGCTTAAGTTGTGTAACATCACAGTTGTGATACAGTTTTGTAGAAAACATTCACACACCTATTTCTCTTCTTTGTAAGAAAGTGTTTCCTTGACAAATCAGGTTGTGGTTTGCATCAAGAAGGCTTTAGCAGTTGTTAAAGCAGTTTGTAATATTCAGTTGAATATAGTGGATTAAGACCTCGTTGGAGAGAGGCGAAATCACCTTGACGGGTGGACTGGAGTAGTTTGAGATCAAACGAACCAGGATAAAAATATCTTGTTCATTACATTGATTTTCAGTTTTACAATTCAACCCCCCTTCTTGTGTTTTTCACTTCTTCAATTGGCATCAGAGTGCCTGGTTCTGAGCTAAAACACTTAACCGTGTCAGTACAAGATCCAGCGTCAGAAAAACACAATGGCAGGAAATTATTCTCACACCAGCAATGACAACCATGAGGATAGAGACAGATTCAGCGGCAAACCTCCAGTCTTTGATGGAGAAAACTTTGATTACTGGAAAGACAGAATTGAAAGTTTATTTCTGGCACATGATGCTGATCTGTGGGATATGGTGACAGATGGATACACGCACCCTGTAAATGCAAGCGGTCAGAAGATTGATAGGAAAACAATGTCTGACCAACAAAAGCGTGACTTCAAGAATCACCACAAGGACATAACCATCCTCCTCAGCGCCATCTCGTATGCTGAATATGAAAAGATCTCCAACAGAGACACAGCTAAGAACATGTTTGACTCACTCAGAATGACGCATGAGGGCAATGTTCAGGTCAAAGAAACTAAAGCTATGGCGCTCATTCAGAAGTATGAGGCGTTCAAAATGGAAGAAAGTGAATCCATTGAAACAATGTTCTCAAGATTCCAGATTCTGGTAGCTGGTCTCAAAGTTCTGGACAAAGGTTACTCTACTGCTGATCACGTCAAGAAAATCATCAGAAGCTTACCCAGGCAATGGAGGCCAATGGTTACAGCTCTGAAGCTAGCAAAAGATCTCAACAAAATTTCTCTGGAGGAACTTATCAGCTCCCTCAGAAGTCATGAGATAGATCTAGAAGTTGATGAACCCCAGAAGCAAGGTAAGCCTTTAGCATTAAAATCTAACAAAAAATCTGAGTCTAAAGTTTTGCAGGCAGTTGAAGAAACATCTGATGGATCCTCATCAGAAGAAGACGAACTCTCCCTCCTCTCCAGAAGAGTGAATCAACTGTGGAAGCAGAGGCAAAGGAAGTTCAGGAATCCCAGAAGATCTGATCAGAACGAGTCTTCTTCCAGACACAGAAGGACAGATTCTTCCTCTGGATACAGAAGATCTGAAGGCTCCTCAGGAAGCAGAAAGCCAAACACCAAGGACATCGTCTGTTATGAGTGCAATGAGCAAGGACACTACAAGAGTGACTGCCCAAAGCTTCAGAGGGAAAAGCCCAAAAAGAAGTTTGGAAGAGAAAAGAAGAAAAGTCTCATGGCTATATGGGATGACTCTGACTCGTCTGAAGCTGACTCAGAATCAGATGATGAGAGAGCCAACATAGCTCTCATGGCCAACATTTCAGAAGATAGTGAAGCTTCTGAATCAGACTCAGAATCAGATACTGAAGAGGTATTTCCTAACTTTGCTGTTAATTTTACCAAGGCTGAACTTGCTGAAAGCCTTAATGAGATTCTGGAAAGGTATCAGCAGATTAGAGTTAAATTCAGAGACCTGAAAAGGAATCTTGAATCTGACTCTAATAAGACTAAGAGTCTTAAATTGGAGAATTCTGAGCTGAGAATTAAAATTTCAAAATTAGAAAACACTTTACAAAACTCTCAGAAGGAACCAATTTCTGAAACTCCCAGCAACGCTGATGAGATCATCAAGGAGTATGATCACAATTTCCATAAGTTCCTTGCTAAAAGCATAGATAGAAGCAAAATGGCTTCAATGATCTATGGAGTTAGCAGAAACGGCAGGAAGGGAATAGGATACCAAGGTAAGGTTCCTACACCAAAGAATGTCATAGATTTAACCACCAAACACACACCTCTGAATTCACATTTTGTGTATGGTCACACACATGATATTAAATACACTAGCGGTAAGTACTCTGAAACCAAAATTCAACCAGAGTTTTGGTAAATCTAACAAATCAGGACCCAAGAAAATCTGGGTACCTAAGGATAAAATAATACATGTTGCAGATATCTTTAGCAGCAAATCAGAAACACCAGTCATGGTACCTGGACTCTGGCTGCTCGCAACACATGACGGGAAGAAGGCATATGTTCCAAAGCCTGGAACTTAAGCCTGGAGGCCACGTTGGCTTTGGAGGCAATCAGAGGGGAAAGATAATTGGCTCTGGAACTGTAGGTAATGGAAATCTTCCCTCTATTAATAATGTTCTGCTAGTAGATAGATTAATGCATAATCTGTTATCCATAAGTCAATTAAGTGATAACGGTTATGATATAATCTTTAATCAAAAATCATGTAAAGCTGTTAGTCAGAAAGATGGGACTATCCTGTTTAATGGAAAGAGGAAAAACAACATTTACAAAATCAAACTTTCTGAACTGAAAAGTCAGAATGTAAAGTGCCTTCTGTCTGTTAACAACGAGCAGTGGATCTGGCACAGAAGATTGGGGCATGTTAGTATGAGAAGAATATCTCAGATTAACAAACTCAATCTGGTCAGAGGACTTCCTAATTTGAAGTTCAATTCAGATGCTCTGTGTGAAGCATGTCAGAAAGGCAAGTTTGTAAAACCTTCTTTTAAATTTAAAAATGTTGTTTCTACCTCTAAGCCATTAGAACTTCTGCACATTGACTTATTTGGACCAGTTAAAACTGCTTCAGTCAGTGGCAAGAAGTATGGGTTAGTAATCGTAGATGACTATAGCAGATGGACATGGGTAAAGTTCTTAAGACACAAGGACGAGTCACACTCTGTGTTTGTTACCTTCTGTAACCAAGTTCAGAATGAAAAGGATCTTAGAATCGTTAAAGTCAGAAGTGATCATGGTGGAGAGTTTGAAAACAAAGATTTTGAGTCATTCTTTAATGACAGAGGCATTCTGCATGATTTCTCTTGTCCTAGAACTCCCCAACAAAATGGAGTTGTAGAATGAAAGAATAGAACATTGCAAGAAATGGCCAGAACCATGATCAATGAGACAAACGTTGCTAAGATCTTCTGGGCAGAGGCAATAAACACAGCGTGCTACATTCAGAATAGAATCTCAATAAGACCTATTCTGGAAAAGACTCCATATGAATTGTGGAAGAACAGAAAGCCCAACATTTCATATTTTCATCCATTTGGATGTACCTGTTTTATGTTAAATACAAAGAATTATTTGAACAAGTTTGACTCTAAAGCACAGAAGTGTATTATGTTAGGATACTCTGAACGCTCAAGAGGGTACAGAGTATACAATACAGAAACACATATTGTGGAAGAATCAATCAGTGTTCGTTTTGATGATAAGCTTGACTCTGAAAAGTCAAAGCAGAATGAAGTTTTTGCAGGTATGGAAATTGAATTTACAGGTTCTGAAGACAAGTCATCAGAAGCTCTCAACACAGACATTCCTTCAACGTCTGAAAGGAGCACTGCTAGCAATCCTACAACAGCTGCTGATCAACCTCAGAAGAGATTACCCAGAAGCAGCTTGGATCACCCAGAAGAGACTATCTTAGGAAGAAAGGAAGATCCAATCAGAACAAGAGCAAGCTTCAGAAACTCTGAAGAAACCCTCATGGGACTTGTGTCTCTGATTGAACCTTCTTCTATTGATGAAGCACTTCTGGATAATGACTGGATTCTGGCAATGCAAGAAGAGCTGAATCAATTCACCAGAAATGACGTATGGGATCTTGTTCCCAGACCAAAAGGATTCAACGTCATTGGAACAAGATGGGTGTTCAGAAACAAGCTAAATGAACAAGGTGAAGTCATCAGAAACAAAGCACGACTGGTTGCACAAGGTTATAGTCAGCAAGAGGGGATAGATTATACAGAAACCTTTACCCCAGTCGCCAGGTTAGAATCTATCAGACTTTTAATTTCATTTGCTGTTAATAGAGGCATCACTCTGTATTAGATGGATGTCAAAAGTGCATTCTTAAATGGTTATATAGAAGAAGAGGTTTATGTGCACCAACCCCCTGGTTTTGAAAATACAAAACATCCAGAACATGTTTTTAAACTAAAGAAGTCACTATATGGTCTGAAACAAGCTCCCAGAGCTTGGTATGAAAGACTAAGTAACTTTCTGTTAGAAAATGAATTCACCAGAGGGAAGGTGGACACTACCTTATTCTGTAAATCAGTTAAGAATGACATCTTAGTCTGTCAAATTTATGTTGATGATATTATTTTTGGTTCTACTAATCCTTCTCTTGGAAGAAAATTTGCTAAGTGTATGCAGGCAGAATTTGAGATGAGCCTCATGGGGGAACTGAAATTCTTTCTAGGAATTCAGATAAATCAAACTCCAGAGGGAACTTACATTCATCAGAGCAAATACATCAGAGATCTTCTGAAGAAATTTGACCTCTCAGAATGTAAGCCATCAAAGATTCCAATGCATCCCACGTGCATTCTGGAACGAGAAGAGGTAAGCAAAAAGGTAGAACAGAAAGTCTACAGAGGTATGATTGGTTCTCTCCTTTATCTGACAGCTTCAAGACCTGATATATTATTCAGCGTATGTATTTGTGCTAGATTCCAATCAGATCCTAGAGAATCTCACTTAACAGTTGTTAAGAGAATTTTCAAGTATCTGAAAGGTACTACTAATCTGGGTTTGTTTTATAGAAAATCTAGTGATTACAGTTTAGTAGGCTACTGCGATGCTGACTTTGCTGGAGACAGAGTGGAGCGTAAAAGTACTTCTGGAAGCTGCCAGTTTCTGGGAGAAAATCTGATCTCTTGGTCCAGCAAAAGGCAATCCACAATTGCGCTATCAACAGCAGAAGCTGAGTACATAGCAGCAGCAGGATGTAGCATACAAATGCTCTGGATGAAAAGTCAACTGGAAGACTTCCAGATTTTTGAGAGTAACATCCCTATACTCTGTGACAATACTTCTGCTATTTGCTTAAGTAAGAATCCTATTTTACATTCTAGAGCTAAGCATATAGAAATAAAACATCATTTCATTAGGGACTATATTCAGAAGGGAATTTTGAATTTAAAATTTATAGATACAGACCATCAATGGGCTGATATCTTCACTAAACCCCTTTCTGAAGATAGGTTCAATTTCATTCTGAAACATCTCAGCATGAAAATCTGTCCAGAATGAAAATGTTTTAATTCCATATATTTATCTTCAGAATGTATTTGTTTTACTGTGAACTTCTGATCAATCTCTTTTCAGAAAGATAGAACATGCAGATTGTATCAGATGCTAGTCTTAAAGATCTGAGAGTTTAAGCTCAAGGATAGACGTGCTGATTCCCAAATCAAACAAGTGTCATCCAATCATCAGCAAATCTCTGAAGCAGAACGCGTGCACGCTTCTGAGAAGGCAAAACGCTGATTGGGTGCATTGAGACACATGTCTGGTAACCGTTTTAAGTATCTTTCTCAAATCCCCCAAAATCAGCAAGCATTAATTGAAAGTAATCATGTTTTTAAAATGTAATCATGATTTTATTTCTCTTTCTTGAAAACGTTTACACTTTCAAAATATTCTGAAGCCTATTTAAGCACGTTAACTTCTCACTTTAATCTTTTACAGTTTCTCATTATCTCTCAAGTATTCTCTGCATTTTTCTGTGTTCATCTCTCTCAAACCCATTTTCTCAGCTTTTCTCAAAATCCCTAAGTGTGAACATGGCAACCTCCAGCAGTGCTTCTGCAGGTTCTCAGAAGAAAGCATCATCTGAACAGTTGATAACACGAATTTATATAACATATTTGGCTTAATTTTCATAGATAATATTAGTATTTTTATTCATTTATTCTATTTTATTTTTGTATTACGTTGGTATTTCTTTTGTTTCAGGTATTTGTATTAAATAAAAGATCAATTGAGAAAAGAAACAAAATTGAGGGAAAATCGGATTAAAAAGCCAAAGAAATGAAGCAAAAGGGGTGATATAGCAAAAAGGAGGAGTTAAGAAGAAAGAAATAATTATACAAAGAAAAAGACTAAGCCCAGAAGAGTAAAAGCCCAGCAGAAGTTCAGTCCACAAGGTGTTACGACCGTAACAGCCTTGTGACGACCGTAACACGCTAATAGCCTTGTGACGACCGTAACAGACCTGTGACGACTGTAATGCGCTATATTTCAACTTCCTCACGTCATGGAGACGTGTCCCATGTTCTCCCGTGATTCTGGTAGTTATTCCCATGTTCTCCCATGATTCTGGTAGTTATTCCCATGTTCTCCCATGATTCTGGTAGTTATTCCCATGATCTCCACTAGCTTTCGTACAACATGGAAACGGGAAGTTACAAATGAAGCCTATAAATACAAGTTCAACCTTCAGAGCAAGGGTCGGCAATTTTACCGAACAACCGTTATTTAGTCTTTCTTTATTTTTCTGTTTTCGTATTTTCTTTTCAGTTTTGTATTTTTACCATACTTTTCTAGTTCAGTTTCTTTCTTTAGTTTTTATTTTAGTTTAAGTTTCTATAATTTTCACTGATCTAACCTTACGTTAGACCTAGTGCTTTTTATTTCTTGTCGTAATTTTTCTTTTCAATTCAAGAAGTCTCCGAGCAGATCCAACCGACTTGTGGGGGAATGCTCGTTTATTTCGAAGAACAAGATTATTCAAGCATTATTATTTCCAGGTTCTTAATATAATTATTTTATTTTATTTAAGTATTGTTGCTTGGTATTTATTTATTTGATTATGGGAATGTTTAAATATATTGAACCTTATTATTTATGCATGTCCGAATTAATAAATATGTCCGGCTAAACCGTTTAGGTATCGGTAAGTAATAGTAGTAAGAGTAGGAATTAAATTGTTCATAAGTTAAAATACTAATTAACTTAATTTCTGGTTATGACTTTTTATAATTAAAACTACGCTTTTTGTTTCGAAAGTAAGGAAAGTAAATAGGTTAGATCGAGACCACGAAAGTGTGAGGTTTTTAACCGGATAGCTAAAGTTAGGAATTTGATTTAAATACAGTGAAAGCGCTTTAAACCAAATTAGAATTAATTAAGTTTCCAAAAAATACTTCTAAACACTTATAGGCTAGCGAAAGCAGGTATAGGGCTTTAGACGTATAATCCGAGATAAGACCATGAAAGTGTGAGTCGAGGATATTTAAACTAATAAATTCTACAGAACAATTAAGTTAACCATCTTTATACGCTTAAGTTCAATTTAAGCCGCTTAGGTTCACTACTTTACGTACCGATATCCGTTTTATTTATATTTATATTCCTTAACTAATATTCTAAAAGAACTATTCGCCTTAGCTGTGTACCGTAACTTAGGATAACAATAGATCGATTTATAGTCTCTGTGGGTTCGATATCTTTTAAAACTACGCGATAGGACTGTGCACTTGCAGTCTCCCGATTAACAGACGATAAAGTCCTGCGATCAAGTTTTTGCGATCAAGTTTTTGGCGCTGTTGTCGGGGACTATTTAAGTCGATATTGTAACTCTGGTGTTACACCGTATAGACTAAGGCACCTTTAATTTATTTACTATGTATAGCCCAAAATTTTCCTACGCCCATTATCAGTATTTTGAGGAACCACAAGAATATCATAGATCCAACCTTGAAATACTGATGGAAGATTTCAATGCTTCACAAACCTACTCTTACCCAAATTACCTCCAAAACTACCAATCCCCACATTTTGAGAAACCACAAGAAACTTATAATTTCAACCAAACTTTTCCTCAACCCAATTCTCTCTATAATTACCACACCCAATATTTTGAAGAATCACCTGAACCATATAAATCTGATCTCGAAATATTAATGGAAAATTTTAATGAAACATCTAGGATGATAAAACACTTGGGGGAAACACAAAAGGAGACTTTAACTTACTTCCAAGACTCTGAAGAATCGCAAGATTTTAACTTCGAAACACCAATAGAGGATTCTGATGAGATGATAACCAACGCTAGGTTAGAGTCTATGATTGAGCATTTTGTAGAAACACAAACTGTCCAAAATGAAGAGGTAAGAAAACAAAGTTTTCAAAATAATGAAGACCTTAGCCAACTAACCGTTGTGGTTGAGTCCCTCACGACTCACAACTTGGCCTTAGAAACTCAAATCTCCCAACTTGAACAAAACCTTCTAGGACCATTCCCCAAAGAAGATGTGGATGTTGAAACAACCATTATAGAAAAACTATTTGAAAATCTAGAGAGTGATGATGAGTTTGAAGAGAGTGATATTGCGGCCAAGGAAAGTTCTGACGAGAAAATAGTGGAGATTGAGACAGATTCACCAACGCTATTCGAAAAGGAGGTTGTAAACGAGGTAGAGAAGGAAGCGCAAATTGTAATCCCAAATCACTACATCCCACTGATTTCTTTCCCGAAATTTTTTATGGAAACTCCGGTAGACTCCCAACTTAAAACGTATGTTGAGGTATTAAATATCCACATTAATGTACCACTATTTGAAGTCTTGCCTAAAAAGCGAAAATTAGAGGACCATAAAATTAATGGTATAATTGTTGTTAAAAGGGTGAGGTTAACTTATGAGGCGATGGATGAAATCACTAAGCCAAAATTTGAAAAACTTATACTTATGATAGATCCAGAACCACTACCACAATTTCGAAAGAATAAACCACCCTACAGAAGAAAGAAAAGAAAAGGTGCGGGATATGTGAGATGGCTTGATAAGTGGCCATGGAAAATCAACCAGTAGTCGTCCTGGTTTCTAATTTTAAATTTCCTCTTCCATATTTTCATTTTTTCTATTTTATGTTAAATTTTATATTTAAGTCGATTATCGGTTGCACCCTTTCATCTGATGCGTTTGAACTATTTCCCCGTAATACCGATAATTATACTCAATTAAATAATTCACGTTAATATTTATAATTATAATTGAGTATTATTTTAATTATCGTATTTCCCCGTCTCGTATTAATATACTGAACTAATACTTCCCAATATTTACAGTATCAATCATAATGCATTATATACTAGTATTATATATATATATATATATACTATTAATTAAAATTCTAGATTTATCTATTATATATATATATATATATATATATATATATATATATATATATATATATATATATATATATATATATATATATATATATATATATATATATATATATATATATATATATATATATACAGTATGTAGTATGTATGCATGTGAGCTGAAATACAATTCCTTGTTCCTTATTCTGCCTAAATTCAAATCGCTGCCCAAGACGGTCACCTCAAGTCCCCACACCATGCTCTGGAATATATCTGCACTAGTTTGAAAATAAATACTGGACGCAATAATGCTTTGTAATGTATCTGTAGTAAGAAAGAAATGTCACAGAACAGAAACTGCTCTGTTCTGCTAAAAGTTACAAAATTTGTAGCTGTTACGACCGTAACAAAGACCTTACGACCGTCACACGCCTTTTAGCGTGTTACGACCGTCATGCCCGTGTTACGATCGTAACACGGGTTATATCAGTAACCCCTATAGCAGACAGAATCTCTTCTTCTTCTTTAACCTCCCACTCTTCTTCTTCCACTACCTCCATAACCATCCCACTACGTCCATAACCCCCTCCCCAGCTCGTGCTTCTCCAGATGCATGTTGTCTTTTCTGCTCCCTTGACTGACTGTTTGTTTCGTCCTTTTCTTCTTTTCATTTTCCCACATTATTCCCATTCAACTCTTATTTACTCTTCCATCAAAATATTCTTCTTATTCATCTTCCACCATAATTCTTATTCAAACTTTCCCTCTTCATTTCCCAACACATTATTATTATAATAATTCCTCTTCAATCTTAACCCTCTATAAACACTCTTCTACATTTCTTCTCATTTCACGTCCCTTCCATCTAATTCTCATATACTTTCTCTCATCCATTTCATTTTCTACCATTCTATCCTTCATTTCATACTCTTCCATGGCTCTACGAAACACTCAACGTCAAGTGAGGCCAGACCGACCACCACCCGACCTATCCACGATTATATTCTGAGAAGACGATGATGGCCAACAAAGAGGAAAGTACATGAAATTCTATTCCCGATCGGTTGTCCCCACTAAATATGTGGACACCGATTGTTTGGATGCCTTGGGTAGGGCGAAAAGCATCACTTTTATGCTTACGAATACGAGTTTGTTAAATCTCTGTTTAAATCCTTCTCCGACCTTCGAACCGCTCGTGCTTGAGTTCCTCAGTTCATTCTCATACAATATGCCTCCCGACGATCCATTCACAACCGGTACCGCGAACTTCCGCATGTTTAATCAAGAATATTCAATTGATCAAGAAAGAGTCGTTGAACTTTTAGAATTCACTAGAGGTCCGACCGTTCATTGCAAACCTTTCGACCCCGAAGGCGACATTTCTTGGGATAAAGTTGGTTTTTCCCTTTGGGATGATCTAACCGGTCAACCCACGGAAAGTTGGCGAGATCTCTGCGCTTCGCATATTCATAATCCCGCTCTGAGGTACTTTCATCGAATTCTCGCAAACATCATTTTTGGGAGGACCAATAATCACAAGGTCAACCAAAATGAGATGTTTCTTATTTTCTGTGCCCTCAACGGTCAAGCTGTCAACGCCACTCCCTTCATGCTTAGCCACTTTCACACATGCGTAAATGCGGCCGGTACCAACCCATTTGTCTTCGGTGGAATCATCACATCTTTAGCATATGCTTTAGGCCTTTTCGACGAGCTTTTGTCCTTGGGACAATATATGATGCCGGCCCAGACGCTAGATGTTATGTACTGCCGCGATTCACATCTGATTCCCAATATAATACTTCCATGTCCAAATCAGATTAATGTGCAAAATTTCCAAAATTGGCGTTTCAATTTGAATGCACCAGTCAAGC
Source organism: Vicia faba (assembly GCA_948472305.1). Classification (NCBI taxonomy): domain Eukaryota; kingdom Viridiplantae; phylum Streptophyta; class Magnoliopsida; order Fabales; family Fabaceae; genus Vicia; species Vicia faba. The sequence continues at coordinate 1,629,035,175 of OX451737.1, read as the reverse complement.
CGGCTGCACAACCAGATAATGATCATCCTCCGGCTACTCTAGAAGCAATGTATGCTACGATTCTACAACAAGATCAATGTTTCCAAGCAATGGAAGTCGTTCAAAATGAAACATTGCGCCTAGTTCGAGAAATGCAACGCGATCAACACGACTACGCACATTGGAATAACCGCAATTACGAAGCGATATCAAATCAAATGGAGGATTTCAACGAGTCCATACATGCCTTAAACCTTAGAATCGATGGATTGCATGATTACGACTCTGATAGACGTAAAAGACAACGAAATAAAAATAGAGGAGCAAGAGGACAAAATTCTCTAAGCGACGAGTGATCACCCTTCTCTTTTCTGATTTCTCCTGGTACTATCGCATTGAGGACAATGCTTACTTTAAGTTTAGGGGAGTCAGAACATTTCTTACTTTGTTTTTATTATCTTTTCTCTATTTAGTATTCCCCTTTAGTTTCCTTTTTTTTCCTATGTACTGCGAAATTTCCATTTAATAAAATACATGTTTATGAAATTTTAGCTTTTTATGTAAAAATTCTCGTGCTTATTCGAATTCCTCCATATTCTTGAGCCATAACGAAAAAATTCAAACGTTATATTAACATATTCAACTAGTATTAAGGTTGCTTATTTTTATAAATAAGAACTCGAGCGCGACTAAAGCAAAATTATTATCATCATAACACTTCAATACCCCAACGTGTTAGATTGATTTAAGTACTTATTATACCAACACCTTAAGACTTAGTTTTAAAGTAATCCCGAGTAGTTTATAAAAGCAGTCAACACCACCTTGAACGACAAACTACGTGGAGAATCGATGAATATAAGTGTTTGATCAAGATTTTTAAAGAGAAATTTTTATTAGAAGATGCACTTATTAAGTTAGATGATCCTTACCAGATCATTTAATTCAACGGTTGCAGAAACTCTAAAATATTTATGCAAACAACCATTATGAATTGGTTCAGTGGTCTCTGGTGCTGAACTTGGTAGGACGGACGATGGTCCGATCCCCCACAATTTGTAATTGGATAAAGGAGTACCAAATATAACAACCAGAACTCCAAGCTAGATTATAAAGATCAAAGTCACTAACCGGTTACTCCACTATGTGCGCGTAAGGTAAAAGGCTTAATGTGATTGCACCAGAATGAAAACGGGTGAAACGAAACGAAAGTATTAGGTCGAGTTATAATTCATGACTTAATTTGGTCTGCATAAATGAGGGTATCTAGTGTCATTACGGTAATTTTGGTGTCGAAGTCTGAACTTGAGTTATCCAAACAAAAGAATTGACCTGCAACCAAATACGAATTGAATTGTGTTTTATATCTATGTTTGACTTATGCTTAAGTAATTTTTCATTTTTAATTTTTGCTTGAGGACAAGCAAAGGTTTAAGTATAGGGGTGTTGATAACACGAATTTATATAACATATTTGGCTTAATTTTCATAGATAATATTAGTATTTTTATTCATTTATTCTATTTTATTTTTGTATTACGTTGGTATTTCTTTTGTTTCAGGTATTTGTATTAAATAAAAGATCAATTGAGAAAAGAAACAAAATTGAGGGAAAATCGGATTAAAAAGCCAAAGAAATGAAGCAAAAGGGGTGATATAGCAAAAAGGAGGAGTTAAGAAGAAAGAAATAATTATACAAAGAAAAAGACTAAGCCCAGAAGAGCAAAAGCCCAGCAGAAGTTCAGTCTACAAGGTGTTACGACCGTAACAGCCTTGTGACGACCGTAACACGCTAATAGCCTTGTGACGACCGTAACAGACCTGTGACGACCGTAACGCGCTATATTTCAACTTCCTCACGTCATGGAGACGTGTCCCATGTTCTCCCATGATTCTGGTAGTTATTCCCATGTTCTCCCATGATTCTGGTAGTTATTCCCATGTTCTCCCATGATTCTGGTAGTTATTCCCATGATCTCCACTAGCTTTCGTACAACATGGAAACGGGAAGTTACAAATGAAGCCTATAAATACAAGTTCAACCTTCAGAGCAAGGGTCGTCAATTTTACCGAACAACCGTTATTTAGTCTTTCTTTATTTTTCTGTTTTCGTATTTTCTTTTCAGTTTTGTATTTTTACCATACTTTTCTAGTTCAGTTTCTTTCTTTAGTTTTTATTTTAGTTTAAGTTTCTATAATTTTCACTGATCTAACCTTACGTTAGACCTAGTGCTTTTTATTTCTTGTCGTAATTTTTATTTTCAATTCAAGAAGTCTCCGAGCAGATCCAATCGACTTGTGGGGGAATGCTCGTTTATTTCGAAGAACAAGATTATTCAAGCATTATTATTTCCAGGTTCTTAATATAATTATTTTATTTTATTTAAGTATTGTTGCTTGGTATTTATTTATTTGATTATGGGAATGTTTAAATATATTGAACCTTATTATTTATGCATGTCCGAATTAATAAATATGTTCGGCTAAACCGTTTAGGTATCGGTAAGTAATAGTAGTAAGAGTAGGAATTAAATTGTTCATAAGTTAAAATACTAATTAACTTAATTTCTGGTTATGACTTTTTATAATTAAAACTACGCTTTTTGTTACGAAAGTAAGGAAAGTAAATAGGTTAGATCGAGACCACGAAAGTGTGAGGTTTTTAACCGGATAGCTAAAGTTAGGCATTTGATTTAAATACAGTGAAAGCGCTTTAAACCAAATTAGAATTAATTAAGTTTCCAAAAAATACTTCTAAACACTTATAGGCTAGCGAAAGCAGGTATAGGGCTTTAGACGTATAATCCGAGATAAGACCATGAAAGTGTGAGTCGAGGATATTTAAACTAATAAATTCTACAGAACAATTAAGTTAACCATCTTTATACGCTTAAGTTCAATTTAAGCCGCTTAGGTTCACTACTTTACGTACCGATATCCGTTTTATTTATATTTATATTCCTTAACTAATATTCTAAAAGAACTATTCGCCTTAGCTGTGTACCGTAACTTAGGATAACAATAGATCGATTTATAGTCTCTGTGGGTTTGATATCTTTTAAAACTACGCGATAGGACTGTGCACTTGCAGTCTCCCGATTAACAGACGATAAAGTCCTGCGATCAAGTTTTTGCGATCAACAGTATCAAGTTCCATTCAGAACACTCCTCACTCCTGTGAAGAATCTTGAAGTGTTATCTGAACTGATTATTGATTTTGGCAGTCTGAAGGAGAATGGCTTTGACTTGACAGAAGAAGTTAGGGCACAGAAATGGGAAAGGTATTTTGACAGGTTGGTTGGACCAACATTCCCAATGTTAGTCAAGGAGTTTTGGATTCATGCAACTGCTTCAATGCATCAAGTCACCTCCTACATAATGGGGAAGAAGATTGTGATCACTGAGGATCACATAGCAAGGTTAATTGGTTACAGTGGCGGTGGCGTCCGCTGTATTGATATGGCTGAAAGATGTGCTGACGTGGGCGTCATAGCAGAAAGGATTTTTACCCTTGGGTTGCCCAGCAGCAAAATCAGAGATCTGAAGGATCACCACAAAGTTTGGGCGAAGATCATTCTGGGGTGCTTCAATCATAGAAAGCCAACTAGTTCCCCTGATTACATAAATATAGATCAGCAGTTTCTGATCTATTTTATCAATCAGAAGGTAAAAATCAACTTGGCTCATCTTCTGTTTAATCACCTCAGAACAAGCGTGAAGGAAACCAGGGAAGAAGAAAGAACAAAGAGGGATTGGATACCCTTTGGAAGGTTAATATCAGATATTTTGACTGAGAATAGGCTGATAGAGCACCTGATAGAAGCTCAAGAGTTAAGCACCATTGAACCAACGGTTGGGAAGCCTCTGAACGCGAAGAATCTGAAGAAAATGAAGTTAATAGAGAATATCAGAAAGGAACCCAGCGTTACTCCCACTGCTGACATCACCAGCAGAAGAGTCCCACTGAGTGACTTTCCTTTATTTTCTGAGATAGAATCTAAACCAGTGGTGGTTCTCAGATACTTGGACGCGTGCAAGGCAGATGGTACAGATCCCAATCTGAATATCAAAGATCTGCACCAACCTCAACCAAAAATTACACTGAAGAAGACGAAGAAAAGGAAGGCCCCTTTAGAAGGAACATCCCAGCAGACACCCAAGAAAAGAGGTAATTTATCTGCTGCTTCTGTTTTAAATTCTTCTACTATTCCAACATCTATCCCAACTCTAACCTCTCATAGAATCTCAATCCCCATCCCAACAATAGATGAAACCGAACCAGAAGATGACCCTTCTGAGGCACTACAACTCAGAAGACCCCGCACCAAACATCCCAAACCAACAATTTCAACAACATCAGCAATTGACAAAGTGTTGCCTGACATTGATCAACATGCTTCTGATCACACCTCCAATAATCCAAACTCTGAACCACAAATTCCACAACCAGAACAACCTCTCTCACCCATTCCAGAAGAACCACATATCCCTGAACAACCAGAAATTCCTCCTCCTTCTCCACAACCAGCAATTCCTTCTCCCTCTCCTCAACCATCACCTCAACCATCACCTCAACCTGAGTTTCATCATTCTGAAACTCCATCTCCTCCACCTCATTCACCTCAATCCTCTGAGCCACAACCTCTGGCAATCCAGCTGCCATGTGGAATAACAGTAACCATGGCCCAGCTGCAATCCTCGCCAGAATCTACACCACCAAATACTCCCAAAACCCCAAACAGTCCAATCATTATTTCTGATTCTCCCACTCCATCTCCCAAACAAACAGCACCCAAACAAACCACAGAAAACCCCAGCAGGACCTTCATAGATTTAACAATCCTTGTCCGTCTTGCTGATCTGAAACATAAAATAGCCATTCCAAAACTAAAACAGCCGGATGTTGGCTCTGGTATTATGAATTTTGAAACATGTTTGCAGCAGTGGATTGCTTCTCTGAAGCAAGTCTGTCATTGAATGATTGATCCAGCTGCCTCTGACCAGCTCTGGACACAATTCAGAATTTGGGTACGTGCTGAAGCTCTAAAATTGCAAGACATCAACTATGAGCAAGCACAGCAGAATTTCAGCAAGCTTCTGAATGAAGTTGGAAGTCAGCTGCTGAAAGAAGACGTGCTCCTTCTGGATAGTGAGCCATGGTCTGAGAAGCGTCCAGCTTCAAAGGTGCAGCCAGAAGAAGACCAGACCATTCAAGCTGAAGATGTTGCAGAAAGCTCTCAGAAGCTCCCTGCTTCTGATGTTTCTCAAGCTGCCTTGGACAGGCAAACTCTGGAAGAGCTGAAGCTGAATGACATTCGTCTGCAGCAAAGGATGGATGAAAATGACCAGAAGATGAAAGAAAGGATGGATGTGCAGGATAGCAAGATAGACACATAAGCAGAATGAGACTGCTGATCAGATCAAAGCCATGCTGGAGAACCTGTTCACACGCCTTCCTCCCCAACCTTAGATTTTCATTCATGCCATTTTCATGTTTTCTTTGCATATCTTCTGTACTGTTTTGTTTGGTTCTGAACTCTTTAATATGACAAGTTTTTCTGATCTAAATGTTTTAGCACATCACTCACACTTTTTGATTGCTGACAAAAAGGGGGAGAACAAGAATGATATTTTCAATAATAACGGATTACTAAGACAGAAAATCTCAAACATTCTAACTCTGATATACTTGAATATGTTTTCTGTTTTTGCTTAAGTCTACAGGTACAAGAATGCTTCCTAACTCACTGAAGACTAAAGCTCTGATACTCTGATCCAAAGCAAAGCTCTGATAAATCTCTGATATTCTGATATGAAGCTCTGCTCTGATATTCTGATCCAAAGCTTTTGATATTCAAAGCTCTGATATTCTGATGATCAAAGACAGACAATAAAGATCTGATCCTGAAGAACTCTTGGAATTAAAAAGGGAAGTAATAAATTCAGGGGGAGTATTTCTCAACTATGATATCTCTTTATCCCTTATCTTTGATAACTTCTTACTCTGATACATCTTATCATTTAGTTATCTCTGATACTTTTCACGTTATTTCAATTAAAAATATCTAGTTTTTGTCATCATCAAAAAGGGGGAGATTGTTAGAACAAAGTTTGAATCTACTACCCTAAGTTTAAGTTTTGATGATAACAAAATGAAAAGATATATTAATTATGTGATTCATACATGAACTATTTGCTACCTAAAATATTACTTTCTGTTTTGCAGAAACTCTGATAGGTATCAGCAAGAGCATACCTAATCAGCATCAGAATACTGGTTTTCAACATCAGCATCAGAAGATGCTATATCAGAATACCAGAATCAGAAGAATAATTCATGCGATTGCTGAAGCTTGATGAACAGAACTGCGCTCAACACTCTGATAAAGACAACAACAGTTCATCAGCACTTAAGCAGAGTCAGAATGAAGCCAAGCCAGAACACGCTTTAAGTAGCAACGGTACTGTGCATTGAAAGCGAATTATTACCAACAGCATCATTCCAGACAAGATCTACTCAATAAGGAAAGTTTGTTATTGGCATTGAATCAAGATTATTGCTCCAACGTTCAACAATCTCAATGCTATATAAACAAGACAATGAAGATTGAATTGGCTAATGCTCTACATCATATTACACGCCTAAAAGCTAATCATCATCTTCCTTCTCTCAGTTTTCTAAAAAGCTCCATAATTCCTTACTCAATTATATTTTTAGCAATCTAGTTTCATAAGCTTAAGTTGTGTAACATCACAGTTGTGATACAGTTTTGTAGAAAACATTCACACACCTATTTCTCTTCTTTGTAAGAAAGTGTTTCCTTGACAAACCGGGTTGTGGTTTGCATCAAGAAGGCTTTAGCAGTTGTTAAAGCAGTTTGTAATATTCAGTTGAATATAGTGGATTAAGACCTCGTTGGAGAGAGGCGAAATCACCTTGACGGGTGGACTGGAGTAGTTTGAGATCAAACGAACCAGGATAAAAATATCTTGTTCATTGCATTGATTTTCAGTTTTACAATTCAACCCCCCTTCTTGTGTTTTTCACTTCTTCAATATAGGCTCATGAGACTTGATTGGGCCATTGAAAACCTCAAATTCCTTGAAAGAAACAAAACCCTAATTTTGACTAGCTTAGGAGACATTTGGATTGTGCAACCCTTGAGAAATCTTGAACCATTTGAAGATAATTCTTGATAAACCTTGAAGAATATGGGAGGGCAAATTTTGGGGTACAACAATTACCCCTGTTCAATCTTCTTAGACCTGAGGATGTAGATTGGCTTGCGTGCCTTTCGTGATCCGAGGGTGGAAGATGATTGAACACTAGAGTGCCCAGAAATTTGCACTCGCATAGTAGAATATCAGCAATGTGATGTCGGGAATGGGCTTACAGATGCCATTTGGAGAGATGGTGGATAGGAGGATGGGCTTATAGATGCCATCTGGAGATGTGACAGAACCTCGTCGGGAATGGGCTTATAGATGCCATTTGGAAATGTAATGGATAGTTGTGGAAATGGGCTTAAAGATTCCATCCGGGGATGTCGATCACGTAAGAGATTCCTTAGCGAGAACTTGCGTACTTGAGGAAGAAAGATAGTTTCCTGGCCTGTTACAGGTGTTGATCTTCAAACTCTTCATGCATATATGCCCTGGCTAGATACAGGTATCGAATCTACAATCAATCACTCACAGATATTCCCTGGCTAGATACATGTATCGAATCTGGAACTTTGAACTCTTCATGCAGATATGCCCTGGCTAGATACAGGTATCGAATCTACAATCAATCGCTCACAGATATGCCCTGGCTAGATACAGGTATCGAATCTGGAACTTCAAACTCTTCATGCAGATATGCCCTGGCTAGATACAGGTATTGAATCCACAATCAATCGCTCATAGATATGCCCTTTCTAGATACAGGTATCGAATCTGGAACTTCAAACTCTTCATGCAGATATACCCTGGATAGATACAGGTATCGAATCCACAATCAACCGCTCACAGATATGCCCTGGATAGATATAGGTATCGAATCTGGAACTTCAAACTCTTCATGCAGATATGCCCTGGCTAGATACAGGTATCGAATCCACAATCAATCACTCACAGATATGCCCTGGCTAGATACAAGTATCGAATCTGGAATTGGTCGCCCACAGATATGCCCTGGCTAGATACAGGTATCGAATCTGAATTTCAAAAGGTTGATCGAGATAGCCTTCCTGGATGGATACAGGTGTAGACCTCTAATCAGTCGCTCACAGACATGCCCTGGCTAGATATAAGTATCGAATCTGGAACTTCAAAAGGTTGGTAGAGATAGCTTTCCTGGCTGGATACAGGCGTAGACCTCTAACCTGAGAATGAAAGATAATTTCCTGACCTGTTATAGGTGTTGATCTTCAAACTCTTCGTGTAGATATGCCCTGGCTAGCTACAGGTATCGAATCTACAATCAATCGCTCACAGATATGCCCTGGCTAGATACAGGTATCAAATTTGGAACTGCGAAAGTTGATGGTAATCATCTTTTGATTGACCTTTTCCTGAAAAGGCAAAACATTAGTTGTATGCAATGTCATGATGTATGAAATTCATGATGTCATGATGTTCTCAAAAATAAATGAGATCGTGTCGTATGCACTTTATCATGTATGTAAGCAGGATGTATGAAATGTGAAATGTCTATGAATGTATTTTCGTCTAGGAAAATAAATCCTTGACGAATGTCGGGAACTTGTTGAATCCTGGGCTAATGTTTGAAGAGTAGAGTTCTTCGTTTCCGCTGGGGATGATGATTGCAAGAATAAACCGATAGGAGAAGATGACTCCGTTGGGGAATAAACCTGGCGAAGAGATTACTCTGCGGGGAATTATTCTGTGGGAAGAGATACTTCGCTGAGGTTTTGATGATAACTCCGCTGGGGATTCCGTTGATAAGTTTTGTTGAGGGATTTGATGAACTCTGCTGGGGATAGGAAGAACTTCGCTGAGGACGGTCTTTCCGTTGTAATTTGTTGAGGATAACCCATTTATAGGCTCTGGTGGGGAATAAACTTCTGAATAAAGCCGGGGAGAGATGCATGTACTCTGCAGGTGATAAGCTTCCAGAATCTACTGGGGATAAGCTTCCAGAATCTACTGGGGATAAGCTTCCAGAATCTACTGGGGATAAGCTTCCAGAATCTACTGGGGAGATGGTTCAACTCTCCTGGGGAAACTTTTTGGACTGCACTAGGGAAATGGCTCCACTGGGGTGTCTGGTATTCCGCTGGGGAACAATCTTATATTTCTGTCGAGGAATATTAAGACTGTCGGGGATGCTTGCTGAGGAATATCTGTGTACTCTGCTGGAGAATGTTGAGATCTTCCGGGGATACCCAACTTCCTTAAGGCTGACAGTAGACTAACTCTGCTTGGGGAGAGTGTTGCTGACTTGCTAGGAATACTGTGCCTTTTCAGGGCTGATGGGAGACCAACTCTGCTTGGGGAGAGTATTGTTGAATCTTGTCTTACTCTACGGGGAGTGGAGGTATCTTGGTTGCATTCTTCAGCCGAATCTACCTTGTACCTTGAGGACAGAGCGGCTTGTACCGTTCAGACGTTTCTTATTGCCCCAGTTTCTGCGGGAGAAGGTACCTGTGGAGGTGTTTGATAACTGCCGATTGGAAAATCTTCTTCTGGTAGGCAAGTGACGAGATGACAGGACATAGTCGTACGCTGTGATCCCTAACTTTTGCCTGGACCGCCCTTTCGGGTTTTCAGTCCACCGGGATACCCATTTTTGCCCAAGCCGCCTTTTCAGGTTTTCGACTTGCCGGGTGTACAGATTTTTTTCATTTTCGTCCCTTATTTTTGCCCGAACCCTTTTGGTTCGCCGGGAAGCCCTTATTTTTGCCTAGGCCGGTCGACCTAGCGGGTCTTTGATTGTGCGTAGTATTTTTTCGACTATGTCCATGCTCTCAGAGTGCAGGGAGTTGTCACTGTCAGTAGTGTTGTGTTTCCATACTACCAGAAGATGTTTGCTCGTACCAGATTTGTCGCTGGAATTTATGTTCAATGCCCCAAGTGACTCAGATGGAGATCTGCCCCTGGCTGTTTGGCTTTTGAGAGATTCTCTGAATCTTGACTTGACTGCCCCAGATGATAGACCATGATCATGTCGTGCCCCTGGATTGGAAGTGCTTTTGTTCACTAGATATTCTTCGTGCGAACTTCTATGTTGTTCAAACAAATAGTCATATGCAAACAATGTTATATTAAAAATGCAAAGCTTATGTCTGTCTTGAAGTTTTTGAAAATGCAGTTTTCAATAAAACAAGCAAATTTTGTAAAATGTGATGTCAACTCAAGATTTTATAGCGAGCCCTACAGGAGTCAGGATACCTTTGTAACAATATGCTTTCGAACTAACCCGTGCTTCAGCTAGGACTTTTAAGGGTTGTAACGTGGCCTGGTTCACGGTTTAAGAAACAAAGGATAAAGGCTCAAATTTTGTTTGTACCCACCCGTTCTTCGTGATGTTCTTCAATCCTAAACTCAACTAATCGTGCAATAGACCTTGTTTGAGTCTTTGCTCTGATATTCGGGTGATGGTTCAGATATTGACAGTTTATTTTGAATAGGCAGTCATTTCTTTTTTGTCGAGGGTTAGTAGGACCTCTTTCTTTTTGATTGTCCCTATTTTTTGCCCGACTGTTTCTTTTGTGATTACAGTCAGCGGGATGCCCCAGTTTTTGTAAGTCTCCTTCATAGGTTTTGACTTATTGGGCTTTTATTTTTTGAGATAATGATTGCCTGTCTTTATGATTATTCGGAACCATCACTGTCTTTTGTCTCGGAAGGACTTCTTTGATGCCGTTTATTGTGCACCGGGATCAACTGAGAAAACTACTCTGCCCCAGGTTATGATTAAGGGTTTTAATTTTCGAAAAGAAAAATTCCAACTTCTTTAGATCAGAGGGGTTGACGAGGGATTATCTTCCTTATTACTCCACTGTTTTAGGATTTGAAAAAAATGCCTGTACATCGTCAGCGGGGTTTGTCCAAAAGCATACTGTAAAGATCACGGTATCGTTTTCGTCATCCTCCCTCAAAAGGTTTAGAATTCTTTTAATCGAGAGTTGAACATCACAAAAAATGAAAGCAATTTGAAAATAGTGAATACGAATGGATTAATTCAAAACAGACATATGCGATGCATTAATGAAAGTAATAAAGTTTGCTATGACAATAATTGTTTGTATAAGCAAAGAAAAATACAACTTGAAAATTCCAATGAACAAAAAATCTTCTAGTCTCAGGACTTGTCACTTCAAATGGTGAACCTTGGAGGGGTGGTAGAAAAACTCATCCTGACCACCTTGGGTGAACTCCACTGCTCCTTCATCAATCAGGTCCTGGATCTTGTTCTTCAGAGTCCAACAGTCGTCGGTGTCGTGTCCAAGACTGTCAGAATGGTAGGCACATCTCACACTCGGGTTATACCTGGAAGAGGAAGTGTTGGGATTCTTAGGAGGGTCCCTTAGCATTACCAGATTCAATCTCAACAGGCGTTGTAAAGCTTGAGACAGTGATACATTGAGCTGGGTGAATTGCCTCCTGGGCTTGTCTGGCTTGCTCTGATCAACCCGTTGTTCTTGGCGAGGTCGTTGTTGGACCTGTGAAGTAGTATCATCTTGGAGAGGTCTATTCATTGAACCAAACCTTTGACTTCTTGGGAGCTGATTACCGGTTTGGTCCCCAACCTTGACTACTTGCTTCATACCGTCTTGCTGAAGCTGGTTGATCACAGTTCTCAACTCTTCTTGCTCCCGAGCTAAGCCTTGGATAAGGGCCATCTGCCCCAGCGTCTGAGTCCTCATTGCGTCTATCTCAACTTGCATATGTTTCAGCCGTTCATCCTTACCGTCTTCTGGACTGTTCTTGACCAAATTCCCCATGAGGAGCGTTCTCAATTCTTCCTGCCCCTTGGATAGGCTTAGGAAGATTTCCCTGAATTGAGTCTCTTGAGTATGGAGATCCTGGTTGTCTGGTTGGAAAGCCATTGCTGAAATAAACAGCGAAGGAGGTAAGTGACCTGTAACCAGGGTACCTGTTATGCAATGATGTGTATGTATGCATGCAATGTTTTCAAGGATCTCGCAGGGTAAACAAGAAAATTGTTAGAATTTGAATCTGGTAGCTTGATTGAAGGAACTTCATGTTGCTGAGAGTCCTTCTTCAAGAGTCAAAGCTCACCATATCGAGTGGGTCATAGCCCCTGACTCAAGTCATCATGTTTTGATCTCCAAACAACCTTGGCTAGAGGAAAATAAATCCCCTTTGCCCCTTGCTAGACATTTTGGTTCATCATGACCTGCATCACAAACCCTTGAGATCCTTGAAATGGGTTAGCCCTTATGCAGGATGTATGCAATGGTATGATGGTATGATGTTATGCTATGCGTGGAGTGATGTAAGTAGTCCCTGTTATAAGCCCAGATTAAGGACTGTAAACAAAACCTGCAAGAAACTCATGTGTCAGATAACAAGAATGTGCAAGTAGTTCAAGTTTGAAGGCACACAAGTCACACAAAACAACCCTTAGAGTTTAGGCCAGCATGAAGTTTAGGTACTACCCTCTTGAAGTTGGTTGGCTCAAAACCTGTCCTATGAATAGTAACCGGGTTCTAAGGAGCTCAATATCATTGGATTGTTTTCTATGTTCATTGTTTTGGTTTAGCCACTGAACTGGCGATCAAAATATTCCAAGAAAACAACCCTCAATGAGTGTAGTATCGAGTATCTACCAACCTCGGACTGCACCAAAGTCGGTCATCTCACTACCCCTAAAGAGGCCAGGATGGTCAAGTAAGGTTCCTAAGGTCAGTTGATGCTTCACGACACCACGTGGCGGCCCCGTACTCTCCTTGACTTGACTCAAGGGTTACCGGTACTCACCAAAGTGCCACATCAACGTAGCAACTGCTTCAACCGTGTCGGTATACCCCGCACAGTTCCCTCACAGTTTGTTGCTACTTCTAAAAGGTATTCCCCAGATCCGGGTTAGGATCTATGAAACTCCAAGGAAAGCCCACAATATTAAAGAAAAGAAAGCAAGCAATTGAAAACAAGAGTGGTCTAATCCTAAGGTACACCTCACTTATAAAGTCCCCAGCAGAGTCGCCAGTTCTGTGATCGGTGGAAATAAAACTGACTGTTTTGAAATGTTGGTTCGCGAAATGTCGCGGTAAGCAAGAGTCGCCACCGTCTTTTATGTTCTCCAACATGGAAAGGACAAAAGCACAGCAAAATTCCTTTTCGAGATGTTTCTCGGTTCGGGAGGTAGATTTATAGAAAGGGAAGGTGTTAGCACCCTTTCTATCCGTGGTTATCCACGGGCTCTTAGGTACTTGCTCACTATGTTTTCAAAAATTGTTTTCTTTTCTTGTGTTTGTGGGTTTTGAAAAAGTTTGTTTTGAAAAACTTCTAGGTAACTCTTGTATCAGTCCTCAAGAGTGTATGAAGTATTTGTTTGAAAACTTTTTGAAAGTGTAGGTGCGAAAAGTTATTTTTTTTGTTTTGAAAGAGCAAGTACCCAGGAGAAATCTACCTACTCTAAGGAATTAAGCTGTGTAAGAGTCCTTTAGACAGTACTATCCCACTATTGAGAAGTAGGTAGCACCGTCGTTGGAGTTATTCGGGTCAATTCGATTATAGGGACATGTGTGGTCACCAAAGCAATAGTAGGACGCCTTAGCGGTAACCCTAATGTCCTAGGTCCTTTTTATCCGAGGCAACCGTTTCGAGGCAACTGGATCTTTAGACAGGAGGGCGACCTCTAAAACACCCTATACTCAATGACCACCTCGAGGCAACCAAGTGAGGCGTACCCTAGGAGTGGCATGTGCATGTGTGTTGTTTCAGTTTATATTATCTTTGAACATGCATAGTTGTGAGCTACGAGTTGGTTTTATTTTCAAGCAAGTCTTGTCATGCATAGTTAACAGTTTAATAATTTGCGGGAAATAAAGTGCGGAAAGTAAATCTACGCTATTACAAGACGTCGGGTATTTACATCGCCAAAAACATAACCCTTGAAAATAAATGCGAGAAATTAAAGAAAGCGATAAAAGCCCTAATTATCTATTACATTCTTGGAGACAGTTACATAAATATAATCAAAATAAATATGCGCGCGCAAAGAAATTGAATCGGGACGTCCTAAGGGTTTTGACCCTTTTTGAGAAAAAATGAGTTTTTGTCCTTTTTTGCAATTAATGAAATATTAAACCTAATAACTAATTAATTAATTAATTAAAATAAAAAGTATTTTTTAGTTTTTTATGTTTTAATGAAAATAAAATAAAAAAGGAATTAAAAGTATCAAGAAAACCCTAATTCTATGTTAATTTTATTTATTATGAAAAAGATTAAAATTGTCCTAATTAAACAACTAAACTAATTAACTAGAATTTATTTACAAAATAATAATTAATAGTGAAATTAATAAAAATAAATAACATTTTAAGTTTCTGAATTTATTGTGAAAATAATTAATTAAGTTAATTAAGTAATAATAATAATTAATAAAAGAAATTATAAGGAAAAGAAAATAAAAAAATAATAAAACCAGGGGGGGTGGATGACCCAATAAGGAGGTGAGTTTGGAAATTGCTGGCCCATTAACACAAGCCTGCTTTGACTTTCCTGGTTGTCCACACTGGCTTTGACCAAGAGCATGGTGTCCAACATCTTTTGGCCTTTGGATTCATGATTATGGCCACATGGCATGCTGAGCGCTGGAGGTATATGGTGAAGCCTTTCATGAAGCCTGCATGTAATTCTGTATAGAAAAATATGAAACAAATATTGGGTGGACCTGGGAATCGAACCCAGGTCCCAACGCTTGCTGAACACCTGGCCAACCACTCAACCACTTTGCACGCTTTGTAATATGAATAAGAAACAAAGATAATATATAAAAATAATCACATGTGCTGGAAACAAACAAAAAACGCGCGCCATTTGAACTGTCCAATAGCACGCTTACAACTCATCATCATCTTCCTTTTTCCTTGTAAAAGATAATCAAATAGCGGGGGTTTTTAACCCCCACAACCTGCAAGGACGAAAAATAGCGAACATACCTATGGTTAATATAAATTGTTCGCGACATGTGATTTGAAATCGTCTCAACCTAACGAATCCAACCATAGGCATTAGGGGTTCTGATTTTACTGGATGTGGAAAGCCCCAATCTGAGAACTCAAGAACCCTAGAATTCATCAATGGCGTTTTATGATTCTGGACACCATAATGCAATTCACCTATACCGTTAGCTTCAGAGAGGTTCTAGCAATGCAAAGCACACAAAAAATCTCGTTAATGATGCATGAATAATGAATTATGATTATGAGATAAATATGCAAACCGTGGTTCTGAAACTAGCGATTCTTGGAGCTATGAAGCTGGAAACTGATTGCAAATCGTCTTGGGAACCTCCAGCAATGTATTTGAATCCACAAAAGCCCTTGAACTGGCCTGGAAGATTGAAAACAGTTTTGAGTTTTCTTTGATTTTTTTCAATGTTCTTATGGCTTTTCTGCAGCAATTCTCACGTGTGTGGCATTAGGTTTAGCTTGTGCATATATAGTAGAATGGATTTAGGTTAAATCTTGCACAAGAAATCCATTGCATTGATGTTTCAATATTTGATTTTCAATCATATCTTTTTGCATCTTTTTGATTGAAAAATCTTGCCAAATTGAGAGATCCTTGTCCCCTTGATGTGCACACGAATTTGCCAGCTCTTGTAGGTCATATTTGCTTCATGAAAAGATTGCAAAACCATATCTTGATATTTTCCTACAATTAAATGAATTAAATGAATTAATATTGATTAAAAATTCAATTAATTAATAAAAAATAAGAAAATAATTCAATTTAATCTCAATGGGTCGTGCATAGGCCTTGGACAATGTTTCAAGAAGAAATTTGAGGCCCATTAGCAAAAATAAGGTATTTTGAGCAAAGTTGACTTTTGCAAATTCACAAAAATTTCCCAACTTCTCCAATGCATATCTTGCTCAAGTTTGATCATATGAACATGTTCTTGGACATTTTGGAAAGGTCTTGAAGTCCTCTAACCAATGCCTTTGGTCCCATGTCATTTGGATTTACCAATCTCAAGTTATGGTCTTTGACTTAAAGTGCATTTTTGTTGACTTTTGAAATTGACCTATAATGTAGAAATTGATAACTTTTTGTGAGAGCATTTCTTGGACTTGGAATGTGAAGATGAGTTGTAGGAAATGTCATCCCATTCAAAATGAGCATTGGATGGGATTTTTCTGATGAACCATGAAAAAATTATGCCTTGGTCAAGATACAATTGACTTTTCTGCTGTCCAAAAATAGTAACTTTTGCATCTTTGATGATTTTTGAGCCATGCTTGTGGAATCATGATCAAGACTTGATCAAATGATGATTGTGAGCTCAAAATAAGATGTTGACCAAAAATTCTGACTTTTGACTGTAAAATAACCATTTTACCCCTGTAGTTGATTGTGAAGCAAATGGGACTTTTGACTGTGCAAACTGGCATTGTGAGACTTGAAACTTGACATGTAGATGCTTGACAATGTATATAGGCTCATGAGACTTGATTGGGCCATTGAAAACCTCAAATTCCTTGAAAGAAACAAAACCCTAATTTTGACTAGCTTAGGAGACATTTGGATTGTGCAACCCTTGAGAAATCTTGAACCATTTGAAGATGATTCTTGATAAATCTTGAAGAATATGGGAGGGCAAATTTTGGGGTACAACAGCGATGAACCACAATATTGGTGTCAAGTCCCAGCATATCTTTTTATTACCAGGCAAAAACCTCAACATAGTCATGTAGCATATGAATTAACCGCTCTTTAACACTATGCTCCAGATTAGCACCTATCTTGACTTCTTTTTTGTCCTCTTTAGTACCCAAGTTCACTGTATCAACTGGCTCCTCATGAGGCTGTATTACTCTTTCTTCCTGTCGTAATAGTTTGGCAAGCTCTCCTGGTACCTCACAATCTTCCTCACCTTCGTCCTCGGCTTGGTTGATTGGATTTTCAAAGTCATAATGAGCCATAGCAGAATCGTTATCAATGGGATCCATAGTGGATGTGGATCTGCAGTTTGATATGTGAGTGTGTGTAAGAGCATAGCTGTATATTTTTGATAAAGTAAAATGGCAGAAAAGAAAAACAAAGAGCGTACAATTTGTATGTGAAACGTCCAATGTTTTATTGATGACTGTGATCGGTGGATCTGGAACTGACTGTTTAACGCTGGTTCGCGAAATGTCGCGGAAGCAAGAGTCGCCACCGTCTTTTATTTTCTCCAAATGGAAAGGACAAAAGCACAGAAAAATTCCTTATAGAGATTGCTCTCGGTTCGGGAGGTAGATTATAGAAAGGGAAGGTGTTAGCACCCTTTCTATCCATGGTTATCCATGGGCTCTTAGATACTTGCTCATTTGTGTTTTCAAAAATGGTTTGTTTGCTTTTCAACTGTGGGTTTTAAAAAGTTTCTTTGAAAATTCCAGTTCGACTCTTGTATCGGTCCTCAAGAGTGTTTGAAAAGTTGCTTTCGAAAGCTTTTTGAAAAGGTGTCGGTGTGAAAAGTATTTTTGATTTGTTTTGAAATTAGAGCAAGTATCTAGAGTCGTCTACCTACCCTAAGGAATTCGTCTGTGTAAATGTCCTTTAAAGTAGTGCCATCCCACCATTGAGAGGTAGGTAGCACCACCGTTGGAGGTGTTCGGGTCAATTCGAAGTTCGGGACATGGTGATCACCAGAGCAATGGGAAGACACCTTAGAAGCTACCCTCATGCCAGGTTCCCGGATCATGAGGACTTACTAAGACATCCTCTACTCGACGATCACCTTTCAAGGCAAGGCAACAGTGAGGCGTACCCTAGGGGTGGTGTGTGATTTGTGTGTCAGATTCATTTATTTTTGTCTTGTCAGGTTATGGGTGATATATGCGTTTGTTTTTATTTTTTTGTCATTCATTCTTGCATGCATTTATTTAACAGTTAAAAAAGATGCGGAAATTGAAAGTTCTAAACTATTACAAAGGCGCGGGTCCACATCGCCAAAATTAAAATCCAGGACTCGATTTGACGGAAAGTAAATAAAGAAATAAAATAAAGTGCGAGAAATAAAATGTCCGAGTTTACAAGGCTTTGGGAGAATTACATTAATATTTACAAGAAATAAAATAAGATGCGCGAATTGAATAAAAAATCGCAAGCGAGGGCGTTGGACCCTTTTTAAGGAAATTAAATTATGATAATTAAATTAATGAAATAAGAATGAAAAAAGAAATTATTTTGAGATTTTTGTATTTATGGTTTTTTATGAGAGAATTAAATGAAATCTAACCCTATTTCTAGTTGTTTTTTTAATTTATTAAGAAAACATATTAAAATTAAACCTAAGATTAATCTAATTATTTACATGGTAATTTAATTACAAAAATAATATTTAATAATTAATTATTGTGAAAGAAAATAAAAAAAGGATAAAAATTGATTAAAACCTAATTCTACCAATTTTAAGTTTATTAAGAAAAATGTTTGAATTAAACCTAATTTTACAAAGCTAAAATTAATTAGTGATATTTATTTACAAAAAAATAACATTAAATAAAAATACTTATTTTTTGTCTTTTTTTCTGATTTTTATATTGTTTTATTTTTTTATGAAAATAAATTAAATTAAAGGAACTAATTAAAAAAGAAATAATTGAAATAAATAAAATAAGGAAAAGAAAGAAATACAATACCTTGGGGGGTTCTGTCCCTTTTTGGAGGTGAATTGGAGTGGTTTGGCCATGTATTGGTGTCATGCATAAGTTTTTCTA
Source organism: Vicia faba (assembly GCA_948472305.1). NCBI lineage: Eukaryota > Viridiplantae > Streptophyta > Magnoliopsida > Fabales > Fabaceae > Vicia > Vicia faba. The sequence continues at coordinate 1,629,016,289 of OX451737.1, read as the reverse complement.
CTTTGGCCATTTGGCTTTTGGCTTTTGGCCATTTGTGTTTTGGCCTCAACGTTCCTTAACCTTCTCAAGATGTCTGCCTCGCCATGTATTGGTGTCATGTGTAAAATGTTCTGTTTTGGCCATTTGGCTTTTGACTTTTGGCCATTTGGCTTTTGGCCTCAACGTTCCTTAATGAACCTGCATGGGATCCTGTCTAAATCTGCAACCTCATGAACACATTAAATAAAATCATAAAAATTCAAATAAAACCAACATATGAAGAAATTTAATGTTTAGGCACAATATGACATGTATGAATGATTATACCCTTTTGATCATGGAGATCAAATCAACCTTACCCTTACTGGAAAAGTAGTGACATGAATGCTTTTATGCCCTTTGGATCATGGAGATCAAGTCAACCTTACCCTTACTGAAGAAGTAATAAGATGTTGGTTTGTAACTGAGATGACTTGTTTGTAGTGAGAGAGGGATTTGTAATAAGGATTTCAAGGTTTTAGGGTTCTTGAAAGAGTTTGATATTCTGACAGTGTTGTGGCAAGGTTTTTTCTCTCTTTTTCTCCTCCTCTTTTTCTCCTCTTTTTCTCCTCCCCCGGTTTGTGTGAAAAGAAGGTGATTATATAATGAAAATTAGGGTAAAGCAAATGGGCTTTGAATGTGCAATTGGGCCTCCAATATTCACTTGAATTTGTCACTTTCCAGGCTAAATCGCAGGGACTTAAGTGCATTTTTTGAAGTTGAAATGTGAAGACAAAATGTAGCCGGCATCAAGAACTAACTCCTGTCCGAAAATCGACTCAATCGGATAAACGGTGAATTAGTTATGAATTTTTGAAGTTTCAGCTCAGACAAACTTATTTTGGGCTCCAGTGTCGACTCTGACACGTTCTTCAATAAAAAACTGGTATTGATCGGTGCATAATTTGGTCTCGACTTTTGAAGCAAAGTTGTAGATCTATGAGTCAGTGACCTTGTGTAAAAATATGAGTCCAATCCGATAAAAATTGACCGAGTTATGAATTTTCGAAGTTTCGGCCCAGATGAAATAATATTCAGCATTCAGGATTTTCAGCGTGTCACACACTCTGAGCAAAAAACGGAGGCCTTTTGAATACCGTTTGAACTCAATACCTTCTGTGAAAATGTATCCAACTCAATTTGTGAAATTTTGGCGCCAGAACCAGCTCGATACGATGAAAATCGACCAAGTTATGATTTTTTGAACATGACGCAAATAAACTTCTGTCACAAATTTTCTGCACGAAAATACTTGATAAATCCACATTTTTGAAGACCTTCTGATCGAAATTGGCTTCCAGCCGTGAGAGATGAAAATGTAGATAATGTCAAGACGGAATTTTGGCCACCGGAACGGGTTAAAAACGAGTCACGATCTTCAAGTTATGAATTTTTTAGCGCGTAAAAACTGCACTTTCAGCACACATTTTCACTATATTTCTTCAAGAAAACTCACACATTCGGATACCTTCTTTAAAGAATTGACTCTTGAGCCAAACCTGAATTTGAGAATACGTTATCAGAGATATCTTGGCGAAAGAATACCTGAATATGACGCGCCAGGTTGGACTTGTGAATTTTTCTTGAAATGTTTTGAGAAATATGGGAGGGCAAATTTTGGGGTACAACAGTTACCCCTGTTCAATCTTCTTAAACCTGAGGATGCAGATTGGCTGACGTGCCTTTCGTAATCCGAAGGTGGAAGATGATTGAACACTAGAGTGCCCAGGAATTTGCGCTCACGTAGTAGTAGTGTGATGATGGGAATGGGCTTATAGATGCCATTTGGAGATTGATGGATAGGATGATGGGCTTATAGATGCCATGCTAAGAGATGATGGAAGGTGGATGGGCTTATAGATGCCATATGGATGTCGATTGCATAAGAGATTCCTTAGCGAGAACTTGCGTACCTGCAAAAGAAAAAATGATTACCTGACCTGTTACGGGAGCTGGTCTTCAAATTCTTTGTGTAGATGTGTCCTGACTGGTTACAGGAGCTGGATCTGGAGCTTCAAACGGTGATGAATTGACCAGGGATGGTTACTACCTCAGCAGGAACGGTGAGAGAACCTTGGATGACTTCAACTTCAACAGCAATCGTTGAGCGAAATCTGGGATTACCACCTCAACAGCAAACATTGAGAGAACCTTGGATAACTTCACTTCAACAGCAATCATTGAGCGAAATCTGGGATCACCACCTCTGCAGGATCGGGGAGGGAACCATAGGCGATTACCACCTCAACAGCAAACATTGAGAGAACCTTGGATAACTTCTACTGAGTCTTTATCAGGAAAATCTGTTTGGGGTCGATTTAGCTGGACTAGAGAAGGCCTTGGACTGGATAAGAAATCTTTGGAGTCGATTAACTAAACCGGTCTAGGTCTTGAATGTCTTCAACTGGATAAGAGACAGGGAGATCTTTGGAGTCGATTTGACTGAACCAGACAAGGTCTTTGGAGTCTTCAACTGAGTCTTCAAAAGAAAAACCTTTAGGAGTCGGTTTAACTAGACCAGAGAACGCCTTTGACTGGATAATAACCAGGAAAATCTTTGGAGTCGATTTAACTGAACCAGACAAGGTCTTTGGAGTCTTCAACTGAGTCTTCAAAAGAAAAACCTTTAGGAGTCGGTTTAACTAGACCAGAGAACGCCTTTGACTGGATAATAACCAGGAAAATCTTTGGAGTCGATTTAACTGAACCAGACAAGGTCTTTGGAGTCTTCAACTGAGTCTTCAAAAGAAAAACCTTTAGGAGTCGGTTTAACTAGACCAGAGAACGCCTTTGACTGGATAATAACCAGGAAAATCTTTGGAGTCGATTTAACTGAACCAGACAAGGTCTTTGGAGTCTTCAACTGAGTCTTCAAAAGAAAAACCTTTAGGAGTCGGTTTAACTAGACCAGAGAATGCCTTTGACTGGATAATAACCAGGAAAATCTTTGGAGTCGATTTAACTGAACCAGACAAGGTCTTTGGAGTCTTCAACTGAGTCTTCAAAAGAAAAACCTTTAGGAGTCGGTTTAACTAGACCAGAGAACACCTTTGACTGGATAATAACCAGGAAAATCTTTGGAGTCGATTTAACTGAACCAGACAAGGTCTTTGGAGTCTTCAACTGAGTCTTCAAAAGAAAAACCTTTAGGAGTCGGTTTAACTAGACCAGAGAACGCCTTTGACTGGATAATAACCAGGAAAATCTTTGGAGTCGATTTAACTGAACCAGACAAGGTCTTTGGAGTCTTTAACTGAGTCTTCAAAAGAAAAACCTTTAGGAGTCGGTTTAACTAGACCAGAGAACGCCTTTGACTGGATAATAACCAGGAAAATCTTTGGAGTCGATTTAACTGAACCAGACAAGGTCTTTGGAGTCTTCAACTGAGTCTTCAAAAGAAAAACCTTTAGGAGTCGGTTTAACTAGACCAGAGAACGCCTTTGACTGGATAATAACCAGGAAAATATTTGGAGTCGATTTAACTGAACCAAACAAGGTCTTTGGAATATGATTGAGAATTTAACTGAATCTTTCCTGAAAGGTAAAGGTCAGTCATATGCAATGCATGATATGGGCCAGGAAATGATGTTCTCAACATAAATGAGATTTGTAAGATATGATGCGTATATGCATGCTATGATGTATGGAAGTGCGATGTTTATGTATGTATGTTTTCGTCTAGGAAAGTAAATCCTTGACGGGTGCCGGGAAGTCACTCCTGGGCTGATGTTGAAGTATTGATTTATTGCTTCCGCTGGGGATGATAGTTGCAAGAATACCGGTAGGAGAAGATGACTCCGTTGGGGAATGAACTTGGCGAATGGATTACTCTGCGGGGAGAAAAGGTACTCTAACGGTCTTGCTGGGAAGCAATACTCTGTGGGGAGAGAGATACTTTGCTGAGTCGTTGATAATAACTTGCTGGGGATACCCTTGTTGTGTTGGAAGTATTGATAGACTTCGCTGGGGATAAGAAGGCTTCGTTGAGGACGATCTTTCCGTGGCTTTTAGCTGAGGATAACTCAGTTATATCCTGGTAAGGGCATAACTCTTTGAATAAATCCGGACGACGCGTTCGTGCTCTGTGAGGATAAGCTTCCAGAATCTACTGGGGATAAGCTTATTGCTTGGGGGAGATGGATTCCACTTTCCTGGGGACACTGGGCTGGACTCCTGGGGAAGTTTTGAACTGTACCGGGGAAGTGACTCCTTTGCATGTTGATAGAACACCGGGGAACAATCTTAAATCAAGACTGCCGGGGATGCTTGTTAAGACTGTATGCTGCTGGGGAATGTTGAGATCTGCTGGAGGATACCCGACTTCTTTAAGGTTTGATAATATAACTTGGCTTGAGGAGAGTACACTGTCTTGCTGACTTACTCTCTGGGGAATTAAGATATCTGGTTATGTTCTTCAGCTTAACCTACCTGGATACCTTGGAGGATAGAACAATTAGATCACTTAGACCACTTATTATTGCCCCTGTTTCTGAGGTGGGAGGCACCTGTGGGGTGCTGATAGTTGTTGATAGACAAACCTTTTTCTGGTAAGCACATGATAAGATACTGGGACATAGTCGTACGCTTTTGATCCCTAATTTTTGCCTGGACCGCCCTTTCGGGTTTTCAGTCCACCGGGATACCCATTTTTGCCCAAGCCGCCTTTTCAGGTTTTCGACTTGCCGGGTGTACAGATTTTTTCATTTCATCCCTTCATTTTGCCCGAACCCTTTTGGTTCGCCGGGAAGCCCTTATTTTTGCCTAGGTATGTCAACCTAGCGGGTCTTTGATTTTGCGTAGTATCTTTTCGACTATGTCCACACTCTCAGAATGTAGGGAGTTGCCCCTGTTAACAGTGTTTTGTCATGCCACCAGAAGATGTTTAATCGGGCAAGATTCGTTGTTGGAATGCCCCAAGTGACTCAGGCGGAGATTTGCCCCGAGCTAGTTGGCCCTTTGAGAGATTCTCCGAATCTTGATTGGACTGCCCCAGATGATTGGACCATGATCATGTTGTGCCCCTTGATTGGAGGTGCTTTCGTTCATTAGGCATTCGTCGTGCGAACTTCTATGCTGTTCAAACAAAAAGTCATATGCAAGCAAAGTTATGTTAAAAATGCAAAGCCTGTGTCTGTCTTGAAGATTTTGAAAATGCATTCTTTTTCATAAAACAAATGATTGTTTGTAAAACGTGATGTCAACTCGTTATTTTATTGTGAGTCTTAAGGAGTCAGGATACCTTTCGTCACAGTACGCTTTCGAACTAACCCATGCTTCAGCTAGGACTTTTAAGGGTTGTAACGTGGCCTGGTTCACGGTTTAAGAAACAAAAGATAAAGGCTCAAATTTTATTTGTACCCACCCGCTCTTCGTGATGTTCTCCAAACCTAAACTCAGTTGATCATACGTTAGACCTTGTTCGAGTCTTTGCTCTGATTTTCCAGTGTTGATTCGGATGTTGATAACTTATTTTGAATAGGCAGTCATTTCTTTTTTGTTGAGGGTTGGTAAGACCTCTTTCTTGTCTGATTTTTTTGTTATCCCTTTCTTTTTTGCCTGAACTGTTTTCTTTTTTGGAATTACAGTCAGCGGGATGCCCCAGTTTTGTAAGTCTCCTTCATGGATTTTGACTTAATGGGTTTTTTATTTTTGAGATAAGGACTGCCTTTCTTTATTGATTATTCGGAACCATCACTGTCTTTCGTTTTGTAAGGACCTTTTTGGTGCCATTCATTATGCACTTGGATCAACTGAGAGACTACCCTGCCCCAGGTTATGATTAAGGGTTTTAAATTTCGAAAAGAAAAACTCCTACTTCTTTGGCTCAGAGGGGTTGACGAGGGATTATCATCCTTATAACTCCAGTGTTTAGGGATTGAAACAATGCCTGTACCTCATCAGCGGGATCTGTTCAAAAGCATACTATAGATTATGGTATCGTTTTCGTCATCCTCCCTCAAGAGGCTTTAGAATTTTAGATCAAGAGTTGACATCAGAAAAAATATGAAAATAATTTGCATTTAGTGAATACGAATATATTGTTTCAGAACAGACATATGCGATGCATTAATGAAATAACAATGTTTAACATGAATAAATGTTTGAACGAAAGAAAATTGCAGCTTGAACATTCGAATGAACAAAATTTCTCAATCCTAGCCCTGATTTGGCAAGGGAGCGGTGATTATGTTCGGAGTCTCAGGTACTTCAAACTGAATCTCTCCAGCGTCGATCATGTCTTGAATCTTGTTTTTGAGAGGCCAACAGTTGTCCGTAGTGTGCCCCGAGCTATCAGAATGGTATGCGCACCTATCGTTGGGGTGATAGTTAGGGGCGGAAGTGTTTGGATTCCGGAGAGGAGCCCTTAAGGTGATCAGCCCTGCCTCCAACATTTGTTGTAGTGCTTGATCCAGCGACATGTTGATCTTGGTGAACTGCCTCTTAGGCTTGTCTGGTTTGCTCTGATCAGCCTGTTGTTATGGGCGAGGTCGTTGTTGGACATGTGAAGTAATAGCAGCTCGGAGAGGTCTATTCATTAGACCCGACCTTTGCCTTCTTGGAAGCTGTTCTATGACCTGGTCCCTGATTTGGGCTGGTTGCTTCATGCCTTGAGGAGGTTGGCTGATCATGGCTCTCAGCTCTCCTTGCTTCTGAGCTAAACCTTGAATGAGGGCCCTTTGCCCCAACATCTGGGTTTTCAATGTGTCTACCTCAGCTTGTAGGTGTTTCAGCCTTTCATCCTCAGCACTGTTCCTGACAAAGGTCCCCATGAGAAGTGTCCTTAGCTCCTCCTGCCCCTTGGATAGATTCAGGAGGATTTCCCCGAACCGAGTCTCTTGAGCAAGAAAGTCCTGGTTATCTTGTTGGGAAGTCATTGCTGAAATAAACAGCGACAAAGGTAAGTGACCTGCAACAAGGATACCTGTTATGCAATGACATGTATGACATGCATGCAATGTTTTCAAGGACCTCGCGGGATAAACAAGAAAATTTGTCAGAATTTGAATCTGGTAGCTTGAGTGAAGGAACTTCATGTTGTTGAGAATCCTTCTTCAAGGGTCAAAGGCTCACCATATCCAGTGGGTCATAGCCCCTGACTTTAGTCATCATGTCTCGTTCTGGTTTCCAAACAACCTTGGTTAGGGGAACCTTCTTTAAGAGTCAGAGCTCACCATATCAAGTGGGTCATAGCCCCTGACAACTCTGTCTAGAGGAAAATAAATCCTCTTTGCCCCTTGCTAGATGTTCTGGTTCGTCTTGACCTGCACCACAGACCCTTGAGATCCTTGAAATGGGTTAGGACGTATGCAGGATGTATGCAATGGTATGATGTCATGATGCATGGGGTAATATGAATAAACCCTGTTATGAGCCCTTACTAAGGACTATAAACAGAAACCTGCAAGAAACTCAAGTAAAACCTGTCATGAGTCCCAGTTAAGGACTACAAACCAAAACCTGTAAGAAACCTAGTATACCCTGTTATGAGTCCTAATTAAGGACTGCAAACCAAAACATGTAAGAAACTTAGTAAACCCTGTTATGAGTCCCAATTAAGGACTATAAACAAAACCTGCAAGTAGTTCATGTGTCAGATAACAAGCATGCAAATAGTCAAGTACGAAGGCACACAAGTCACACAAGAGAAACCCTTAGGGTTTAGGCCAGCATGGGGTCTGGGTATTACCCTCTTGAAGTTGGTGGGCTTAACCTGTCCTATTAGAAGTAACCGGGTTCTAAAGGTCCCAATATCACGGGATTGCTTTCATTGTTCATCGTTTCGATTTAGCCACTGAACTGGCGACCGAAATATTCCAGGAAAGCAACCCTCAATTGAGTGTAGTATCGAGTATCAACCAACCTCGGACTGCACCAAAGTCAGTTATCTCACTATCCTAAAGAGGCCAAGATAGTTCAATTAAGGTTCCTAAGGTCTGTTGATGCTTCACGACACCACGCGGAGGCCCCGTACTCTCCTTGACTGAACTCAAGGGTTACCGGTACACACCAAAGTGCCACATCAACGTAGCAGACTGTTTCAACCATGTCGATATACCCCGCACAGTTCCCTCACAGTCTTGTTGCTACTTTCTAAGAAGGTATCCACAGATCCGGGTTAGGATCTATAGAACTCCCGAGACAGTCCCACAATTTAAAGCAAACAAAGAAAGCAATTGAAAACACAGTTATGAACTAACCCTAAGGTACACCTCACTTTATAAAGGATCCCCAGCAGAGTCGCCAGTTCTGTGATCGGTGGATCTGGAACTGACTGTTTAACGCTGGTTCGCGAAATGTCGCGGAAGCAAGAGTCGCCACCGTCTTTTATTTTCTCCAAATGGAAAGGACAAAAGCACAGAAAAATTCCTTATAGAGATTGCTCTCGGTTCGGGAGGTAGATTATAGAAAGGGAAGGTGTTAGCACCCTTTCTATCCATGGTTATCCATGGGCTCTTAGATACTTGCTCATTTGTGTTTTCAAAAATGGTTTGTTTGCTTTTCAACTGTGGGTTTTAAAAAGTTTCTTTGAAAATTCCAGTTCGACTCTTGTATCGGTCCTCAAGAGTGTTTGAAAAGTTGCTTTCGAAAGCTTTTTGAAAAGGTGTCGGTGTGAAAAGTATTTTTGATTTGTTTTGAAATTAGAGCAAGTATCTAGAGTCGTCTACCTACCCTAAGGAATTCGTCTGTGTAAATGTCCTTTAAAGTAGTGCCATCCCACCATTGAGAGGTAGGTAGCACCACCGTTGGAGGTGTTCGGGTCAATTCGAAGTTCGGGACATGGTGATCACCAGAGCAATGGGAAGACACCTTAGAAGCTACCCTCATGCCAGGTTCCCGGATCATGAGGACTTACTAAGACATCCTCTACTCGACGATCACCTTTCGAGGCAAGGCAACAGTGAGGCGTACCCTAGGGGTGGTGTGTGATTTGTGTGTCAGATTCATTTATTTTTGTCTTGTCAGGTTATGGGTGATCTATGCGTTTGTTTTTTATTTTTTTGTCATTCATTCTTGCATGCATTTATTTAACAGTTAAAAAAGATGCGGAAATTGAAAGTTCTAAACTATTACAAAGACGCGGGTCCACATCGCCAAAATTAAAATCCAGGACTCGATTTGACGGAAAGTAAATAAAGAAATAAAATAAAGTGCGAGAAATAAAATGTCCGAGTTTACAAGGCTTTGGGAGAATTACATTAATATTTACAAGAAATAAAATAAGATGCGCGAATTGAATAAAAAATCGCAAGCGAGGGCGTTGGACCCTTTTTAAGGAAATTAAATTATGATAATTAAATTAATGAAATAAGAATGAAAAAAGAAATTATTTTGAGATTTTTGTATTTATGATTTTTTATGAGAGAATTAAATGAAATCTAACCCTATTTCTAGTTATTTTTTTAATTTATTAAGAAAACATATTAAAATTAAACCTAAGATTAATCTAATTATTTACATGGTAATTTAATTACAAAAATAATATTTAATAATTAATTATTGTGAAAGAAAAGAAAAAAAGGATAAAAATTGATTAAAACCTAATTCTACCAATTTTAAGTTTATTAAGAAAAATGTTTGAATTAAACCTAATTTTACAAAGCTAAAATTAATTAGTGATATTTATTTACAAAAAAATAACATTAAATAAAAATACTTATTTTTTGTCTTTTTTCTGATTTTTATATTGTTTTATTTTTTTATGAAAATAAATTAAATTAAAGGAACTAATTAAAAAAGAAATAATTGAAATAAATAAAATAAGGAAAAGAAAGAAATACAATACCTTGGGGGGTTCTGTCCCTTTTTGGAGGTGAATTGGAGTGGTTTGGCCATGTATTGGTTTCATGCATAAGTTTTTCTACTTTGGCCATTTGGCTTTTGGCCATTTGTGTTTTGGCCTCAACGTTCCTTAACCTTCTCAAGATGTCTGCCTCGCCATGTATTGGTGTCATGTGTAAAATGTTGCCATTTGGCTTTTGGCTTTTGGCCATTTGGCTTTTGACCTCAACGTTCCTTAATGAACCTGCATGGGATCCTGTCTAAATCTGCAACCTCATGAACACATTAAATAAAATCATAAAAATTCAAATAAAACCAACATATGAAGAAATTTAATGTTTAGGCACAATATGGCATGTATGAATGATTATACCCTTTTGATCATGGAGATCAAATCAACCTTACCCTTACTGGAAAAGTAGTGACATGAATGCTTTTATGCCCTTTGGATCATGGAGATCAAGCCAGCCTTACCCTTACTGAAGAAGTAATAAGATGTTGGTTTGTAACTGAGATGGCTTGTTTGTAGTGAGAGAGGGATTTGTAATAAGGATTTCAAGGTTTTAGGGTTCTTGAAAGAGTTTGATATTCTGACAGTGTTGTGACAAGGTTTTTTCTCTCTTTTTCTCCTCCTCTTTTTCTCCTCTTTTTCTACTCCTCCGGTTTGTGTGAAAAGAAGGTGATTATATAATGAAAATTAGGGTAAAGCAAATGGGTTTTGAATGTGCAATTGGGCCTCCAATATTCACTTGAATTCGTCACTTTCCAGGCTAAATCGCAGGGACTTAAGTGCATTTTTTGAAGTTGAAATGTGAAGACAAAATGTAGCCGGCATCGAGAACTAACTCCTGTCCGAAAATCGACTCAATCGGATAAACGGTGAATTAGTTGTGAATTTTTGAAGTTTCAGCTCAGACAAACTTATTTTGGGCTCCAGTGTCGACTCTGACACGTTCTTCAATAAAAAACTGGTATTGATCGGTGCATAATTTGGTCTCGACTTTTGAAGCAAATTTGTAGATCTATGAGTCAGTGACCCTGTGTAAAAATATGAGTCCAATCCGATAAAAATTGACCGAGTTATGAATTTTCGAAGTTTCGGCCCAGATGAAATAATATTCAGCATTCAGGATTTTCAGCGTGTCACGCACTCTGAGCAAAAAAAGGAGGCGTTTTGAATACCGTTTGAACTCAATACCTTCTGTGAAAATGTAGCCAACTCAATTTGTGAAATTTTGGCGCCAGAACCAGCTCGATACGATGAAAATCGACCAAGTTATGATTTTTTGAACATGACGCAAATAAACTTCTGTCACAAATTTTCTGCACGAAAATACTTGATAAATCCACATTTTTGAAGACCTTCTGATCGAAATTGGCTTCCAGCCGTGAGAGATGAAAATGTAGATAATGTCAAGACGGAATTTTGGCCACCGGAACGGGTTCAAAACGAGTCACGATCTTCAAGTTATGAATTTTTTAGCGCGTAAAAACTGCACTTTCAGCACACTTTTTCACTATATTTCTTCAAGAAAACTCACACATTCGGATACCTTCTTTAAAGAATTGACTCTTGAGCCGAACCTGAATTTGAGAATACGTTATCAGAGATATCTTGGCGAAAGAATACCTGAATATGACGCGCCAGGTTGGACTTGTGAATTTTTCTTGAAATGTTTTGAGAAATATGGGAGGGCAAATTTTGGGGTACAACAATGACATATGAAAATGAAGTAATGACCCTCACAAATAGACCATTGTGTCTTGGGTAAGACACAAGGATGTAATGTTTCAATTGTTCAAATATTACATTTCCTTAAAACAAAAAGACAAATTACTCTTGAATAAAAGAGATGGGAACAAAGTCTTTAGCCTCCTAATTTCCGAGTCCATGCTGATGGTTGGGAAGATCCACTTGTCCAGGTTATAGCTATTGTCAGCATCTTTTATGGCGGAGACAACATCAATAGCACTGACTCCCGGGCCATGCTTGGGCATAGGGGCAGTTATAGCATTAGGAGTTTCAGAAGCATCAAATTCAATCTCCTTTGCCTCAATTAAATCCTGCACCTTGTTCTTTAAGGCCCAATAGTCGTTTGTATCATGGCCTGGACTTTCAGAATGGTAAGCACACCGAGCATTTGAATTGTAGAGAGGAGATGCAGTGTTGGGATTTTTGGGAGCCTCTCTCAGGGTAACCATATTGGATTTCAACAAATGTGGCAAACCTTGAGACAAGGTCATATTAATCCGGGTAAACTGTCTTCTTGGCTTGTCCGTTCTGGACTGAATATTCTGTTGCTAGTTTGATGCAGGATTGGAAATCATAACAACCCCTACCGTTGGACGATGCTCAGTTTTGTTAAGATTTCTTTGCCCATAAGCAGCACTGACCTCCTTCTTCCATGTGAATGGTTTCTTTGCAGTACTGGAGGATGCATCTCTCTGTATCTTACCACTTTTAATACCAGCCTCTACTCGTTCACCAATTAAGATCAATTTAGTAAACCCAACAGAAGAACTTCCAATCAGATGGTTAAAGAATGACCTGGATAATGTGCCCAAGAACATGTCCACCAGATCCCTATCAGACAATTGAGGCTAGACTTTTCTCGCAAGGTCTCTCCATTTCTGGGCATAATCTTTAAAGCCCTCGCCAGAACCCATAAAAATATTCTGAAGTTGTGTACGGGTTGGAGCAAGGTCAACATTATATTGGTACTGCTTGTAGAAAGCAGCAGCCAGATCTTCCCAGTTACGGATGTTGGTTCCCTCCAGCTGATAGAACCACTCTAATTGAGTCCCTGACCTCTTTTTCTTCTTTTTGTCCTTGAGAATCAGAGCTTTCAAATCTTCTTGTCCCTTAGCCAGATTCAGGAACATTTATTAGAATTGAGCATTGTGTGCCTGAAGCTCCTTAACTGTTTGTTCAAGAGCCATTCTTGAAATAAACAGCGAAGAAGATAAGAAGCCTTTACTGAAACCTGTTTATGCAATGATATGTATGATATATGCACGCAATGTTTTCAAGGATTTCTAAGACTTAAATTTGCTTAGCCAAAGGGAAAACAAACGTTAATTGCATTAAGAAGTTTAAGCGGTTACAATGATGCCTCTTGGGCTTACAAAGGAAGTAATAAAGAAAAAATGAACTCTTAAAGCAAAAAAGGACTCAAGCTTCCCACGGGTGCATCCTCTTTGGTGCAATGTAGGCATTTATACTCTTCTCTTCGTGAAGTAGCCTGGTGAGCTCTAAAACTTTCTTCTCGCTGGCATAGAATTGGGTTTCAAAGGTATCTTGTTCCTATTTGAGTTGAATCCATGATTTTTGTAACTCCTCGAAATTAGTAGGCATGTCAGGATGAAGATCAATGTAAGGAATGTCTCCCTCAGCAACTGGCTCCATGATGATGGATAGAATGGCCTCATAAGGCATCCTGAGACTTTGAGCACGGGCTCATACCCACTTAAGATAAGGCTCCAAAGGAATGGAGTTCCTATGCTCCAGTGTTTTGCTATCAACTTTGTTAACCATTCCCCAATCTCTTATGAATCTCTGACGATAACCCTAAACATCATTCTCATATTCGAATATGATTCCTTGGACAAGTGTATCATGAGGACCATCCCTTATAGCATAACCAAACTGTCGTAACGCCAAACAAGGATTATAAGTGATTACTCCCCTAATGTCTAGGATATGAACATTAGGGAATTCCCCACAACGGTCAATGGTGGTAACATTCTCCAAGGGTCGAGGACACCAATGAATGTCTGAATGTGTAAGGGACATCAACCTATTAGACCATCTCATGCCCTGCTTATTCTTCAACACAGATCGAGGTAGGTGCGAAATAAACCACCTAGCCAACAGAGGAGTGCAACACAGCAGGGTCCCTCTTCTCTTTACAGTGCGGGTATGCAGAGAGTGTAGGATGTCTCCAAGTAAAGTAGGCATCAAATTATGAGATAGAAAAACCTTGACCATATTCACATCTATGAGTTGGTCCGGATTAGGAAATATTACCATCCCATAGATGAGAAGGACCAACACTTCTTCAAAAGCTTGTAAATCCAGGGTATCCCAAAAATGGTGAGCTTTCTCAAATAGAAACTTAGCTATAAACCCTTTGACGCCTCTTCTTATTTCCCAATTTGCCACTACATCGAACCGTTGTAAAGACAGAGCCTAAGCAATCTCTTCAGGTTTTGGTCTCTTTCCATACCATTGAAGGGTGACTGATCAAGAATGGGCACCCCTAATAACTAAGAAAAATCCTCCATGGTAGTAACCGATTGGTAATCAGGAAAGGTGAAGCAGTGATGTAAAGGGTCGGAGAACTGAAAGAGCACCTTCAACATTTCTTCATTAGGGCTTGAGGTGACCAGATTGAGAAGTCGACCATGTCTTTCAGTGAACGGAGAGATCTCATGAAACCTTGATGATAATTCCTTGAGTTGAGGAGTTAACCTTATGAGGTTGACTTGGATATTATTCCACGAGTGGATGCCATGTCCTACAAAACAACACAAAGATAAGTCCTAAAAATCCTTGAAATGGTTAGTATGATATGCCATGTTATGATGTCATGATATCATGATTATGCTAAGAAAACACAAATATAGCAAGCATAAGCAAATTACACAAAGACCTTAGGTTTAAGGCTTACATGGGTTTTCAGGTAAGTACCCTCTTGAAGTTTAGTTGGTTCAACCTGTCCTAGAAAGTAATCGGGTTCTAAGGGATCTCAATATCATTGATCTTTCCCATAAGTTACATTCTGATCGACAACTGACTTTCCACCAAACAAAACTCGTGAGTCAAATCTCAATGAGTGTAGTATCGAGTATTAACCGACTTCGAGCTACACCAAAGACGACTATCTCACTACTTACTAATGGCCAAGTTGTTCAATTAAAGATTCTAAAGTTAGTTGATGTTTCATGACACCACGCAGTGGCCCCGTATTCTCCTTAACTACTCAAGGGCTACCGGTACCAACCAAAGTGTCAGATCAACGTAGCTATCGCTTTAACTGTATCTATATACCCTACACAATTTCCACGATCTATTGCTACTTACCTAAAAGGTGCCGCAGATCCGGGTGTAAGATCTACAGTAACCCAAATAAATCCCTCAAAAGTAAAGCAAATAAAGCATACAAGGTAAAGCAATTACAACAGTTTTAAAATGAACTAATCTCTTAAGGTAACCCCACTTTTTATAACTCCCCAACAGCGTCGCTAGTTCTGTGATTCGGTGGTAGAAACGATTGTTAATACTGGTTTTGCATTTGTGTTCACAAAAGTTGCGGTAAGCAAGAGTTGCTACCGACTTTTCTTTTATCCAAATTAAGGAAAGGGTGAAAAGAACAGAAAAAGACCTTTTCCAGAGTTTTCTGAGTAAAGGGGGTAGATTATGGAAAGGGAAGGTGTTAGGACCCTTTCCATCCATAGTTATCTACGGGCTCTTAGATGCTAGCTCATGTTTTGAAAATTACTTGTGCTTTGTGTTTTGAAAAGTAGTCTGAAAATGCCTTAGTGCGGCGATTCGCTTTGTGATAACTCTTGTATCAGTCCTCAAAAGTGTTGACAAAGTGAATGTTTTTGAAAGTGTTTTGAAATGTTTATGTGTAAGTGTGAAAATTTGTTTTGAGCAAGCATCTAACATCTATCTACTTGTACTTGAAAAGGTAGTTATTTTCCTCATTTCCTTTAGATAGTGCTATCCTACTATTAGTGAGTAGGTAGCCCTATCGTTGGATGTTTTGAGGGACAATCGAAGGGAAGTTACGGTCACGAAGGCAATTTGGAAAGGAATTTTAGTAACTGTCCTAAAGTTCTAAGATCACTTTTAACATATGCAACATTGAGAGGGTCATCGAGGGACTCATGATCTTCTAAACTAGAGGACAACCACTAAAACTTCCCACATTTCGAGAATTGTGACCCTTTTTAGAAGGCAACCGAAGTGGGGTACTCTAGAGGTGCACATGTGCAATTATGTTCAATTCAATTATTTATCTTGCGCATTTAGGTTTTCTAACGTTTTTGTTTTCAGTCTTTCCATGAAATCCTAGTTACTAGCAGTTAATATATACAGAAGAATGTAAAGTACAAAAATAAATCCTATGTTATTACATGGCTTTGGGGAGGGGATATTTACAACGTACAAAACTTGGGGAATGCAGTAATTAAAAGCAGAAAGTAAAGCCTAATTACTATTACATCCTATAAGGAGTTACATTATTATAAAAAATGCGAGAATAAAATAAATGCGTGCGAAATAGAGACAAACGTCTAAAATCCTAAGAAATTGCCTAGTAAACAAGAAATTTTTTTTTGGTTTTTGTTTATTTTAAGAAAATAATTAAATTAAATTAACTCTAAATTTAATTAAGAAAGTAAATATTAAATGGGATTAAACCTAATTCTAATATTTTTGTGTTTTTTTAAAGAAAATATTTGGGTTAAATAAACTTAGGTCTAGTTGATTTTAAATTGATAAAATCAAAATCAAAATCAAAATAATTAGTTAAATTAAATTACAAAATTAAAAATTAATTTTAGAAAAAAAAATCCTAAGTCTAATTATTATTATATTTTTATTTTATTTTATTATTTGATAAAAAAAGATTTTAAAAGTAAAATATAAAACAAATAAAAAATCTAAAAATAAAAATAAAAAAATAACAAAAAATTGGGCCTGAAATCAAAAGTAAACGGGGGGTGCTAAAATTGAACTTCGTTGGGCCCAATAGAGAGCCCATACTTGCTTTTGGATCCAGTGAGGATGATTCTTGATGGCACATGGTGATCTGCGCGTTAAAGCCCTTGGATTTAGATCCATCAGGATCTAGTGGTTATGATCTGGAGGCGTTTGATGAACCTGCATAGCCCACGCGTATTGGATCTGTATTAAACAATTGTTAGAAAACAAAATGCTGGACCTGGGATTCGAACCCAGGTCCTCTCCCTTCACACAAACGCGCCTTGCCAGCTGAGCTACTATGTCATTCGTTACATCAAATACAACAATAAAATAATATACAATGAAATGTCAATATTGGAGAAATAAAAAAAAATGCGCGCGCTGTTTGAATGGTCCAATGGGAAGCTGACACGCTTCATCTTCTTCCTTGCTCCGTCGTCTTAGGTATTGAGACCTATAGTGACAGTTTTTGTCTATCACTATAGCACCTGCATTCAACAAAATCTACAATACACAACATAAATTCAATGTGAGGCCATGGATCAATTGGCCTCGACCTCCTGAGCGTGATTCTACCCTTAGTTGGGTCTAATTTTGGATGATTCGATAAACCCCAATTCAGAGGTCCAAACCCTAACCATGGCCAAGCATTATACCTGCATCAAAACTTAAATCCAACTATATAGAAAGCTTGTAAACATTCATATGAACAAATATGCATGGTTTAAACTAGCTTATATCACATGAATCAAATAAATGAATTTGAAAAAAAGATGCAAACCATGAGAGCTGGTTAGGACGTCTCATGATGCTTCAGGGCTCGAGGGTGATCGTGAAACCTTCAGTGATGTCCAGGGATGGTTGTTGAAGGCTCAAAAGCCTCTGAATTGCCCCAGAATTTGAAAATGAAGTTTGACTTTTTCTTGAAAATTTCAAGTTTGGAATGTGGTCTCTAGGCTGTTTTTTCGTGTCCATTTGACTTGCAAGTGTGTTGTATAAATAGAGGAGATGGAGGGGACAAGAGAGCAAGGAATGAAACGGCCATAAACATGTTCTTCAAGGCCATGAATGAGAAATTGAATTTTGGTAAAAGACATGGAATTCTTGTCTCTTATTGAATTTGGATGAAATTGGACATTGTTTGCACGAATTCTTGGGCCCAAGGCTGACCAAAACACTAGCCAAAATACTCAAAGCCCATTTCCAATTATTTTATACATTTTATTTTATATTTATTTGAATAAAATAAAATAAATATGTACAAAATAGGTAGAAAATGTAAGGCAGGGTAAGAATGATTTTATAGGTCCTCTATAAACTTAGGAAGATGCTTGAAGTCCAAGAAATTAAGCCACTGACCTAAAACTTCAAGTTTGCTCAATGCCTAATTCTTGAAATTTCCCAAATTATCCCAACTTGGGAAAGCCATAACTTGCTCAATTTTAATCTCATGATGATGATCTTGGACTTTTTAGAAATACCAAGATGTCTACTTCAATCCCTATTTTGATCAATTTTGCATTTGAAGACCTTATCTTGATGTAAATGGTCTTGACAAAAAGTGCCTTTTGTTGACTTTCTAAAAATGACCTGTAATGTATGAGCTTGTATCTTTCAAATGGTGCATTTCTTGGACTTGATGGCTTAATAGAAGTTATCGGGAATTTGATCCTATTCAAAATGAGCTTTGTTTGGAGAAAAATAGATGAGGTATGTGAAAGTTATGCCTGGTCAAATTTCAGCTGACTTTTCCTATAGAAACCCTAATTTAGCAATTTTTGACTTTTGATAGATTAAGAGCATTTCTTAAGGAATCATGATCAACCCTTGATAAAATTATGGATATCACTTCAAAATGTTTATGTTGACCAAAAATATTGAAGTTTGACTATACATGGGCCACAGTTGACTTTTGACCTAATATAGTTGATTTTCAAGCATTTGAGCAATTGACTGAGCAAACTTGTAGTGAGAGGCATGGAATTTGTCATGGAAAATCTTGAAGGCATAATAGGACCATGGAAAACATTTGGGACCTTTGGAGCTCACACATATTGATGAAAAGTGAAACCCTAGCTAGAGGTTCATTGCTTAGGAGGAGAATTTGTTTGGTCAGTTCTTGGTCAACCTTGAGCAATTGAGGATCTCTAGGAGCATGCTTTGAGTAAAAATGGGAGGGAAAATTTTGGGGTTTAACAGATCCCTCTAGAAGATGAAGCATAATCAAAGTCAGACACAAAATAGGTTTTCTCCAAAGAGGTATTTTCTGACCTTACTCATTCTGAATTAACTTCTTTAGTTGAAATTCTGGAAAAACATGAGTTACTCAAAATTGAATTCAAGGAACTTAAAAAGTCCCATGAATCCACGTCTTCTTAAAAAAACAAGCTTTAGGAAGATCTCTCATTTAAATGAAGAAATTTTTCTTTATCAAAGACGAGAACTCTGCTAGAAGCTTTTGAGAGTACTGATGATGTCCTCATGAAATATGACAAACATTTTAAGAAATTCCTAGCTAGAAGCATAAGGATAAGCATGATGGATTCTATGATCTACAGAGTTAGTATAAATGGAACCAATGGTATTTGTTATAACTCCTATGGCGAATCTAATTCTGATAAAGAAAACAAACCTAATACTCTTCATTCTCATATTGTCTCGGTTGGGTTTGTTCCTAAATAAAAAGGAAAAGAAAAAGAGAAACCTACTTCTCCTATTTCTGAACCTAAGGAAAAAACTTAGTATAAATCATCTAGGTTTAATTCTTGAAAATATGGTTATTCTACTGTTAAACCTGAGGTTATCAAAAACTCTGGGGGAAATAACAAGAGAGGACCCAAGAAACTATGGGTACCCAAGAATCAAATCATCTATGTTGCAGATATTCTTAGCAGCACAGTTGAAACACCTGTTATGGTACCTGGACTATGGATGCTTGCAACACATGGAGATAAGAAGACATATGTTCCTAAGCCTGGAACCTAAGCCTGGAGACATCATGGCTCACAGTGGTGATTAAGAAAAAATCATGCTCTCTGAAACTGTTGGTAATATCCTTCTTCCCTTTGTTTACTATCTAAAGCAACTAGTCAAGCTATTCATATTGTATTATTCTTAAATTAATTAAGAGGAAAATATTATGATGATATCTTTGTCATGAAAATCACATCTCAGCTAAACAAGCTTAATTTTGTCAGAAGCCTTCCTAACCTTGTAGCTCTCCTCGAAAGCTTATGGTAAAACGTGTTAGAAGGATAAGGTATTTCAAAGTTTTCTTTTTATAAAGTTGTTTCTATCTCCAGACCATTGGAACCTATGTACATTTATTTGGCTGGGCCAGTAAAGTCCTGCTTTACTCTATTGAAAAATTATGGCTTAGTCGTCAGTAATGTCTTTAGAAAGTGGTTTCTTAGGTGAAGTCTATATAAAACTTATTCTGGGTAAGACTATATGAATTATGAGTCACTTAGTTTTTAAATAAATCCTCTTTGAAATAAACAATAAGCTTGACATTGAAGTGTCAAAGCTAGCTAAAATAATTTGCAGATGTTACCTTCTCAGAAACAAAAGATAATGAAGCTGATGCGTGAGGACGAGAATTCAAAAAGCTCAGACAAAATCATCTCCTTTTGAAGGAATGTCTTTAGAAAAAAGGATGAAATTAGAGATAAAATTTTCACTCTCAGCATAAAGCTCTCCAAATGAATAAAACTTATAGGTACACAACATTCCAACCGTTGGATTCTGGGCTATAATACTTTAATCTTTTAGGCTCTGATATCGAAAATATTTGTTTTCAAAATGTTCTCTTGAGGATTTTTTTAATAAAAGGCTTATCACATCAAGAGTTTTTTCGTTTAAAAGAAAAGTTGATCGTTAATACATCTGTCCTTTCCTAAATCACTTATCATTTAATGCAATGCATTGGGAAAAGAGATTTTCTTAATATTAAGTTGAAATCCTTACATCTTCTCCCTGTCAAATCGTTTCATGTTTCTATGTTTTGTTTCTCATCATTATTAATTTTTTTATAAATTCACTCACTCATTCTCTCACCCATCACATCAATATTCCTTCTCTTTTCTTCTGAAAAACCAGTAAAGCATCCTTAATCTCTCTCTTCTATGGCCAACTACCTTTCTGATGCTCAACGCATGCTTCTACAACAACATAAATTGGGAAAACATCAAGGCTTGTCATCCTTTTAAAACAATGATGAACCCCAAACCACTATGGCCCCGTCGATTAAACATTTGCATGTTATTACCGAACTAATAGTAGACTTCGACAATATTGTTGTACAAGGTTTCAACCTCTCTGCTATGGTGAAGACCCAAGAATGGGAAAACTATTTTAATCTCTTAAAAGAACCAATTTATCCTGATCTTGTCAAAAAATTATGGGCAAATTCCTTCATCTTAGATGAACATACCATTATCAAGGGTCATGATATTTGCATTCGGGAAGCTGACATTGCTAAACTCCTTCAACATGACAACTCAGGCGTTCGTTGCTACAACCAAAAAGTTGATCTTTTACTAAGAACTAAATATAGTGTTTATGAGGCTATTTAAAGGGTTTCTCTAGTCATCTTCAAAGACGAAAAGGATTCTCAATCTGCAAACAACCTCTTTAATTTCTTAAGGGTTTGGTTCAGGATTCTTATTGGCACTGTCTGTCACAAAAGCTCAACAAATTCTTCTAAGTTTTTGGATGTAGATCTCAAATATCATCTGTATCACTTGACTAAAGGAGAAAGAATTAACCTACCTTCTAGTTTCTTTGATTATCTTCGCCACTCTGTAAGCTTCTATAAAAATATGTCCAAAAATCAAAGAAATTGGATTCCTTATGGAAGATTGACCTCAACAATCCTGATTGATAACAATTTTATAGACTCTGAAAATCAACTATATATGCCTGAAGTAGTTATTAGAAAATCTTTCAAATGTGAAGATTTACTAGGCATGTCCTTAATCACGAAAGTAATGAAGGAACCTGAAAAACTGAATCTGGAAAATGTTTCTAGAAGAAATATAGTCCTTCTTCCACTAGTTCAACAACTTAAGCCAGTATTTCTGCCCTATCAGATAAGGAGAATAAAGTTCGGAATAAAAGAAAACATTCGGAACAAGGAAGTCCCTCTGTAACCAAGAATAAATCCAAGAGGAAAGAAATAAAAGCGCTGGAGGATGTTATGAAAAAATAGTAGGAAGAGAATCGTCTCATCCATCAATGCTTGGATAGCCAGGATAAAAGGATTGAAGCTCAAGCTGCTTCTTTCAAGGAACTATTTGATGCAGTGATGAAGATCATGGAAAAGTTATAAAATAAGGATGATGCCTAAAGCCTTATCCCTTTATATTAGAATTTAATAATAGTTTTTCTTTTGTTTCTAAAACAATAATATCTTTATCCTTTTGTTATTTAATGAAAATTTAATTTTGTCTTTTAAATCCTTTTTGATTTCTAACAAAGGGGGAGAAAGAGTAAATGATTTTGATTATATTTAATCTCATATCTCAAACCCAAACATGATATAATGTTTTTACTGCTAATAGTTTATTTGATGTATGATTCAGGAACTTTGCAAAAGTTCAATGGTTTTCATAAGAATGGTTAAATGGTTATCAAAAGATTATCACCTGCCATCCAAAAGATTGAAGATTAAGATGCTCTGATGAGCTAAGCATCTGAGAAGAAACCAGAAGATCAAGATGCATGAAGAAAGCTCTGATGAGCTAAGCATATATGAACATGTATTTGTTAGAAGTTGTGAACAGTCTAAAAATGAATCATGGACTAAAAACTTGATTTAGTCAGAAGGCTCTGACTGAGTTAAAAGTTGAAATAGATATTGATTTACCCATTGTTAAGAAGCAGTGAACTTCTTGAAAATATGGTTAGTTAAGCTATGGTATTCCTACTGTTCAAAAACTTGTGAACTAACTGAAAGTAAGGAAATCGTGTGTTGATCATACCTATTGTTCAGAAGCAGTGAACTTCGTGAAAATATGGTTACATCAAGCTCTGATATTCCTACTTTTCAAGGAAATTGTGAACTTTCTAAAAGTAATAATATTGTATTTTGAAAATACCTATTGTTTAGAAGTTGTGAACTTTCTAAAAATATGGTAATCAGACTTTGTTGCTTCAGAAGTTGTGAACTATCTAGGAGATTAACAAAGATGTTATATTACTTAGCATTCGTTTCAGAAGTCGTGGACTATATGAAAGAATGTCAATGTATACTTTGGCAACGTTTGATCCACTATCACAAGATTGTTTAGAAGTTGTTAACTGTCTGAAAGTGTTTGTAACCAGGTTACATGTTATCAAATTATGATGCTACAGAAGTTGTGAACTGTCTAATAGTATAGTAATTCTGTTGACAACCAAGTTTCTTCAAAGGTTGTGAACCATTAGAAGACATGGTCTAAAGACATGTTCGGAAGACATGGTCTAAGACATGTTCGGAAGACAAGGTCTAAGACATGTTCGGAAGAAATGGTCTAAGACATGATCTAAGACATGTTCGGAAGACATGGTCTAAGACATGTTCTAAAGACATGTCCTAAAAGATATGTTCTGAGACATGGTCAAAAGACATGTTCAAAAGACATGGCCAGTCAGGAAATATTTCAAGTGATGAACTCTCTGATGACATGATGCTATGCGTATTTTGGTGGCATAATTCTAGTTTATGGAAGAACCACATATTAGTTCTGATGTTTGATGCAAGTCATTAAGACAGTGACTAAACATGTTATAATGCCTCATAGTGTTTTGATAGCAATCTAGGTTCTGAGATGAAGACCAAGTATTTCTAGTCAGATGCTGATAAGCCGTCAATGGAGAAGTATTCTTTCTCTATGTTACTTTGTATACTGCAAAATTCATTTTATGAGTCTTGGGCTCATGGGGAGACTTTCAATAAGCTTTAATAGAATTTTGAGTATTAAAAGATTAAGGGGGAGCCTGCTAGATCTAATGAATTTACGTTCCATGGTGATTACCCTGTATGAAGTGTTCTATCAAAATACATGGTTTTGTCATCATCAAAAATGGGGAGATAATGAGAACAAATTTTGTTCTACATCTGGATTTATATTTTGATGATAACTTTACATGTTATGTTTAAGAACAATTGTATACTATAATAGGTTTTTGTCTAGTGTGTGGCTTTTGTCACATAGGTTCTAACTCTGGTAAAAAGGCGTGTGAGGTCATCAGGTTCTGAAATCAACACCCTGGAAGAATATCTTTGGTGTGTTACAAGTTAAGTTAAGATTAAGGAATTGATAGCTTTCACAAGTGCATAGAAATATCAAAGTAATATAAAAGATTACTGATCCCACAGAGACTAATATCAAACTATTGTAATCTATCGTCGCTTTGTAAAGCTAAGGCTAATGAATAATTGATTTAGGGGAAACTTAAAACTAAAACTGAAATAAAATAGAGATTAAGATAAATATAAGAAAAGAGAGACCGTAATGTGTATTCCGCGTACCTCAAGGACTCTGTAACTCGTTGGCTTTTAATTATACTAAAGATGTATTTCATAGAAAATGTTAATTTAAAGACAATACCTCACACTCTCGTGGTTTTGAATAAAGTCATGCTCCTTAACCGTAGGATTTTTCTCTCGCTTTCCCACTTGAATCAAGGAACGCATTTTCAAAATTAAACAAGTTCTAATTGATCCCTAAAGTGCTCTTACTGTGTTTAGGAATCAATGTCCCGTTTTTACTATTCAGTTTAATCCCCACGCTCTCGCAGTTCCAGTTTAAACCTTAATTAATTTCTCACTCTCATGAAAAAATCGTGTTAAGCAGCTTCTCACTCTCGTGACAAAGCTAATTAAATTAAATATAAGAACTAAAAAATGACACTGAATTTTCAAAATAGATATTTAAGACAACTTGTTACCGAGTCCCGTCGAAAACAACAATCCTTACATATTATACTCTAAAATGCTTAGCCATACATATTACTAATTAAGAACGCATTAAACATACCAAATTCGATAAAGCAAAGCATGGTAATCAAGAAAAAAAACGAATATAAAGCAGTAAATAAAAAACCTGTAAAGAAGAAACTAAAGAGAACTGGAACTTTTAATATAATACCGACATGATTAAGTAGCTCTTTAATCCAAGTACATGAGTAGAATTTAGAATTGCAAAGTAATGGTATATCGGTTGCCCGAGGTGAACAATCCAGTATTTTACAGAGTGAAAATATATGCCTAATTCATACTAAAAACTTGGATGAAAAAATGACAAACCCCCCATTGGTAGAAATGCCCCTCCTTTTATATTCCTCTGCTCGTGACCCAAAATCCATGACGTGCATCCAGAAAAATCATGGAAAATGGCTTCATGGATAAAATTCCGGAGGAACTGGTGATATGGAGAAAACATAAGATGAAGTATGTGGCATGCCGAAATGAGTCGTGGTGAGGGCCACACTTTTTATGGAAAGGGCCACGCTTTTGAAGTGTGTGGCGAGGGCCACAAATTTTATGGCGAAGGCCACATGTCCATGGTCAGGGCCGCAGGTCCACGGCCAGGGCCATAGGTCCAAAGCATGATTTTTTTCCGCTCTTTTGTTCTTTTCTCCCATTCTTCTTAGTTTCTTAGCCATTTCTAGTTCTTTTTTGCATAGAAGCTCTGTGTTAGCATGTACCTGAAATGAAATAGAAATATCGGCATAACAAAACAAAAATAAATGAAAACGATACGAAAATGCATATGAATCAACTTGAATATACAAGCGATCAACCAACACAGTAAATGAAATGGTTAAGCGATATTTGAAACAAAGGTACAACACAACTCCTAATCATACGTGGCTGCTAGGCTAATGTTAGATCGATAGGTACTACGTGTTCAATACCAAGGTCACCGTAACAACACAATGTTCAAAGACTCCCTCTTTATGCAAACTAATGTGAATCATGCCATTATAACTCAACTATATCTCTCGCTCCTTTCGCTTTCCTATCTTATATTTTCACGGGGTTTGCCTTTCTCGTATTTTTTCCAAGATTATTGTAACTGCTCATAGTTTGTAATAGTAATTAGGGTTTAATTTTTCGCATATTATTATTTATGTATCTCTACCAAATCCCTGTAATAGCGTAGAAGTTTACTTTTCCACACTTATACTTTATTCCTTGTATATATAATTGTTTATCTAATAGGATTTTATGGCAAGATAAAAGCAAATGGTAGCAAACCCTAATGCAAGATAACAATACTTGAATCACAACACTTTTTGCACACCCGCACCTCAAGGGTAACCTCCCTTGTTTCCTTTTAGAAAATAGTCATGTCCCTCGAACGTGGGGACGATTTAGCACTGTCCCTCGATTAAAAGATTGTAGCCCCTCAATGAACCTTTCGATGTTGCCTTCGATAAACGATCTAGTCCCTTAATGATAATTGCTAAAGAGCCCCTACGAGTTTCCTTCTATGGCTGAATGATGACTCGCGCATATCCCTTCACATCCAATGATAGGGCTTCCTACTAACTAATGGCATGATAGTACTATTGTTGTACCCCAAAATTTGCCCTCCCATATTTCTCAAAATATTTAAAGAAAAATTCACAAGTCCAACCCGACGCGTCATATTCAGGTATTCTTTCGCCAAGATATCTCTGATAACATATTCTCAAATTCAGGTTCGGCTCAAGAGTCAATTCTTTAAAGAAGGTATCCGAATGTGTGAGTTTTCTCGAAGAAATATGGTGAAAAAGTGTGCTGAAAGTACAGTTCTTACGCGCTAAAAAATTCATAACTTGAAGATCGTGACTCGTTTTGAACCCATTCCGGTGGCCAAAATTCCGTCTTGACATTATCTACGTTTTCATCTCTCACGGCTGGAAGCCAATTTCGATCAGAAGGTCTTCAAAAATGTGGATTTATCAAGTATTTTCATACAGAAAATTTGTGACAGAAGTTTATTTGCGTCATGTTCAGAAAATCATAACTTGGTCGATTTTCATCGTATCGAGCTGGTTCTGGTGCCAAAATTTCACAAATTGAGTTGGCTACATTTTCACAGAAGGTATTGAGTTCAAACGGTATTCAAAAGGCCTTCGTTTTTTGCTCAGAGTGCGTGACACGCTGAAAATCCTGAATGCTGAATATTATTTCATCTGGGCCGAAACTTCGAAAATTCATAACTCGGTCAATTTTTATCGGCTTGGGCTCATATTTTTACACAAGGTCCCTGACTCGTAGATCTACAACTTTGCTTCAAAAGTCGAGACCGGATTATGCTTCGATCAATACCAGTTTTTTATTGAAGAACGTGTCAGAGTCGACACTGGAGCCCAAAATAAGTTTATCTGAGCTGAAACTTCAAAAATTCATAACTAATTCACCGTTTATCCGATTGAGCCGATTTTCGGACAGGAGTTAGTTATCGATGTCGGCTACATTTTGTTTTCACATTTCAACTTCAAAAATTGCACTTAAGTCCCTGCGATTTAGCCTGAAAAGTGACGAACTCAAGTGAACATTGGAGGCCCAATTGCACATTCAAAGCCCATTTTCTTTACCCTAATTTCCATTATATAATCACCTTCTTTTCACACAAACCGGAGAGGATAAAAAGAGAGAAAAAACGTGGCCACAACACTGTCAGAATATCAAATTCTTTCAAAAACCCTAAAACCTTGAAATCCTTATTACAAATCCCTCTCTCACTACAAACAAGCCATCACAGTTACAAACCAACACCTCACTACTTCTTCAGTAAGGGTAAGGCTGACTTGATCTCCATGATCCAAAAGGCATAAAAGCATTCATGTCACTAATTTTCCAGTGAGGGTAAGATTGATTTGATCTATATGATCAAAAGGGTATAATCATTCATACATGCCATATTGTGCCTAAACATTAAATTTCTTCATATATTGGTTTTATTTGCATTTTATGATTTTATTTAATGTGTTCATGAGATTCAACACTGCAGATTTAGACAGAATCCCATGCAGGTTCATTAAGGAACGTTGAGGCCAAAAGCCAAATGGCCAAAAGCCAAAAGCCAAATAGCCAAAAGCCAAAAGCCAAAAGCCAAAAGCCAAATGGCCAAAAGAACAACTTATGCATGACACCAATACATGGCGAGACAGACATCCTGAGAAGATTAAGGAACGTTGAGACTAGAACACAAATGGCCAACAGCCATAACACAAATGGCCATGAAACTCAATCAAATGGCCAAAGAATGCAGACCGTTCAAAAAAACCTCCCCTTGGGCCTGAAACCCCCCTTGGTTTGCATCCTTTTTAATTTTATTTTATTTTCTTTTCTAATTCTTTTTTAATTGTTTTAATTGTTTTTTTCACCATAAAATAATTTTCTATAATAAAAACAGAAAAATCAAAAATACAAATATATTTAATTATTATTAATTTCATCACTAACCTATTTTTTTTGTAAATAAACTCTAACAATTAACTTAGTTTAATTTAGGTTTTTAAACTTTAATCTTTTTCTTAATAAGTAAAAAGTATCTAGAATTAGGTTTTTTTTTGACATTTTCATCTTTTTCTTAAATAAATTATTAATCATCATTATTTATCATTATTATTAATTATCACTAATTTTGTAAATAAACATATGAATAAATTAATTAACTAGTAAATTAGGTTAACTTTAATATTTAAAATAATCTAGATTTAGGGTTTCATTTTAATTCTTTTTCTTTATTTTTCATAAATACAAAAAAACACTAAAACACTTTCTTTTCTTTAATTAAATAATTAATTGGACTTTAATTTAATTTAATTTCATGCAAAGGGTCAAAACCCTCGGACGTCCTAATTTTAATTCTTTTCACGCATTATTTCTTTCGATCATTATGTAACTGTTTCTCAGATGTAATAGTAATTAGGTTTATCTTTCTGTCTTTACTTTCCGCATCTTTATCAAAAAACGGATCTTTGTAATTTGGCGATGTATAGACCCGCGCCTTGTAATAGCGTAGGATTTATCCGCCCTAAACTCGAATTGACCCGAACACCTCCAACGGTGGTGCTACCTATCTCTCAATGGTGGGATGGCACTACCTTAAGGACATTTACACAGCCTAATTCCTTAGGGTAGGTGGATGACTCGTAGATACTTGCTCTATTCAAAAACAAATCAAAACTCTTTTCACACCGACACTTTCAAAAAAAAAGCTTTCAAAACAATTTTTCAAACACTCTTGAGGACCGATACAAGAGTCGATCTGAAATCTTTAAACGAAACATTTTCAAACCCACTCACATTTGAAAAGCAAGAATTTTGAAAACACAAATGAGCAAGTATCTAAGATCCCATGGATAACCATGGATAGAAAGGGTGCTAACACCTTCCCTTTCTATAAATCTACCTCCCGAACCGAGAAACTATCTCATAAGGAATTTTGTTGTGCTTTTGTCCTGTCTATGTTGGAGAAAATAAAAGACGGTGGCGACTCTTGCTTACCGCGACATTTCACGATCCAGCTTTAAACAGTCAGTTCCAGATCCACCGATCACGACTATATAAAGGAGGAGGAAAATAACACGAAAGACTTTGAGTAGGTAGAACGCTCGTAATCGCTTGCTCACAAACATCAAAACAAAACATCTTTTCACAAACACTTTCTCAAAATATTTTCAAACAAAAACACTTTGTACGTATTCTCGAGGACAAATACGAGAATCGCTACAAAGTCTTACCTTATGTGATACGGTGGGAGAACTGACTTGAGGTTTTGCGTTTGTGTTCGCAAATGTTTCGGTTTAACAAGAGTCGCCACCGACTTTTCTTTTATCCAATAAGGAAAGGTGAAAAAGCACAGGAAAGACCTTTGAGATTGTTTCTTGAGTTCGGAGGGTAGATTATGAAAAGGGAAGGTATTAACACCCTTTTCATCCATGGTTTTCCATGGGCTCTTAGTTACTTGCTAGATCACTTACTTTTGTTTGAAATTGTGCTTGTGGTGTGGTTTTTGAAAGTATTTTGAAAATGTAACTTTGTAATGATTCTCGTTTCTATAAAACACATACAAAGTGTTTGTTTCGAAAATGTTTTCAAGAAAGTGTTTGTGAGATGTGTTTTTGAAAGTGATTTTGAAAAGGTTTTTCTTTGTAATGGCTCTCGTTTCTATAAGAACGCGTAAAAAGTGTTGTTTTCAAAAGTGTTCAAAATGAGAGTGTTGGTGTATAAAATGTCTTTTGTTATGAGAAAGCGAGTAACTGAGAGTGAACCTACCTACTTAAAAGGTCTTAGATATGCTTTTCCTCCTCCTTTATATGTTGCTATCTTACCATTGTTTTGGTAAGAAGCCCCATCATTGGATGTGAAGGGACGAAGGTTGGGATGTTTGAATAGTCATAGAAGGCAACTTATGAGATGTTTTAGCAATGTCGTTTAGGGACTAGATCATTTTACCGAAGGCAACATCGAGGGTCATCGAGGGACTACGTTCTTTTTTCATCGAAGGGTCTTTGCTAAACGTCCCATGTTCGAGGGACATGACTATTTTTTGAAAGGCCACGAAAATGGGACTACCCTAGAGGTGTTAGTGTGCAAGTGTGTTGGTTTGCATGCATTTTGTCTTGTATTTGAAAGTCATCTATTTATTGATTTTATCTTGCCATACATCCTATTTACTAACAATATATGAAGAGCAAGTAAAATACAGAAAATAAAATCTAATCTATTACATCGCTTTAGGGGGATGGGGGTACAATTTAACAATGGGAATGAAGTGGAGACTGAAATATTACAACCATATCGAATGATAATGAAAACAATGTGAAAACAGTGTAAAATAAAAGGAAAAATGCGTTTTGAACTGCTATGTGTCGACCCATGTTGCTATGCATCGACACATAGCTTTTCCTTGCTCCTGTAAAACAAAATCTGTTCAGTATTAGTCGATACATAATGGGATGTATCGACTCAGACACCTTCTTGTATCGATGCGAAACACGTATGTATCGACTCATAGACTTTTCAGCTTCGGTTGTGTGACTTAAACTCAGTATGGGTCAATGCATGGGGGTTATGTGTTGACTCATACCTTGTTTTTTCACTAGGATGAGTCGATACATGAGGACATGTGTCGACACATGCTGCATTTTCCTGCCTTAAACATTGTTTTACTGACTGTACCAGTTAGCATATGATGGATAAATGTAAATAAAACATGATTGAAGAAGCTTAAACCATAAGCAAATGATTAACTCAAAGGGATAATGAAATACTATATCTTATCCTCAAAGAACATCAGATTGTTAATGATGTAATGACAAGATATCAAGTCAAGAGGACTTACCTTTGGGCTGCACTGGTTGTTTTTGATCTAAATGCTTTTCCAGATGCTGTGATGACCTTGTTAGTCTTCATAAAGCCGCTCTGGACTGCTGGAACTGAGTTGGACTGTACTATAATATTATTGGTACTTTTGGATGGTGAAGGCGGATAGCACTACAAGGATTGTTTTTATGTTTGGCCAAACTTTGTATATGGTGAAGTGTTTGGTTTATGGAGAGTTTGTATGGTGGAGTAATGGGTTGGGGTTCTGTTTTGAATAGGAGCTGGTGCTGATTTTGAATGAATCAGTCAAGTTTACAGGGGTACTATTTTTTATGGTTAACAAAAACTCTCTATGCTCTCTCCAGAATTTTACCTCTGAAATCTCACTCTAAAAAACAACCTCCGAAATCTTATGATACAATCCTCTTTTGTATACCCTTGACTGTGGTTTTGGGGGGAAACCACATAAGTTATTTTGAATTGTTTTTGCTTACTTCGACACTTTCTTCACACAATTTTCCTTTGCCATTTTGGTGCAATTTTTGGGGCTGTTGTGATGCAGGCTTGGGCAGACTGCATAGAGCAGTTTTTGGACTGCATTGGGCAGCATGCATCCTTGGGGTGCAACATAACACAAGCTTTCTTGCAGGGCAGCATGGGGTGTTGTGGCAATGTGGCACATAACATTTTGTTCAACTTGGACAGCATGGTTTGTAGCATGTCACAATTTTGGTCTTGTGGAATATTTCAAGCACATTATATCAAGGGCCAAAACATTGTGACAAGGTCTTTTGAGAAAATTCAATCAAGGCATAGTTTTAGAATTTGTGATTTTGTAAGAATGCCACTTTATAATAACTTGAATCACTTGCATCATCTTGAATTATTTGGAATTATAATAAAATGCCATGAAGCAAAAATGAAATTAACCAAGTATAGGAAATACTTAGAAAAATTTCAAAGTCTTGCAGAGTTGAATTTTTGATCCTCTTGATTTTTGATGATCAAATTTCATATTTTGGATGTCTTTATGAAATATGATTTTTGGGACTCAACTTTGGTCAAAAAGTCAAAGTTTGACTTTTTAGTGTACAATTGACTTTTCTCACCAGTTGACTGAATTTGTCTATCAATCCACTGATCTCAGGAGATGAATTGAAATATGAAATTAGGTCAAAATGACACGCTCGGATCCTTGAGATCATGCTTCCAACCAATAAGCCAGTTATTAGGTAAAAAATCAAAGTTCAGTCATTTTTCAGTCAAAACCCTAATTTCGCCCATTTTGCCCCTTTTGGTAATTTGAATGACTTTCTTGGAAAATTGTGATCCCAAACTTGAAACTTGACAAGAATAATCCTGAGGGTCCGTAATGATTCATGAAAGTCATTCGAAACATTATCAATCCAACTGCCTTTGTACAAACCCGAACCCTAATTTGAGGTATCAATGTTGGGGAAAATTGTCTGACCTAGTCGATACTTGCGCAAACTTGAGCTATTGAAGATATTTATAGGAAATGTCTTGAGAAATGAGAGGGAAAATTTTGGGGTACAACAACTTCCCCTGTTCAATCTTCTTAAACCTGAGGAGTTAGATTGGCGAGTTTTGCCGTTCGTGACTTGAAGGTGAAAGAATGATTGGACAATAGAGTGCCCAGAAATTTGCACTCGATGATGTGTAGTTGAGGGAATGGGCTTAAAGATTCCATTTGGAGAAGTGACAGAATCTGGAGCGTATCCGTACTATATCTGAAAGTTGAATCTGGATGAGTATCAAAATGGCATCCGTGTCTGGAGCGTATCCGTACTGTATCTGAAAGTTAAATCTGAATGAGTATCAGAATGGCATCCGTGTCTGGAGCGTATCCGTACTATATCTAAAAGATGAATCTGAATGAGTATCAGAATGGCATCCATGTCTGGAGTGTATCCATACTGTATCTGATTGCATATTGTTAATGGTAGCTGTTTAATCTTATCCTGAAAAGGGTAAAATGTTAGCCGAAACAAAGTTATATTGCATGAAATGTATGATGCAACATAGTTGTTTTATCAGTGTTTATGATATGTGGATGCAATGTATGCGCATGTAAGCTGATTTGCTATTTGATTGAGGAAAATAAATTCTTGAATGCCGTTGAGGATATGTTGAAATTCCATGTCTTGAAGTTGAAGCACTGACGAACTCTTCTTGAGAGAAGTAGGTTTTGTTGTAAGGGCAATGCCATGTACTGCTTGTAAGATTTGCTTGGGGAATCCTGAGAATTTGACGATTTCTACTGGGAATTAATAATTGAAATTTGTTCCTCTGGGGATTCAAATGACATACCATGGGGATCACTTATGGAATAGCCTAGAGACGTTTTCCTGTCCTTTAAACCTATCAGTAATTGTCTTTCTCATTTTGTTCATTTGTAAACAGTAATTATGTTCAAATGCATATGTTTATCAATGAATCATTGGACGTTTTTGCAAATAAAACACAAATGTAAAGAAAAAGACAAATAGTTTTTTGTACTTTCAAAGAGTTATCTTTGTATTGACTTTGAATAAGTATTTTGTACAAAGGAGACAAACATTCTAGTAAGAGAATGGTTCCATAAAACAAGAAAAATTTACAAAGAAAGATAGCTATGTGTAATAATCCCATGGGGTTCCCATTCTGCTATAGCCTTCATATCTCTGAATATCTTGTCTATTTGTTGCTTCGTCCGAAGATGATTGAATTGATCAGAAACTCCAAGTTTGTCAGTGGAAGTCAAAGGTTGTCCGTTAAGTGATCCGACGGGACATAGTCATACGCTTTGATTCCCTAACTTTTGCCTGGACCGCCCTTTCGGGTTTTCAGTCCACCGGGAAACCCTTTTTTTGCCCAAGTCTCCCTTTCAGGTTTTCAACATGCCGGGTGTACAACTTTTTGGTTCGCCGGGATGCCCTTGTTTTGCCTAGGTGTGTCAACCTAGAGGGTGTCTTATGCGTAGTATCTTTTGACTATGTCCACGTTCGCAGGGTGTGGCAGGTCTTCGCCATCCATGGTAGTCAAGATCATCGCCCCACTTGAGAATATGTTCTTGATTACAAATGGTCCTTCATAGGTAGGAGTCCATTTACCCCTGGGATCACTTTTTGGCAAGATGATACGTTTGATCACTAGATCCCCAACTTGACATACTTGGCGCCTGAATTTCTTGTTGAAAGCCTTGATCATCTGTTTTTGATACATTTGACCATGGCAAACAGCAATAAGTCTCTTTTCATCAATTAAGTTCAGTTGATCAAATCGATTCTGGATCCAATCGTCTTCACTCAAACCTACATCCTTCATAATCCTTAGAGAGGGGACCTGGACCTCAATAGGCAAAATAACTTCCATGCCATATACCAAAGAATAAGGTGTTTCCCCAGTTGATGTGCGAGCCGTGGTACGGTACCCGTGGAGAGCGAATGGTAACATCTCATGCCAGTCTTTGTACGTGACTGTCATCTTTTGTATGATCTTTTTAATGTTTTTATTTGCAGCTTCAACAACACCATTCATCTTTGGCCGGTAGGGAGAAGAATTGTGATGCTGAATTTTGAATTGCTCGCACAAGGCAGTGATCATAGTGTTGTTAAGATTTGTACCATTGTCAGTGATGATCCTTTCCGGG
The DNA here is from genome assembly GCA_948472305.1 of Vicia faba. NCBI lineage: Eukaryota > Viridiplantae > Streptophyta > Magnoliopsida > Fabales > Fabaceae > Vicia > Vicia faba. Next base: position 1,628,981,816 of record OX451737.1, on the reverse strand, counting down.
ATACCGTACCGGAAAATGAGATTTTGCTTGATGAAGCGGGCAACAACATTCTTAGTAACAGAAGCGAAGGAAGCTGCTTCGACCCACTTTGTAAAGTAATCAATGGCCACTAGGATGAAATGGTGTCCATTGGAGGTTGTTGGCTTGATCTCCCCAATCATATCAATTCCCCACATAACAAAGGGCCAAGGAGCCTTCAAGACATTCAGAGGAACCAGAGGTACGTGCACCTTGTCAGCATAAATTTGACACTTATGACAGGTCCGAGAGTGTTGATAGCAATCTGCTTCCATTGTAGACCAATAATAGCCTGCCCGTAAGATTTTCTTAGCCATCGTATGCCCACTGAAGTGAGTGCCAAAAGTACCTTCATGTAATTCAGCCATGATCTTTTCCGCTTCCATCTTATCGATGCACCGAAGCAGAATCGAGTCATGATTACGCTTGTACAAGATGCCATTAATCAAGAAGAACTTAGGAGAGAATCTCCTTAAGAACTTTTTATCATTGATTGAAGCTCCTTTTGGATATTCATGAGCCTCAAGATACCTCTTGACTTCATGAAACCAAAGTTGGTCCACTACCTCTTCAGTATTAATCTCGTGATAGTGTGCTGGTTCATCCATTCGTTCGATGGTGATCTAGGGAGCCTCATTATCCCAATTAAGTTTAAACATGGATGACATTGTGGCTAGAGCATCTGCTAGCTGATTTTATTCTCGCGGGAAATGCTCGAAGGTAATCTTCTCAAAATGTGGTAGCAATGTCAAAACATGTTCTTTGTAAGGGATAAGATTTGGGTGCTTAGTGTCCCATTCCCCTTTGATCTAACTGATGACCAAAGCTGAATCTCCAAACACAACTAAAGATTTGATTCCCAAGTCTATGGCAGCTCTGAGACCAAAGATGCATGCTTCGTATTCCGCCATGTTGTTCGTACAATTGAAGCAAAGTATGGAAGTAAAAGGAGTATGACACCCTTCTGGAGATATGAGTACAGCACCGATACCATTACCAAGTGAATTGGATGCCCCATCAAAGAACAGGGTCCATCGGGATCCTTGTTCAGGTCCGTCATATGGTCTGATTTCTTCACAGCTGTCTAATGTCATGATGTCTTCATTTGGGAATTCAAACTTCATGGACTGATAGTCTTCTACAGCTTGATGAGTAAGATGATCAGCTAGCACACTGCCCTTTATAGCTTTCTGGGTAGTATATTGTATGTCATATTCTGTTAGGATCATTTTCCACCTAGCTATTCTCCCAGACAGAGCAGGCTTTTCGAAGATGTACTTTATGGGATCCATCTTAGATATCAATAAGGTAGTATGAGTCAGCATATACTGTCTTAGTCGGCGAGCAGCCCATGCCAGAGCACAACAAGTTTTCTCGAGCAGTGAATATCTGGTTTCACAGTCGGTAAAAAATTTTCTCAGGTAGTAAATAGCATGCTCTTTTCGGCCAGACTCGTCATGCTGCCCCAATACACACCCCATTGAGTTCTCTAAAACGTTCAGATACATGATCAATGGTCTTCCCTCGACTGGTGGCATCAAAACAGGAGGCTCTTATAAGTACTCTTTGATTTTGTCAAAAGAAACCTGGCATTCATCATTCACTCTGACTACTTGATCTTTCTTCAATAGTTTGAAGATTGGCTCACAAGTAGCTGTTAGGTGAGAAATGAATCTGGTAATATAGTTCAGGCGTCCCAAGAATCCTCTGACTTCCTTCTCAGTACGAGGATCAGGAATTTCTTGTATTGCTTTAACCTTGACAGGATCGACCTCAATGCCTTTTTTACTGACGACAAAACCTAAAAGTTTACCGGACCGTACTCCGAATGTGCACTTGTTTGGGTTCAACCTTAACTTGTACTCTTTCAATCTCTCAAACAACCTTTGCAAGTGATCAAGGTTCTTCAGTCTGTGATCGGGCTATCATATCGTCTACGTAGACCTCTATTTCATGATGTATCATATCATGAAACAAAGCTACCATGGCACCTGATAGGTGGCCCCAACATTCTTCTGTCCGAATGGCATCACTTTGTAGCAGAATGTGCCCCACTGTGTGACAAATGTTGTTTTCTCCATGTCCTCAGGTGCCATTTTGATTTGGTTATAACCTGAGAATCCGTCCATGAAGGAAAACACTTTGCATTGGGCTGTGTTGTCAACCAGGATATCAATGTGAGGAAGTGGAAAATCATCTTTAGGGATGGCCCTATTTAAATCTCTATAGTCCACACACATTTGTACTTTGCCGTCCTTTTTAGGTACGGGAACAATGTTGGCAACCCATTGAGGATAGGAAGTGACACAAAGAATCCAGCATTAATTGTTTCATGACCTCTGCTTTGATCTTTTCTGACATAACAGGTCTCATGCGGCAGACTTTTTGTTTTACTGGCGGACAATCTTCTCTTGTAGAGAGACGATGTACCATGATGTCCGTATCAAGTCCTGGCATGTCTTCATAGGACCAAGCAAAGATCTCAACATAATCATGCAACATCTGAATCAGACGCTCCTTGACACTGGGCTCCAGATTGGCACCCATCTTGACCTCTTTTTTATCCTCCTCGGTACCCAAATTGATTGTATCCATCGGTTCCTCATGAGGATGAATATCTCTTTCCTCTTGTTGTAGTAGTCTGGCCAGTTCCCCTGGTACTTCACAATCTTCCTCACCTTCGTCTTCGGCTTGGTAGATTAGATCCTCAGAGTCACAAAAGGCCATAGCAGTATCGTTACCCATGGGATCCGGAATGGAGGGGTACATGCATTTGTGAGTGTGGGTGTGTGTAAGGGTATAACCATCCTTAAAAATAAAATGTAAAAGAAAAACAATGAGCACAAAAGTTTGTATGTGAAAAAAGTCCATGATTCATTGAATGTCATATGAAGATGAAATAAAAACCCTTACAAATGGACCATTGTGCCTCGGGCAAGACACAAGGTTTTAAATGTGGGAATTGTTTGTGAATATTACAAGTCCAACAGAAATGTAAAGATAAATTACTGAGGGATGAAAGTTCAAACAAAATCTCTTTGTTGTCTATCAAGCGTTGAATGCCTGTTTTCAACAAAGGGTAAATAGTTGGTGAGGATAAGCAGAGATGGCAGTCTTCATTACAACTCGGGAATACACCGGATTTCAACAAGTTTATCTTAATGATTGGGAGTGGAGTCAATAGTTCATCAATTGTGGTAACAAACAAATCTTCTTCAATTGCATTGGTGTTGTGACCATGCCTGGGCATAGGAGAAGAAATGACATTTGGCTTCTCGGGCGCATCAAACCCAATCTCTTTTGCCTCTATAAGGTCTTGAATCTTGTTTTTCAGGGCCCAACAGTTGTTAGTGTCATGGCCTGAAATTTTGGAATGATATGCGCATGTGGAATTTGGGTGATAATGAGGGGACGCGGTGTTGGCGTTCTTTGGAGCTTCTTTTAAAATTACCAAATTGGATTTCAGAAGGTGCGATAAAACCTGGGCTAGAGTCATATTGATTCTGGTGAATTGCCAGACTGGCCTCTCGACCCTCGGTTGATTACTTCTTGGTTGATCAAATGTAGGCTTTGGGATCATAACAGCCCCTACCATTGGTCGGCGTTCAACTCTGCCTTGGTTCCTTTGTGGATAAACAACAAATGCCTCCTTCTTCCTAGTGAAAGGCTTTATCACAGCTGTAGAGGAAGATGGGTCCTTCTGAATATTTCCACTTTTTATGCTAACTTCCACCCTCTCTCCGGTCAGTATTAACTCAGTAAATCCTGCAGATGAACTTCCAATCAGATGGTTGAAGAAAGGGCCCGATAGAGTGCCTAAGAATATATCCACAACCTCCCTTTCAGATAGAGGGGGTTGAACTCTCCCAGCTAGATCTCTCTATTTCTACATGCAATCCTTGAAACCCTCATTGGAAACCATGGCCATACTCTGAAGTTGAGTACGGGTAGGCGCAAAATCTGCATTATATTGGTATTGCTTATAGAAAGCTGCGGCAAGATCTTCCCAGTTATGGACGTTGGCCCTTTCCAATTGGTAAAACCAATCGAGTTGTGTTCCAAATAGGCTATCTTGGAAAAAATGCACCCACAGGTCTTTATCAGCGGAGTGCGGCTGGATCTTTCTCACATATGATCGGAGGTACATCTTAGGACATGACACCCCATTATATTTTGCAAATAACGACACTTTGAACTTCGGTGGGATCACAATTCCTGACACTAGTCCCAATTCTTCAAAGTCTAGACCTGGCACCTTTTGTATTTCCATAGTGCTAAAACGCTCATCAATATGTCTGTACTTATCATCTGCTGGAGGATACTGTTCCTCGGAGTAGTCTTCCTCTTCTTCCCCCTCTTCAGATTCTGACGGAACCGCTGTTTCCCTTCCTTTCCCGGAAGTGGTTGCAAAGTTCAAGGTTCTTCTAGTCTGTCCCTGAAACCTTCTCCCCATGTTCAAAACCCCAGTGGCTTTATTTGTTTTCTTTTTTCTTTCTTCAGCTAATAGAGTCTTCAATTCTTCTTGCCCCTTGGCTAGGGTCATGAGTAACTGTTAAAACTGCGTGTTTTGAACTTGAAGATCTTTGACTGTCTGTTCGAGATCCATCTTATTGAAATAAACAGTAGAGAGATGAGGAAACTCGTTGCAAAAGACCTGTTTTATGTTATGATGAATGATATGTACATATGTAATGTTTTCAAGGATTTTTAAAGCTTTCAAATTTGTTTTAGACAAAAAGAAACACACGTTATATTAATAAGATAGAGTTTGAGTACATCAATGCCCCTTGGGCAAAATAATACAACACTCTAAGATAAAAAAGTAGTGCGCATCCTCTTTGGTGCTATGTAGGCATTTAGAGTCTGCTCCTCATGAAGTAGCCTAGTGAGTTCCAAAACCTTCTTCTCGCTTGTGTAGAATTGGGCTTCAAAAGTATCTCGCTCTCCTTTGAGCTGTATCCAATCCCTTTGTAGGTCTTCAAGAGATGTGGGCATGTCAGGATGTAGGATAGTGTATGGAACATCTCCCTCCTTAATAGGCTCAATAATTACCGGAAGAATGGAAGGATAAGGCATCATAAGACTTTGAGCACGGGTTTGTACCCATTTGAGGTAAGGCTCAAGAGGGATCGAATTCTTGTGCCCTAAAGTCTTGCTACCCACCTTTTTTAGCATCCTCCAAGCTCGGATGAATCTCTGGAGAAGACCTTGATCGTTGTTGTCGTAGTCGAATACCAAGCCTTGAATCAACATCTCATGCGGGCCATCCCTTAGAGCTAAGCATGGGTTGTAGGTGATGCCTCCCCTAATGCCAAGTAGAGGGACATTAGGGAATTCCCCACAATGGTCAACAATGATAACATTCTCTTTGGATCAAGAGCACCAATGAATATCTGAATGTTTGAGCGTCATTAACCTTTGTGACCACCTTAATCCTTGCTCATTCTTTAAGACTGATTGGGGAAGATGAGAAATAAACCATCTTTCCAGGAGAGGAGTGCAACACATAAGGACACATCTTTTCCTCATTGTGCAAGTGTGAAAAGAGTGTAGGATATCCCCTAGCAACGTAGGTACCGGATTGCGTGACATGAGGATTTTGACGGTGCTCACGTCTATGAGTTGTTCAGGATTGGGAAACAAAACCATCCCATAGATGAGGAGAGCCACAATTTCCTCAAATGCTTGCAAGTCTAAGGAATTCCAATAGCTTTGGGCTTTCTAAAACAAGAACTTTGCTAAGAAGCCTTTGACACCACTTCTAGTTTCCCAATGAGTTGTGACATCAGATGAGTGCAAGTGTAGAGCTTGAGCAATCTCTTCTAGCTTTGGGTCTCTTTCCGTACCATTGAAAGGTAGTTGATTGAGAATGGTAATCCTCAAGAGTTTAAAGAATTCTTCCAAAGTGGGCACAAGCTGATAGTCGGGAAATGTGAAGCAATGGTGCAAAGGATCAAAGAACTGGAAGAGCACCTTCATCATATCCTCATCTGTGTTGGAGGTGACCAAGTTGAGTAGACGACCATGTCTCTCGGTAAATGGAGATTTCTCAGGGATCCTTGAAGCTAGATCCTTAAGTTATGGAGGAATTCTTACAAGGTTGACTTGGATAGTTTTCCTGCGAAGTGAATCCATATCCTACAAAACAAGAACAAATATGAATCTCCAAAATCCTTGAAATGGTTAGTGAATGCATATGATGTTCATGATGTCCATGATGTTATGTACAAGTATGCATATACCAGCAAAGCAAACAAGTTCTTAGTTTAGGCTTTCATGGGGTTTTATAGGTAAGTACCCTCTTGAAGTTTAGTTGGCTTAAACTTGTCCTAGTAATAGTAATCGGGTTCTAAGGAGCTCAATATCACTGGATTGTTTCCTTGGTCATTGTTTCAGTTCAAGCCTCTTTAATGGCGACCGAAATATCCCAAGAAACCAACCATCAATGAGTGTAGTATCGAGTATCTACCAACTTTGGACTGCACCAAAGCCGATCATCTCACTACACCCTAAAGGCCAAGTTGGTCAAGTAAAGGGTTCTAGAAGTTCATTAGTGCTTCATGACATCACTCAGCGGCCCCGTATTCTCTTTGATTCACTCAAAGGCTACCGATACCCACAAATATGTCACACTAACATAGTTATTTCTTAGACCATGTCGGTATACCCCACACAGTTTCCATAACGTATTGCTATTTACCTATAATGTATCCCAAATCCGGGTAGAGGATTTCAAACCCAAACAAAGAACCATAATGTAAAGCATACAAGTCAAACAATGTAAGCAAATAAATGTGATCTAGCCCTAAGGCAACCCCACTTCTATGTTGTCCCCAGCAGAGTCGCCAACTGCCTTTGTACAAACCCCAACCCTAATTTGAGGTATCAGTGTTGGGGAAAATTGTTTGACCTAGTCGATACTTGCGCAAACTTGAGGTATTGGAGATCTTTATAGGAAATGTCTTGAGAAATGAGAGGGAAAATTTTTGGGTACAACACCTTACTATTGGCATTTTCAAAATATTTTCAATCACACACAAAGCAAATTAAAGTGAGCTAAGTGATTAATATCCCATAGATAACTACAGATGAAAAGGGTTCTAACACCTTCCCTTTTCATAACCTACCCCCGAAACTCAAAATTCTCAAAGGTCTTTCCTGTTCTTTTCACCCTTTCCTTATTGGATAAAAGAAAAGTCGGTGGCGACTATTGCTATCCGCAACATTTGCGATAAAACTCAAAACCAAAAGTCAGTTCTCCCACCATATTACAGACATCATATCCAAGAAGCATTCGATAGATATTGTGCCAGTAATGCTGACTGAAACATGTAGTGTTATTTTGCAGTGTCTCAAAATTTCGATGAAAAAGAGAGATAGGGGTGCAGTAACTATTGCATGCACCATAGGGGATAAATCATTCAAGAAGGCACTTATTGAATTGGGGGCTAGTGTAAGCCTGATATGGCTTTCAATTTTCAAGAAGCTTTAGCTCAGTGAGGTGCAAGACACCATTATGACACTTCAGTTTACAAATCATTCAGTGAAAAGACTGTCTAACATTGCAAATGATGTTCTCGTGAAGATTGACAAGTTTATTTCCCTGTTGACTTTGTTGTTCTGGAAATGCAAGAAGATGAGGAAACCCCACTTATTTTAGGTAGACCTTTCCTAGAGATTGGAAGATGCATGATAGATATTGAGGAAGGCACAATGACCCTCAAGGTTTATGATAAAAAGATGAAAATTAATGTGAGGGACACCCTAAAATTCAAGGATGAAGAATGTACAAGTAAAAATATCGAAATGTTGGACACAATGTTTATTCATGTAGGTCAAATTAAAATTCTAGAATTACCATTGGAAAGAGTTTTAAGTTCGTCAATCTTTGAAAGTGATGAGGTAATGGATGAAAAAGAGTCATAAGTGCTAGATATTTTTGAAGCACAACCTCTGTGGAGGAGATCTAAACCACACTGGTGAGAAGATTTAAAGTAACCATATTTACCTAAAGAAAAGCAGGACACCACAAAAGGAGAAGAATTGAAACAACTGCCTGGAAATCTCAAGTATATCTTTCTTAACACTAAAGAGAAATGCCCATTTATTATCAACTCTAGTTTAAAATAAGTTCAGCAAGACCTACTCATCAAAGTGCTCAAGAAATACAAGGATGCTATCGGATGAGCCATTGAAGATTTAAAAGGTATTAGTCCTATAATTTTCATGCACAAGATATTGATGGAGGATAATCAGAAACTGGTTGTCCAGCTTCAAAGAAGACTCAACCCTGTGATGAAAGAAGTTGTCCGAAAAGAGGTTATGAAGTTGTTGGATGCGAGTCTTATTTACACTATATCTAATAGTGCATGGGTGAGTCCTGTTCATGTGGTACCTAAGAAGGGAGGAACAATTGTCATCAAAAATTAGAATAATGATTTGATTCCTACCAGAACTGTTAAAGGTTGGAGAGTGTGCATAGATTACCGAAGATTGAATACTGCTACTAGAAAAGACTAGTTTCCTTTACCATTCATTAATCAATTGTTGGAAAGGTTGAATGGTCATGATTACTACTGTTTTCTGGATGGATACTGTGGGTATAATCATATTGTGGTGGCACCGAAAGATAAAGAGAATACAAAATTCACTTGTCCATATGGTATCTTTGCTTACAGAAGGATGCCATTTGGGTTGTGCAACGCACCGACGACATTTCAGAGGTGTATGACATCCATATTCACTGACATGCTTGAAAAGCATATGGAAGTATTTATGGATGACTTTTCTGTCTTTGGTTCTTCATTTGATAATTGTTTAATTAATTTATCTCGTGTGTTAGAAAGATGTCAACAGACCAACTTGATCCTCAATTGGGAGAAGTGTCATTTTATGGTGCTAGAAGGAATAGTTTTGGGTCATAAAATTTCCCATATGGGAATTAATGTTGATAAAGCCAAAGTGGAGGTAATAGAAAAGTTACCTCCACTAGTGAATAAGAAAGGGAAAATAAGCTTCTTTGTACATGCGAGATTTTACCGTAGCTTCATAAGAGATTTCTCCAAAATTACAAAGTTGCTGACTAGACTACTTGTGAAAGATACACCGTTTTCATTCAATAAAAAGTGCAATGATGCCTTTGAAACTTTAAAGAATAAACTAGTGTCTGCCCCTATAGTAATTTCTCCTGATTGGTCTCTACCATTTAAGAACATGTGTGATGCAAGTGATATAGCATTAGGGGCAGTGCTAGGACAGAGAAGAGAAAAGATCTTGCATGTGATTTACTATGAAAGCCATGTGTTAAATTCGACTCAGATGAACTATGCAACCACTGAAAAAGAATCGTTAGCGGTTGTGTATGCGTTTGACAAATTCAGGTCCTACCTGTTGGGGTCAAAGGTAATTTTTTATATTGATCATGCTGCTTTAAAATTTATTTTTCCTAAACAGGAACCGAAGCTAAGGTTGCTGAGATGGATTTTACTTGTGCAAGAGTTTGATTTGGAAATGCGAGATAAGAAGGGATGTGAAAATACTATTGCTGATTACTTATCTTAGATGTCCCCAATAGAAGAAACTAAGGAGAAACACCCAATCAAGGATGATTTTGTTGACAAATGAATCCTAGTTGTGATTGGTGTTCCATGGTTTGTAGATTATGTGAATTACATGGTAGGTGGAATAATACCTGATGATTTTGACTCTAACAAAAAGAAAAAGTTTTTGCATAATTGCAGGTTTTATTTTTGGGATAAACCATTCATGTATAAGAAGGGAATATACGGACTGGTTTGACGATGTGTTCCAGAGGAAGAACAAAGTGATGTCCTAAAAGCCTTCCATGACTCAGAATATGGAGGACATTTTATTGGAGATAGAACTGTTGAAAAAGTCCTCCAGTCTAGGTTGTATTGGCCGACTATGTTCAAAGATGCTCAAGGTGTCGTGAAGGAATGTGACAGATGTCAAAGGACTGGAAACATTTCTAAGAGAAACTAGATGCCCCAAAAGGGTATGCTTGAAGTGGAATTATTTGATGTGTGGGGGATAGATTTCATGGGACCCTTTCCCCCATTGTTTGGAAAAAATACATCTTGGTGGCTGTTGACTATGTTTCAAAATGGGAAAAGGTTGTAGCACTCACAACTAATGATGCCAGTGTGGTGGTAAACTTCCTCAAAAACAACAGTTTTGCAAGGTTTGGGGTACCTAGAGCGCTAATCAGTGATGAGGGAACACATTTCTTAAACAAGTTGATGGAAAACTTGTTAAAGAAATATAATGTGAAACACAAGACATCCACCCCATATCATCCCCATACGGGTGGGCAAGTTGAAGTGTCAAACAGACAGATAAAGCAAAATTCTAGAAAAGACAGTAAATGCCTCTCAGAAGGATGGGTCAGTGAAGTTGGATGATGCATTATAGGCATACATAACAACATTTAAAACGCCCATAGGTATGTCTCCATATCAATTAGTTTATGGTAAAGCATGCCACCTTACGCTCGAACTCGAGAACAAGGCTTTTTGGGCATCAAAATTTCTGAATTATGATCTTATAAAAGCTGGAGACTCAAGAATTCTACAACTCCACGAGTTAGAAGAGTTTTGGAATCTTGCTTACGAGAATGCCAAGGTCTATAAGGAACAAATACAAAAATGGCATGATCAGCAGATCCAGAGAAAAGAATTTTGGGAAGGACTATTTGTGTTGTTGTTTAATTCCAGGTTAAAGTTATTACCTGGAAAGTTGAAGTCAAGATGGTCTGGGCCATTCACTGTTCATAAATATTCCCGCTTGTTTATGGTTCAGTGTTGCTAGCTTTTGAGGGTGCACCATAGGCTTGATCATGTGGACCATTGTATTTGATTACAGGATGATCATATGGTGTGGATGAGAAGTACATGATAAGTGCTCCCAACCTGCTTGTATTGAATCTGAAATGACAAATTATGAAATAAACAAAAGGGTTCCGCTGGGGCTCGAACCCAGGCCCCTATGGACAAGTGACTTAGCGCATGCTTCTTTACCACTGGGGTGGCTATTACATCTGGTAGTAATACAACTGGCACTAAATTTAAAATAAACTCAGTCCTGATTATAACCTCATATTCTTCCTTACACCAACCTCTTCATCACCATTTTTGAATTTTGTAACATCCTCATTTCTCAACCAAATCAGAAAATGTAAACAGTAAACTTGCTCCACTTTTAAATACGAATTCAACCATATAACTTTTATGGGCTATAAATTAAGGATGAATGAGAATTTTACTGGTAGCAAATAAAAACCTAATTTTTTCAGAAGTTCATCTTCAAAATTCAAATCAATCAGGAAACATAAATGAAAACTAAGGGCATGGTTAGTTATAGGACTATGATGTCTACATTTTTTATTCACAAAGTAACCATTAATGATGCTTGTAAAGAGAGTTCAAAGTTGAGAAAACTTACCTCAAAACTGGAAATCACGTATAGAGTTTGAGCACTTCTGGAGGTATGGTGATTATCTGGATAACTTCACTGGACTCTTAGGAAGATAATGCAATTCTTACTTTGTGCTGAAAGTGCCTGAACCATGCTGGAGAAGTCAAGTTGCAGAGCTGAGTTTTTGAGTTTGGGAGATGATGAAGATGGAGTTACAGTTGTGAAACAGGAATGGGGATGAGTTGTATATGATGTATGGAAGCTTTGTGATTGATTTGGAGAGGAAACACACGAGTGGATTGTTAGATGGAAGTCCAAGGTCAGAAATGACAAGCTATTGAGTTTTTTGTGCAATTTCTGATTTGAGGGAGTTTGATAGAGTTTTAAGGCTTGTCAATTCGTGTCTTAGCTTGCAAAATAGTGTCTCTATTTATAGGGAAAGGTTGGAGAAGCTCAAGTTGATCAGAATACAAAATCACATGTTAAACTTAACATGTGATTTTCTTGAAAAGTCAAGTTTCAATGCCTTGTACCTTTTATCATAGAGTGGTTAAACACTTTAATCACATTGCTTCATACCTTGTATATGGAGTGTGATCAGAGGGAACAAGTGAGAGGCTCAAGAACTTACTTTGTGCATAAAGCCTTTTTTTCAAGAATGGCAATGTTAACTTTCTCCCCAAAATGGCAAATTGACTTGGAAAATGCTTAAACCACTTGGATCATAGCTCAAAATTTTGTGTAATCCATTAATTATGGATAGATGCACAATTTAGAAGGCCTGCAAAACAAGATTATGTAGCATAACATTGAGATTGGATTATGTGTTCATCAAGAAAATGACTTGTAATTCAAGAATGGATGCCCGACTTCTTCTCTTTGATTCTCTTAGCTCAAGAATGATATCTTCAAGTTATTGGACATTTTGGAAAGCTTGAAACATTGTCTACAACTTTCATGTTGACCACTTTGGCTAAATCATCTTGGAACTAGGTGAAAATTGGTCAAGAAGTTAGATCAAAAATCTGCCTAAACTTGCTAAAATTTTCACTAAGTGTTTTATGAAAAATGTCATGACTTTATGAGCTTATATCTTCAAATTTAAGCATTTTTGGACATCAACCCTAAGGCAAAAAGTTGTAGAATTCATCAAGATCTAAAACTTTCATGTTGAAAGTTTTCCTTGAATCATACTGCGTCTTGGTGAAAAATTGTCATGAAGTATTGAAATTATCAAGGTTAAAAATACTTAGAAATTTTCTAAGTATTGAAAACTTTGACTTTTTATGGACTTTCTTGACTTTCTTGATTCTTGATGATCAAGTTTGATATTTTTTAATGTCTTGATGAATTTTTATCTTTGAAATTTAATGTTGACCAAAAAGTCAAAGTTTGACTTTTTGTGTATTAGTTGACTTTTTATTTGTTGATCAAATTTCAAATATCAATCCATTGATCTTGAGAAATTATTTGAGCCATGAAATTAGGTCAACATTTTATGCTTGAGTCCTTGATATCATGTTTCAAGACAATAGGTCATGTACTAGGTCAAAAGTCCATGATCAGTCATTCTTAGTCAAAACCCTAATTTTGACAATTTTGCCCCTTTAATGATTTGAGTGCTTTCCTTGAAGCATTGTGATACAACCTTGATAAATTGATAAATATAACTTCAAAATGTTATTGTTGGCCAAAAATCATGAAGTTTGACTGTACTTTGACCACAGTTGACTTTTTGTCTAATACTGCTGATTTTCAGTTATTTGAGCAATTGACTAGGAAAATTTGTGATGCAAGGCTTGAAACTTGGTATGAGTATACTTGGAGACCTATAATAAACCATGAAAGTAATTTGAGGCATTGAAAGTCCAATTGTCCTTGAGAAAATCAAAACCCTAATTTGGAGGCTTAGTGCTTAGGAGGTGAGCTTATCTGATCAAACTCTTTGAAACTTCTTGAGCATTTGAGATATTTTGTAATGTCTTGAGAATAAAGAGGTCAAACTTTGGGGTACAACAGCTTCCCCTATTCAATTTTCTTAAACCTTAAAAGTTAGATTGGCTTGTTCGTCATTCGTGACTTAAGGGTAGAAGATGATTGAACACTTAAGTGCCCAGAAATTTGCATTCGCTTGTGCATGAAGTAAAACTATGTGTTGATTATATCATGAACGAGCTTAGAGATTCCATTTTGAGGGGTGACAGAAAATCGTCGGAGATGGGCTTATAGATGCCATCAATAGGTAATTATTGATAGAAGTATCAGAACCAGTCTTCGCTTGACTGCATCTGAAGAAATATCAGAATAAATCTATGGTCGATTTAATATGAGTCAGAAAAGTGTCTATTGATAGAAGTATCAGAATAAATATTTGGTAGATTTAATCTAAGCCAGAAAAGGTCTACTGAGAGAAGTATCAGAATAAATCTTTGGTCGATTTAATGTGAGCCAGCAGATGTCTTTAAATATTTAATGGGAGAAGTATCAGAATAAATCTTTGGTCAATTTAATCTAAGCCAGAAAAAGGTCTATTGAGAGAAGTATCAGAATAAATATTTGGTCGATTTAATATGAGCCAGAAAAAGGTATACTAAGATAAGTATCAAAATAAATCTTTGGTCGATTTAATCTGAGCCAACAAATGTTTTTAAATATTTAACTAATATAAGTATCAGAATAAATCTTTGGTCGGTTTAATCTAAGCCAGAAAAAGGTCTACTGAGAGAAGTATCAGAATAAATATTTGGTCGATTTAATCTGAGCCAGCAGATGTTTTTAAATCTTTAACTTAGAGAAGTATCAGAATAAATCTTTGGTCGATTTAATCTAGGCCAGAAAAAGGTCTACTGAGAGAAGTATCAGAATAAATCTTTGGTCGATTTCATCTGAGCCAGTAGAGGTCTTCAAATCTTTAATTGTGAGAAGTAATAGAATAAATCTTTGGTCTATTTAATCTGAGCCAGAAAAGGTCTACTGAGAGAAGTATCACAATAAATCTTTGGTCGATTTAATCTGAGCCAACATAGGTTTGAAGGGAGTGTTCATCATGTAGATATTTGCCCCGTCTTTTACAATCTACTTTGAGGATTTGTTGGTGATATTGGTTTGTTGATTGATCTTTCCTGACAAGGTAACGAGTTATTTGTATGCAATGTCATGATGTATGAAATACATTGCGCAATGATGTTCTCAAAATAAATGAGATTGTGCTATATGCGTTTCATATGCATATGTTATGATGAATGAATGTACAATGTTGTTGAAGTGAATTTGTCTTGGAAAATAAATCCATGACTATTGTTGGGGATAAAGAGTATGTGTATCTTCAATCGTGTCTAGAAGGCTTCCTCTTAGTATTCATGGTTACTTGTTTGAGGAAAATTTGCAGGGGATGTATTGATTTTTGTTTGGGGAAATAAACCCTTGTTGATGGAGAAGTGCCCTGCTGAGGAAAAAAACTCTCTTGGGGAAATTAATTTTGAAGAAACTCTACAAGGTATCTTTTTTTCAATTTTAGAAGACCAAACTCAGTTGGGGAAGATAATTTCCATGAAGTATACTGATTGGGAACTCTGCAGGTTGGTGATGTTGTCGGGAAATGGATTATAATCCTTTATTTGTTGGAGTGATCTTCCGAGGAGATTGTGCGGAATGTACCCTTATTTGTGAAGCGGCTCTGGCGACTTCACTGGGATAACCTATTGAAAGGGATTCTGTGGGGATTCACTGGCAGCTTGAATGTCATCCCAGCTCCTAGAATTTTGAGTAAATGCTTATTCCAATTCTTATTTATTTGTTAACAGTTAATCATGTTCATATGCATATGTTCATTCAATTTTAGTCATTTGGACGTCTTTGCAAACAAAACAGAAAAACAGAAAGTCTGGACTTTAAAGTATATTTGTATTGATAATTTTCCTATAAACAAGTGATTTTTTACAACGAGATGGAAATCCTAGTAAGAGGAAGTCGTCGTAAAATGAAAATAATACAAAGTTAAAAAAACGTATAGCCATGTGGAAGTGATCTCATTGGGTTCCAACTATGATATTGCCCATATGTCTTCGAACATCTCGTCCTTTGCCATTGGAAGAAGTTGACTGAACCATTTGAACTTTCGACTTTGGTAATAAAGCTTGCATGTAAGTGATCAAACGGGACATAGTCGTACACTTTTAATCACTAATCTTTGCCTGGACGTCCCTTTCGGGTTTTCAGTCCACCAGGATACCCCTTTTTGCCCAACCTCCCTTTCAGGTTTTCGACTTACCGGGTGTACAATCTTTTGTATATATCCATTATTTTTGCCCGAACCCTTTTGGTTCTCCGGATTCCCTTATTTTTTCCTAGGTATGTCAACCTAACATGTCATTCTTATACATGGTATTTTTTGACTATGTCTGCATTAACAGGGTGCGGGAAATCTTCACCATCCATAGTGATTAGAACCATAGCACCGC
This sequence comes from Vicia faba, assembly GCA_948472305.1. Classification (NCBI taxonomy): domain Eukaryota; kingdom Viridiplantae; phylum Streptophyta; class Magnoliopsida; order Fabales; family Fabaceae; genus Vicia; species Vicia faba. The sequence goes on along the minus strand of OX451737.1, from coordinate 1,628,965,905 downwards.
CCGAGAATACTTTCTTAACAATAAATGGCCCTTCATAGGTGGGATTCCATTTGCCCCTGGGATCTCCTTGTGGCAGAATGATGGCCTTTATTACCAAGTCGCCATCCTGGTATACCCGATGCTTGATCTTCTTGTTGAAAGCTCTGATCATGCGTTTCTGGTACATCTGACCATAACAAACAGCCACCAGCCTCTTTTTGTCAACCAAATTCAACTGATCCAACCTAGTATAAATCCATTCGTCTTCGTCTAAATCTGCTTCTTTCATAATCCTTAGAGAAAGGAATTGAACTTCGACAAGGAAGACAACTTCCATGCCATAGACCAAAGAGAAAGGGGTTGCCCCAATTGATGTTCATGCTGAAGTACGGTAGCCATGAAGAGAAAATGGTAGCATTTCATGCCAGTCTTTGTAGGTCACCACCATATTTTGCTCAATCTTCTTTATATTCTTGTTATAAGCTTCCACTGTGTTATTCATCTTAGGTCTGTATAGAGAAGAGTCGCGATGTTTGATTTTGAACTGCGTGCAAAGTTCAGTGGTCATGGAATTGTTGAGATTGGTACCATTTTCAGTGATGATTCTCTCAGGGATAACATACCGACATATGAGGTTATGCTTGATGAACCAGGCCATGACGTTCTTGGTAATTGAGGCAAATAAAGCTGCTTCAACCCACTTGGTAAAGTAGTCAATGGAGACAAGAATGAAACAATATCCATTAGAGGCAGTAGGTTTGATTTCTCCAATCATATCAATGTCCCACATTGCAAATGGCCAAGGCGCAATCATGACATTCAAAGGTATTTGAGGCACGTGAACTTTGTTAGCGTAAATTTAGCACTGATGGAAAGTCCTTGAGTGGTGATGACAATCGGTTTCCATGGTCGACCAATAGTAACCAGCTCTCAGAAGCTTCATGGCCATAATATGTCCGCTAGAATGAGCACCAAAGATACCTTCATACATATCCTCCATGATCTTCTCTGCTTCTTTCTTGTCCATAAAATGGAGCATAATTGAATCATGGTTGCGCTTGTATAAGATCCCATTGCTTAGGAAGAACTTGGCTGAGAACCTCCACAAGAATTTCTTGTCATTGATTGATGCCGCTTCAGGATACTCTTGAGCTTCGAGATATCTTTTCACCTCATGAAACCAAGGCTTCTCCTCTACATCATCAGTGTCAATCTCATAGCAGTACGTTGGGTCATCAAATATTTCAATAGTAATTTGGGGAGCTTCGTTGTCCCATTTGACTATGAACATAGATGACATGGTAGCTAAGGCATCTGCCAACTTATTCTCTTCCCTCAGAATGTGTTCAAAGGTGATTTCTTCGAAGTACGGGATCAAGGTTAGCACAAGCTCTTTGTAAGTGATAAGATTTGGACCTTTTGTATCCCAATCTCATTTAACTTAACTGATGACCAAAGTTGAGTCTCTATATACACTTAAGAATTTTGTTCTTAGGTCAATAGCAGCTTTAAGACCCAGGATGCACGCTTCATACTCGGCCATATTGTTGGTACAATCGAAGCAAATTCTGGCAGTAAAAGGCGTATGGCAACCTTCAGGGGAAATGATCACAACACCAATTTCATTTCCCAGTGTGTTGGAAGCTCCATCAAAAACCATAGTCCATCGGGATCCTTGCTCAGGTCCTTCATACAGTCCAGGCTTTTCACAATCTGCAATCAACATGATATTCTTGTCTGGGAATTCAAAGTTCATGGATTGGTAGTCATCCATAGCTTGATGCGCTAAATAATCTTCCAGCATACTTCCTTTGATTTCTTTTTATGTAGTGTACTGGATATTATACTCAATTAAGATCATTTGCCATTGGGATATCCTTCCGGAGAGAGCCGGCTTCTCAAAGATGTACTTGATGGGGTCCATCTTAGAGATTAATAGAGTAATATGAGTCAACATGTACTGTCTTAGTCAGCGAGCAGCCCATGCCAAAGCACAACAAGTTTTCTCGAATAGTGATTATCTTGTTTCACAGTCGTTAAACTTTTTTCTAAGGTAGTATATTGCGTGCTCTTTTCGACCAGACTCATGATGTTTCCCCAACACACACCCCATGGAATTATCTTACATGATTAAGTACACGATCAAAGGTCTTCCTTCAACTGGTGGTATCCAAATTTGTGGTTCTTGAAAGTATTATTTGATCTTGTCAAAAGCTATTTGACATTCATCATTCCATCTTACACGTTGATCTTTCTTCAGCAGCTTGAAGAGTGGTTCACAAGTAGCAGTCAGGTTAGAGATGAATCGGGAAATGCAGTTTAGTCGTCCTAGAAAACCTCTGACCTCCTTCTCAGTACGAGAAGTTGACATTTCTTGGATTGCTTTGACTTTTGCAGGACCGACTTCAATACCTTTGCCACTGACGAAAAATTCAAGGAGCTTACCAGACCTTACCCCGAAGATGCATTTGTTGGGATTCAACCTCAACTTATATTTCTTCAGCCTTTCAAATAACCTTTGTAGATGGTCAAGGTGTTCTTTCTCAGTTTATGATCTTGCTATCATGTCACCAACATGGACTTCTATCTCATGATGAATCATATCATGAAATAAAGCCACCATAGCATGTTAATAAGTTGCGCCTGCATTCTTTAGCCCAAATGGCATGACCTTATAACAGAAGGTCCCCTATTGTGTGACAAAAGTAGTTTTTTCCATGTCCTCAGGCGCTATTTTGATTTGGTTGTTCCAGGAGAAACCATCCATGAAAGAAAATACGTTATGTTGAGCAGTGTTGTCAACTAAGACATCAATATGCAGTAGTGGGAAGTCGTCTTTTGGGCTTGCCCTATTCAAATCTCTGTAGTCTACATACATATGGACCTTATCGTCTTTCTTCCGCACTGGAACAACATTTGAAAACCACTAGGGATACAACGTTACTGCCAAGAAACCTGCATTAAACTATTTCATTACCTCAACCTTGATTTTCTCATACATATCAGGATGCATGCGACGAACCTTTTGCTTTATCGGAGAACAACCTTCTTCCATTGGCAGTCGATGAACCACGATATCAGTATCGAGCCCTGGCATGTCTTCATATGAGAAAGTGAATACCTCAACATAGTCATGCAATATCTGAACCAATATGCTCTTGACACTGCCTTTAAAGTTGGCGTCGATCTTGACTTCTTTCTTATCTGCCTATGTTCCCAAATTTATCACTTCGACCTGTTCTTTGTGTGGTTGGATAACCTTTTCCTCTTGTATAAGGAGTCTGACGAGTTCTCCAGGTATCTCACAATCTTCTTCACCTTCGTCTTCAGCTTGACATATTAGATTTTTGAAGTCATAAATGGCAATAGCAAAATTGTTGTCAATGAGATCCAGAGTGGATGTGGATCTGCAAATGTGTGTGTGTGTGCATGTAAGGTCACATGGCTCTTTTGAAAATGTAGTAAAGTAAAAGAAAGACAAGGAGCACAAAATTTGAATCCAAAATTGTCCAATATTTTCATTAAATGAGCATATGATATATGAAAAGACAAACCCTTAACAAATGGACCATTGTGCCTCGGGCAAGGCACATGGTTTAAAGTTATTGTTTTAACAAAAATTACAAAGACAAACTTCTTAAAGCAATAAAAACAGGAAATAGAAATTACTCCTAGTTGAAGGAGATCGAGATGAAGTCTTTGGCCTTCCAGTTCTCAAGTCCACCGTCAGCAGTTGGGAGTATGCAGTCGTCAAAGTCACCATCACTATCACTGTCTTCTAGATCATTGACTTCATTGTTGCTAATATGAAGAGGTGGTCCTCCAGCACAAACACGACGAACCTCTTTCTAAGCCTTTGAAGTGAAACCCAACCCAAATTTGTCGAATTTGTAGGGGATATTAGGAATTTGTCCCCAGATAGTGCAGCCTCCATCTTCTACAACAACCCTAGCATCCTTCAGAGAGGCCATTCTTGGTGTTCCTTTAGAGATTTCAGGAGTAGAAGGAGTAGAAACAACAACCATTGGAGGGATTACCTCAAATGCTTGACAGGGGGTTTCAATGAATTCTCCATACATTTCATCATATTTGAAAGAATTCAAATGGCTGGCCATAAATTCTTCTTCTCCACAGACTATGACAACCTTCCCTTTCACTGGGTATTTCAGCATTTGATGCAATGTAGAGGTAACCGCACCTACCTCATAAATCCGTGGGCGTCCCAGCAAGCATGAATAGGTCGGGAGAATATCCATTACATTAAAACTTGAATTGAAAACTTGATATTCCACCTTGATCGGGAGATCAACCTCTCCATGGACCATTCTTTTCGAACCATCAAAGGCTCTTACCACAATATCGTTGGGTTTCAGCACCAGCCCATCACAATCCAACCTATCCAAAGCACCTTTAGGTAAAACATTGAGGGATGATCCAATATCTACCAACACATGCGCCAGAGTGGTGCCTTTGCATTCAATAGAGATATGGAGAGCCTTGTTGTGATTCTTCCCTGCCGGAGTTAAATCTGCATCAGAAAATCCCAAGCCATTATCAACAGCTAGGCTTGCAACACAGTTCTCAAATTGACCAGCAGTGGTTACTTGAGGCACATGGTCATTTTTCAGGAACTTCAACAAATCTTGGGCATGTGCTTTGGAGTATAATAACAAGGACAACATGGATATCTTTGAGGGCGTTTTCCCCAGTTATTCCACTATTTTGTAGTCACTTTTTTGGATGATCTTCAGAATTTCTTTCATCTTTTGTCTAGGAGGGTCTTCAATCGTCACTTCTTTTGGTGGTTCCTCTGTTAGGTCAAGCTCAGTTACTTTCTCTTTACCTCGGGTATTGGTAGTTGGCCCAACATCAGAAATGCAAACAAGTGTTGTAGTTTAGATTTAGTTTAAACTTTAGAATTTTGTTTATTTTAGATTTGATTCAGTAATTTTTTAGAACTTTTATTTGTCTTATATTTAATTTAATAAATTTGGATTTTATTAGTTAGTTTAGAAATATTCGGACGAATTTAGAATTTTGATTTAGTTTCGGTTCAATTTAATAGTTTAAGAACTTTAATTTAGTAACTTTGAAATTAATTTAGTTTATATTTGATTTAGTAATTTTAGAATTTTTTTATTTTGTCTTCCTTTTATTTTGTTTATTTAATTATTTAATCATTTAAATTGTTTACATCAAATCCGAGGGAAAGAATCCATTAGTCGGCTTCATGTCATCGAATATCTAATACGATCGTGCGAATACCCTCATTCAATTTTTGCTTGTTTACTATTTTTCTAAACTTAGGATAATTTTCCTAAAAACTCAATTTTCAAACTCACACCTTTTAAGTCAAAACTTCGACACTAGGTTATCGTATCTTCAAAATATCGTCCAAATAAATCATTTTTAGCCAAACCAAACATTTTTACCAAACGAACCATTTTAATCAAACAAACAATTTTAAAAACATATATTTCAAAAGGTTCCGGTGGAGTACCGCAGATGCATTGGGTGCTAATACCTTCCCATTGCATAATCAACCCCCGAACTCTAGATCTCTTTCAAAAATGCATTGTATTTTCATTACTTTTAAGTATTATTTTACATTGCATATTTTAGGGTTTTATTTCGCTCTTTTCCCTTTTCCCCTTGAAATAATAAAGCGCGGTGGCGACTCTTGCTTTTGCGAGTCGAGTTAGTTAATAGCTCGATCTCCAATTTTCACTGCTACAGAAGGCAGCAGCCAAATCCTCCCATGTGTGGATATTAGTCCCCTCAAGTTGATAGAACCATTCCAACTGTGTCCAAGATAAGATTTCATGGAAGAAGTGAACCCATAACTTCCAATCAGCGGTGTGTGGTTGAATCTTGTGGACATAAGACCTCAAATGCATATTTGGACAAGATACCCCATCGTATTTGGCGAAGACAGGAACCTTAAATTTATGGGGAATGACTACCCCAGGGACCAGACCTAAGTCTCCAATGTCCAAACTAGGCACTGTTTGGATCTCTACAGCCTTAAGTCGGTCTTCCAACTGTTTGTATTTCTCATTCGCTGGTGGATACTGTTCTTAGAAATAGCCTTCGTCCTCAGTAATATGGTTATTTCCACTGCCAGCTCTGGTGCTTCTAACTTCCTCTTCTTGATTGTCTTCATACACAGAAGAAGCCTCTTCTATTTGAGCCAGTCGGGAGGGCCCATAGAACCTTCTTCCCATGTTAAGGATAACAACCCTCTTCTTTGTCTTCTTCTTGGTGGGAAGGAGTTCCATCATATCTTGCTGACCTTTAGCTAGGTTGAGGAGAGTATGTTGGAACTGTGCATGTTGAGTTTATAGATCTATGATAGTTTTCTCTAGAGCCATATTATACTGAAATAAACAGTAAAAAGATAAGGAAACCTGTATCGGAAAACCTGCTTATGATATGATGCATGCTATGTCGATGCAATGTTTTCAAGAACCTTAATAGATTTAAATTTGATAGCCAAAAAGGAAACAAACACAACAATTGTATTAATAAATTCAAGAGTTACAACTGCCCCTTGGGCTTACAATGAAAAAGTAAAAAAGAGTGTAAAAAGAAAACAAAATAGATTTCTAAAACAAAAGTCTCAAATCTCCCATGGACTCTTCCTCTTTTTGTAATGTATGCATTTAGGCTTCGCTCCTCGTGAAGTTTCCTTGTGAGCTCCAACACTTTCTTCGCGCTTGCGTAAAATTGAGCTTCAAAGGTGTCTCGTTTCCCCTTGAGTTGAATCCACAATCTCTGTAATTCCTTGAAGTCGCTAGGCATTTCAGGATGGAGAATGGCATAAGGAATATCTCCCTCGACAACAGGCTCCACAACTATTGGTAAGATAGCTGGATATGGCATCATGAGACTTTGAGCGCGAGCTCGTACCCATTTGAGACAAGGCTCCAAAGGAATATAATTATTATGCCGCAAAGTCTTTTTATCAACCTTACTTACTGTTGTACCCCAAAATTTTTCCTCCCATTTTACTCAAGACATGCTCATTAAGGTCTTCAATTGCTCATGTATAACCAAGAATTGACTAGACAAATTCTCCTCCTAAGCAATGAACCTCCAATCAGGGTTTCAATTTTTACCAAGATGTTTGGGTTGAAAAGGTTTCAAATGATTTCTATGGTCCCTAATATGTCCTCAGGAATGTCCATGCCAAATTTCATGCCCTACACTACAAGTTTGCTCAGTCAATTGCTCAAATGTTTGAAAATCAACTGTACTAGGTCAAAAGTCAACTGTGACCTATATACAATCAAACTTCAAGATTTTTGGTCAACATCAATATTTTGAAGTGATATCCATCATTTGATCAAGGTTTGATCATGATTCCCCAAGAAATTCTCCTAATTTATCAAAAGTCAAGAATTGCTAAATTAGGGTTTCTATAGGAAAAGTCAACTAAACTTTGAACAAGCATAACTTTCACATACTTAATCCATTTTCCCCCAAAAAAGCTAATTTAAAATATAATCCAATTCCCTGAAACTTCTCTTTTTCCCTCAAGTCCATGAAATTCACCATTTGAAATATACACGCTCATACATTACAGGTCATTTTCAGAAAGTCAACAAAAGACACTTTTTTCCAAGACTTTTTAAATCAAGATAAAATCTTCAAATGCAAAAGTGGTCAAAATAGGAATTGAATTATACATATTGGGATATCCAAAAAGTCAAATATCATAATCATGAGATAAAATTTGAGCAAGTTATGGCTTGTCCAAGTTGGGAAAATTTGAGAGATTTCAAGAATTGTGTATTGGACAAAGTTAAACTTTTAGGCCAATGACCTAACTTCTTGGACTTCAAATGTCTTCCTAACTTTATAAGGAACCTCTAATATCATTTTTACATTGCCTTACCATTTTTATCTATTTTTTCCATATTTATTTTGATTTATTTCAAATAAATATAAAAAGTCAACTGATTTATTTATATTCTATCAAAAGTCAAGAATTGCTAAATTAGGGTTTCTATAGGAAAAGTCAACTGAACTTTGACCAGGCATAACTTTCACATAATTAATCCATTTTCCCCCAAAAAAGCTCATTTTAAATATAATCCAATTCCCTAAAACTTCTCTTTTTCCCTCAGGTCCATGAAATGCACCATTTGAAAGATGCAAGCTCATACATTACACGTCATTTTCAGAAAGTCAACAAAAAACACTTTTTTCCAAGACTTTTTAAATCAAGATAAAATCTTCAAATGCAAAAGTGGTCAAAATAGGAATTGAATTATACATATTGGGCTTTCCAAAAAGTCAAAGAGAATCACCATGAGATAAAAATTGAGCAAGTTATGGCTTGTCCAAGTTGGGAACATTTGAGAGATTTCAAGAATTATGCATTGGACAAAGTTGAACTTTTAGGCCAATGGCCTAACTACTTGGAATTCAAATGTCTTCCTAACCTTATAAGGGACCTCTAATATCATTTTTACATTGCCTTACCATTTTTATCTATTTTGTTCATATTTATTTTGATTTATTTCAAATAAATATAAAATTAATTGTACAAAATATTAAGAGATGGGCTTTAGCATTTGGGCTGGTGTTTTGACTTGTCTTGAAGCCCAAGATTTCGTGTAAACCTATCCAGATACATCCAAGTTGTGATACGGTGGCAGAACCAACTGTTTAATACTGGTTTGCATTTTTTGTTCGCAAATGTCGCGGTAAGCAAGAGTCGCCGCCAACTTTTCTTTTATCCAGCAAAGGAAAGGGTGAAAAGAACAGAAAAGACCTTTTTCGAGATTTTCTGAGTAAGGGGGTAGATTATGGAAAGGGAAGGTGTTAACACCCTTTCCATCCGTGGTTTTCCACAGGCTCTTAGGTACTTGCTTATTTTTTTGAAAACTGTTTGTGTTTGTGCGTTTTGAAAGTTTTTGTTTGCTTTATGGTAACTCTTATATCAGTCCTCAAGAGTGTGATAAAGCATTTTTTAAAATATTTTGAAAAGTTTGTAAGTGTGGAAAAGGAATTTGTTTTGAGCAAGTACTTAAGAACCATCTACCTACTCAAAAAAGGACATTTTTTCCTCCTTTCCTTTAGATAGTGCTATCCTACTATTAGTGAGTAGGTAGCCCTATCGTTGGATGTTGAGGGACTATCAAAAGGGACGCTATGGTCACTGAAGGCAACATTGTAAGGATACCTCAACATTTCGAAGGGACTATCATCATAGAGGCAACATCGAGGGGACAAGATCATTTACCGAAAGGCAACTCGAGGGACGTTTAGGGACCATGATCTTTTATGATGACTTTTATACAGAGGGTCTTTGCTAAGATATCCCTACTTTTGAGGGACATGACCATTTCTGAGGCAACCGAGTGAGGAATACCCTAAGGGTGCAAGTGTGAGAAGTGTGTTTTTCCAGTTATATTATCTTGAAGTTAGTGATCTACGATTAATTTGATTAATCTTGTCAGGCACTCCTACTTACTAGAAATTATATACATGCATACAAAAAATGTAAAAAGCGAGAAATAAAGGTTCCTACGCTATTACAAGGCTTTGGTGTAGATACATAATAATAAGCGAAAAGTAAAGTGCGGAATTAAAAATGGGGGAATTTAAGTCCTAAACTATTACAACTGTAAGCAGTTACAATATAATATAAAATGCGAGCGCGAAATAAAGAAGCGTCTAACAACCTAAGAAAGGGTCTAAGTAAAAAAAAAACTTATTTGTTTTATTTTTTTTAATTAAGAAAAATAATATAATTAAACATCTTAAAGTCTATTTAAAAAAATAAAAATAAATTAAGAAAAATAGTCTAAGTTTTTTTTATTTTTATTATGAAAAAATAATAATTTAATCCTAAGTTCTACTTCATTTTAAATTTAAAAAATAGTTAAAATATATATCTAAATTATTTACAAAATTAGTTTATAAAAAATACTAATATAATATTTTGGTGATTTTCTGATTTTTTATGGTTAATTAAATAAATGAAAACAAAAATTAAAAAAGGAAATATTAAAGCAAGACAAATGGGCCTGAGGTTTTTTAGCAAAACCAAGGGCGTTGATCTGAAAATGCTAGGCCCATAAACTTAGAACCCACAACCTTTGTCAAAGATCCTGTGCATCCAAGCTGAAGGGGTACATGGTGGTCTGTACATTGGAGGCGCTAGATCTAGATCCAGTGGTGATCTGATGGCTCAGATTGGTGGTCCATGATACACTTCTAGCCATGTGTAACGCTGGATCTTGTATGGAATATTAAGAAAATGGAAAACGTTGGACCTGGGATTCGAACCCAGGTCCCTTCCTTCATAAGCGCATTGCTTCACCATTTGAGCTACATGACCATTCGTTAATCCAAACAACAAAATAATATTATATACAAAAATTATTCAGAAGTATTCAAAAAAAAAAAAAATACGCGCGCTGGATTTGAATGAGCCAGTAGGGGTCTGCCACACATTCATCTCATACCTCCCTCAGTTGTCTTAGGTAGAAATACCTATAGTGATAGATTTTTGTCCGTCACTATAGCCTTTTCTCCCTGAAATAGGCCAAAAACGCAATAGAAATTATATGTGAGGCCATGAATCGACTGGCCTCACTCTCCTGAGCATGAAGGTGCCCCTGTTTAAGCCTAATTTTGGGTAATGTAAAAACGCCCAAATCTAAGCTTTAAACCCTAAAAATGGTAACACATGGTTCCTGCATCAAAAACTCAATCTAACCATATAGGAAGCTTGAAAATGATCAATAAACCAGAAATGCAAGGTTAAATCACATGGAAACTACATGAGTTGTACAAAACAAAATTTTGAAACGAAGCAAACCGTCGTTGCTGGTCAACGCGTTAGGTGAAGCTTCGGGGCTTGATAATAGTTGCAAATGATTCAAGTGATCTTCAGGAGTGGATTGGAATCCTTGGTTTGGAGCAGGGGAGGCTAGAATTTGAAATCTGAGTTTGACAACTTTGAGTTTTTTTGCAAAATGGGCAGGGGTTCTCTAGGTTCTGTGTGCGTGTCTGTGGCTTGCCATTGTGCTGTCCTTATAGTATAGATGGAGGGGAAAATATAACATGGAAATAATCATGTCATAATTCTATGTTTTCATGTCAAAATCCAACCAATTTAAAAGCTTCCATATTTTCAAATCTTGCCCTTTCCATGTATGAATGAACCTGGTCATTCTTTGTACGAATTTGTGGGCCTGAAATTGAATTAAAACAAAAGCCCAATGGTCATGATCCAATTGTTTGCTATTTTATATGATTTATCTTGTATTTATATGAATAAAAACAAAATAAATATGAATAAAATAGCTAAAAAATGCAAAGCAAGGCAAGAGTGAAATTAGAGGTCCTTTATAAGCTTAGGAAGATGTTTGAGGCCTAAGAAAACAAGCCATTGCTTCAAAATTTCAAATTTGCTCAATGCACCATTCTTGAAATTTCCAAAATTTTCCCAACTTGGGAAAGCCATAACTTGCTCAATATTTATCTCATGATGATGATCTTTTACTTTTTGGAAAGCCCAAGGTTATCTTGATGTAAAAGGTCTTGGAAAAAAGTGGCATTTGTTGACTTTCTAAAAATGACCTGTAATGTATGAACTTGTATTCTTTCAAATGGTGAATTTCTTGAACTTGAGGGATGAAGATAAGTTGTAGGGAATTAAATTCTCTTCAAAATGAGCCTTGGTTGGAAAATTTATGATAAAGTATGAGAACATTATGCTTGGTCAAAGTTTGGTTGACTTTTCTATAGAAACCCCAATTTGCCATTTTTGACTTTTGATAAGTTAGGAGCATTTCTTGAGGAATCATGATCAACCTTTGATCCAATGATGGATATCACTTTAAAATGTTGATGTTTACCAAAAATCTTAAAGTTTGACTGTACATGGGCCACAATTGACTTTTGACTTAGCACAGTTGATTTTCCAATACTTGAGCAATTGACTAAGCAAACTTATTGAGCAAGGCATGAAACATGGCATGGATGATCTTGAGGACATATTAGCAAAATAGAGAACATTTGAGACCATTGGAGCTCAACCATCTTGATTAAAATGGAAACCTTAGTTGGGGGTTTATTGCCTTAGGAGGAGAATTGTCTAGTCAACTCGGTCAACTTAGGGCAAGTTGGGAATCTCTAGGAGTATGTCTTGTGTTAAAATAGGAAGGCAAATTTTAGGGTACAACAGCTTCCCATGTTCAATCTTCTTAAACCTGAAGATGTAGATTGGCTTGTCTGCCTTTCGTGATCTAAAGGTGGAAGATGATTGAACACTAGAGGCCAAAAACATAATTGCGGTATCTTAAGGCCAAAAATTGTGTATTCTATATTTAAGTCCCTTCGATCTCGTCGAAATGAAGATTCCAATCTTCATATCTCCGGATAGAAGAAACTTAAATAGGGGCAGCTGTCATACCCCAATTTTTGACCTTAGATACCACCTCCCATCTGTATCATTACATAGCAAGCGTTCACAAACAATTCGACCTATTTTTTTTTTCATTTCTCGAGTCAGATTTAAAAAAATTCATAACTTTTTCAAATTTCGATATTTTTTAGTGTTTCTTTTACATATGATTCTCTTTGACAACATCTACAACTTTTCTTTACAAGTTAAGAGCTGATTATGTTTGAAAAGCCACGGAAGAATGAAAACGTTAGAAGTTGCTTTATGAATTTAATGGAATTTGATCATGTCTTGTCCAACCTTTCCCAAATCGTGCATATCACACATTTTTTCGTCTTTTATTTATCATTTTTGTCTTTTTTGAAAAAAATCTAAAAAATATGTATTTTAGTTCATGTCACTTTTTACTATCGCATTATTAGAAAAATCACAAAAATATTTATAATTAACATTATAGTATTTTAAATTCGAAATTCTTAATTCAAAATATATAAAAAATTATTATAGTTTTATTGGTTTCAGTTAGATTTATATTTTAGTATAGTTTTTAATCCAAAAATTCTCAAAAAAATATAGTTAATATCTTTTTCCTTTATTTTTTACATTTTTTATTCTTTTTAGTCATTATAGTTTTAGCTTCTTTTAATCTAATATTAATTTTGATTTGATTCTAATTTTAATTCAATTTTTAAAATTAAATTAATATTAAAACTAGAATAAAATTAATTTTGTTTGCTTCTTATTTTTATTATTATTATTCTTCTATTTTTATATTACTAACAAATTGCCTTTTACTATTGTCTTTGTTTTATTGTTTTATGTCCGAAACCTTGCTATTGTCCCTATCCTAATTGTCCATAAAATTCCAACATGCTACACAACAAAACATGCATAATGCTCCAAGCATAATAGTTCAAACTATTACCAAAGCTTGCACAAAAATGGTCATATAAAAAACTACATCATAAAGTAATAAACCAGTACCTCAAAAAATAATTCAAAAGCACCAATCTTCCCTTTCAAAATCCAGGGGATTCTTATCTATAAAAGGAGAGAAAATTACTGATAAAAGAGGAGGGCAAGAGGAGATCTTTTTCACATAAAAAACCAACAACATACAGTAAAAAAATCCAAAAGGAAAACTCAGAAAAGTAAGAGTAAAGAAAGAGAAGTTGCAGTATTGCTGAGCAACCATAAGAAGCTCTATGTGCTGCTAATTAATGTTGTTTCAGATGGATGAGGTTTGGCCCATAGCCTTTCTTTTCCTTTGGTACATACATTCATTTGGCTCTATCGTCCCCTCTTACCATATTAGTTTTTGTCAGAAGTATGAAACCTACTTTTCTGCTTCAGAGGTTAACATGATAGAACTAGACTATGTGGGTGAGAGATAGATAGTATATACTGAACAAAATATGTATAAGTATTAAAATCAACAACACTGAGAATAATTTCTGCAGAGTTGCCAACAAGAACTTAGAAATACAAACTACTGTAATTCAAAATAAAGTAACTACTAGTAGTAACTAACCCAACATCTAGGAATTAGAGCACCAACCAACCATATCCTTCGTCCATCCCTTTCTTCCGAGACTGCCATCTCCATCTGTCAGAATAACTCAAAACCTACAATTGATTAACATCACACCTCCTCTCTCACTCTCTATTTCCGTCAATCTTCCGTGACCATAACTACTGTAATAGAACACTTTAGTCTCGCCTTGTGCGAGCAAACCCCGTTTATCTCTTTCGTCTCCAAACTGCTAACGACATTATCTCTCTTCTTCTCCAATCATTTTTTGATCAAGACCGCCGAGACCACTTCCTTCCGTTCCCATCTCTACTTGTCCTTACAGATCCAAACTCAATCATAACAAATCTAACACTTTGGCCACCTAAACTTTGCTAAAATTGGGATGAACACTGTTTCGGTGATGGTTGCAGAGACTTCATAAAATGGATAGAAACACAAAATAAACTTAACAAAACGGAAAGTTGTTGTGCGACGTGAGGCAGAGAATTGTTAATGGCGTGCAATTCGGTTGTTAAAGATGATGACGATGCTGTTTTGGTTCAAAGATAAAGATAGATGATGGGTTTGAAAAGAAAGTAGGGGGAGATCGTGAGAGAAAGAGAGAGGATCGTGTTCTTTTTGTTTGTTTCGACATTCATGTTTTACTGTTTTTATTGGAAACAATCTTAATAATTAACTCTACAATTTCCCTTTCCCATGTGAGTAACAACTACGCTTCCTCTGTTGTTTAGGGTTTCCATGAACCTTTCCTTGTCTTCTCCAAACCGGGTCGGTCCAATGGGCCTGTTGGCCCAATTAATATATATATATATATATTCGCCTTTTATATTAACATGGACATAGTAATGAAAGATGGAAAACATAGTTCAGTTGGCAAGGTTAGTATGCTGCAATCTAAGAGACCTGAGTTCAACACGATGACAAGATATTTTTATTTTGTTTTTGTTAACTCTTTAACCTTATTTCCAAAAAAAAATAATATTAGTAAATCTTATAATTAATTTAGTTTAGTATTAATTTAGAATTCTTTAATTATTTTAGATTTTGTTAACTCTTTAACCTTATTTCCTAAAAAATAATAATATTGGTAAATCTTATAATTAATTTAGTTTAGTATTAATTTAGAATTTTTTAATTAGTTTAGATTTATTTTATAATTTTAAAATGTTTAATTAGTTTAGAATTATAATTAGTAACTTTAAAATTTTATTTGATTTAGATTTAATTTTGTAATTGTAGAATTTCATAATTTTCCTTTAATTTATATTTTATTTGGTTTAAATTTTATTTAGTTAATATTTAATTTAGTAATTTTTTATTTTTTAGAATTTTTATTTGATTTAGATTTAGTTTAGGAATTTTAGAATTTTATTTGATTTAGAATTTGTTTAAAAACTTTAAAAAAATTATTTGATTTAAAATTAGTTTAATAACTTTATAACTTTATTTGATTTATAATTAATAACTTTATAATTTTTATTTGATTTAGATTTAATTTAATAGCTTTAGAATTTTTATTTGATTTAGATTTAGTTTAGTAATTTTATTTGATTTAGAATTTGTTTAATAACTTTAGAATTTTTATTTGATTTAGAATTAGTTTAATAACTTCAAAAAATTTATTTGATTTAGAATTAGTAACTTTAGATTTTTCATTTGATTTAGATTTTGAATTTTTATTTGATTTAGATTTAGTTTAGTAACTTTAGAATTTTTATTTGATTTAGATTTAATTTAATAACTCTAAAAATTTTATTTGATTTAGAATTAGTAACTTTAGAATTTTATTTGATTTATATTTAATTTAATAACTTTATAATTTTTATTAGATTTTGATTTAGTTTAATAATTCTAGAATTTTTATTTGATTTATATTTAATTTAGTAAACTTAGAAATTTTAGTTAGTTTAGATTTAGTTTAAACTTTAGAATTTTGTTTATTTTAGATTTGATTCAGTATTATTTTAGAACTTTTATTTGTCTTATATTTAATTTAATAAATTTAGATTTCATTAGTTAGTTTAGAAATATTCGGACGAATTTAGAATTTTGATTTAGTTTCGGTTCAATTTAATAGTTTAAGAACTTTAATTTAGTAACTTTGAAATTAATTTAGTTTATATTTGATTTAGTAATTTTAGAATTTTAATTTTGTCTTCCTTTTATTTTGTTTATTTAATTACTTAATCATTTAAATTGTTTACATCAAATCCGAGGGAAAGAATCCATTAGTCGACTTCATGGCATCGAATATCTAATACGATCGTGCGAATACCCTCATCCAGTTTTTGCTTGTTTACTATTTTTCTAAACTTAAGATAATTTTCCTAAAAACTCAATTTTCAAACTCACACCTTTTAAGTCAAAACTTCGACACTAGGTTATCGTATCTTCAAAATGTCGTCCAAATAAATCATTTTTAGCCAAACCAAACATTTTTACCAAACGAACCATTTTAATCAAACAAACAATTTTAAAAACAAATATTTCAAAAGGTTCCTGTGGAGTACCGCAGATGCATTGGGTGCTAATACCTTCCCATTGCATAATCAACCCCCGAACTCTTGATCTCTTTCAAAAACACATTGTATTTTCATTACTTTTAAGTATCATTTTACATTGCATATTTTAGGGTTTTATTTCGCTCTTTTCCCCTTTCCCTTAGAAATAATAAAGCGTGGTGGAGACTCTTGCTTTTGCGAGTCGAGTTAGTTAATAGCTTGATCTCCGATTTTCACCACTACAGAAGGCAGCAGCCAAATCCTCCCATGTGTGGATATTAGTCCCCTGAAGTTGATAGAACCATTCTAGCAGTGTCCCAGATAAGCTTTCTTGGAAGAAGTGCACCCATAACTTCCTATCGGCGGTGTGTGGTTGAATCTTGCGGACATAAGACCTCAAATGCATCTGTGGACAAGAGACCCCATCATATTTGGAGAAGATAGGGACCTTAAATTTATGGGGAATGACTACCCCAGGGACCAGACCTAAGTCTCCAAAGTCCAAACTAGGCACTGTTTCGATCTCTACAGCCTTAAGTCGGTCTTCCAACTGTTTGTATTTCTCATCCGCTGGTGGATACTGTTCTTTGGAATAGTCTTCGTCCTTAGTAATCTGGTTATTTCCACTGCCAACTCTGGTGCTTCTAACTTCCTCTTCTTGATTGTCTTCATACTCAGAAGAAGCCTCTTCTATTTAAGCCAGTCGGGAGGGCCCTTTGAACCTTCTTCCCATGTTAAGGATAATAGCCCTCTTCTTGGTCTTCTTCTTGGTAGCAAGGAGTTCCGTCATATCTTGCTGACCTTTGGCTAGGTTGAGGAGAGTCTCTTGGAACTGTGCATGTTGAGTTTGTAGATCTATGACAGTTTGCTCTAGAGCTATCTTATACTGAAATAAATAGTAAAAAGATGAGGAAACCTGTATCGAAAAACCTGCTTATGATATGATGCATGCTATGTCGATGCAATGTTTTAAAGAACCTTAAGAGATTTAAATTTGATATCCAAAAAGGAAACAAACACAACAATTGTATTAATAAATTCAAGAGTTAAAACTGCCCCTTGGGCTTACAATGAAAAAGTAAAAAAAGAGTGTAAAAAGACAACAAAATAGACTTCTAAAACAAAAGTCTCAAATCTCCCATGGACGCTTCCTCTTTGTGCAATGTATGCATTTAGGCTTCGCTCCTCGTGAAGTTTCCTTGTGAGCTCTAACACTTTCTTCTCGCTTACGTAAAATCGAGCTTCAAAGGTGTCTCGTTCCCCCTTGAGTTGAATCCACGATCTCTGTAATTCCTCGAAGTCGGTAGGAATTTCAGGATGGAGAATGGCATAAGGAATATCTCCCTCGACAACAGGCTCCACAATTATTGGTAAGATAGATGGATATGGCATCATGAGACTTTGAGCGCAAGCTCGCACCCATTTGAGATAAGGGTCCAAAGGAATATAACTAATATTCCCCAAAGTCTTTCTATCAACCTTTCTTACTATTGTACCCCAAAATTTTCCTTCCCATTTTACTCAAGACATGCTCATTGAGGTCTTCAATTGCTCAAGGATAACCAAGAATTGACCAGACAAATTCTCCTCCTAAGCAATGAACCTCCAATCAGGGTTTCACTTTTTACAAAGATGTTTGGGTTGAAAAGGCTCCAAATGATTTCTATGGTCCCTAATATGTCCCCAGGAATGTCCATGCCAAATTTCATGCTGTACGCTACAAGTTTGCTCAGTCAATTGCTCAAATGTTTGAAAATCAACTGTACTAGGTCAAAAGTCA
Organism: Vicia faba; assembly: GCA_948472305.1. Lineage (NCBI taxonomy): Eukaryota > Viridiplantae > Streptophyta > Magnoliopsida > Fabales > Fabaceae > Vicia > Vicia faba. The sequence goes on along the minus strand of OX451737.1, from coordinate 1,628,947,687 downwards.
ACTGTGACCTATATACAATCAAACTTCACGATTTTTGGTCAACATCAATATTTTTAAGTGATATCCATCATTTAGTCAAGGTTTGATCATGATTCCTCAAGAAATTCTCCTAATCTATCAAAAGTCAAGAATTGCTAAATTAGGGTTTCTATAGGAAAAGTCAACTGAACTTTGACCAGGCATAACTTTCACATACTTCATCCATTTTCCCCAAACAAAGCTCATTTTAAATATAATACAATTCCCTAAAACATCTCTTTTTCCCTCAAGTCCATGAAATGCACCATTTGAAAGATACAAGCTCAAACATTACAGGTCATTTTCAGAAAGTCAACAAAAGACACTTTTTTCCAAGACTTTTTAAATCAAGATAAAATCTTCAAATGCAAAAGTGGTAAAAGTAGGAATTGAAGTATACATATTGGGATTTCCAAAAAGTCAAAGATCATCATCATGAGATAAAAATTGAGCAAGTTATGGTTTGTCCAAGTTGGAAAAATTTGAGAGATTTCAAGAATTGTGCATTGGACAAAGTTGAACTTTTATGCCATGGCCTAACTTCTTGGACTTCAAATGTCTTCCTAACCTTATAAGGGACCTCTAATATCATTTTTACATTGCATTACCATTCTTATCTATTTTTTTCATATTTATTTTTATTTATTTCAAATAAATATAAAATAAATTGTACAAAATATTAAGAGATGGGCTTTAGCATTTGGGCTGGTGTTTTGACTTGTCTTGAAGCCCAAGATTTCGTGTAAACCTGTCCAGATACATTCAAGTTGTGATACGGTGGCAGAACCAACTGTTTAATACCAGTTTTCATTTTTTGATCGCAAATGTCGCGGTAAGCAAGAGTCGCCACCAACTTTTCTTTTATCCAACAAAGGAAAGGGTGAAAAGAACAGAAAAAGACCTTTTTCGAGATTTTCTGAGTAAGGGGGTAGATTATGGAAAGGGAATGTGTTAACACCCTTTCCATCTGTGGTTTTCTCCGGGCTCTTAGGTACTTGATCATTTTTTTTGAAAACTGTATGTGTTTGTGCGTTTTGAACGTTTTTGTTTGCGTTATGGTAACTCTTGTATCAGTCCTCAAGAGTGTGATAAAGCATTTTTGAAAATAATTTGAAAATTTTGTAAGTGTGAAAAAGGAATTGGTTTTGAGCAAGTACTTAAGAACCATCTACCTACTCAAAAAAGGAAGTTCTTTTCCTCCTTTCCTTTAGATAGTGCTATCCTACTATTAGTGAGTAGGTAGCCCTATCGTTGAATGTTAAGGGACTATCGAAAGGGACGCTATGATCATTGAAGGCAACATGTAAGCATACCTCAACATTTCGAAGGGACTATCATTATAGAGGCAACATCGAGGGGATACAATCATTTACCGAAAGGCAACTCGAGGGACGTTTAGGGACCATGATCTTTTATGATGATTTTTATACCGAGGGTCTTTGCTAAGATATCCCTACTTTTGAGGGACATGACCATTTCCGAGGCAACCGAGTGAGGAATACCCTAAGGGTGCAAGTGTGAGAAGTGTTTTTTTCCAGTTATATTATCTTGAAGTTAGTGATCTACGATTAATTTGATTAATCTTGTCAGGCACTCCTACTTACTAGAAATTATATACATGCATACAAAAAATGTAAAAAGCGAGAAATAAAGGTTCCTACGATATTACATGGCATTGGTGTAGATACATAATAATGGGCGAAAAGTAAAGTACGAAATTAAAAATGGGGGAATTTAAGTCCCAAACTGTTACAACCGTAAGCAGTTACAATATAATATAAAATGCACGCGCGAAATAAAGAAGCGTCTAACAACCTAAGAAAGGGTCTAAGTAAAAAAAACTTATTTGTTTTATTTTTGTTTTAATTAAGAAAAATAATATAATTAAACATCCTAAAGTCTATTTAAAAAAATAATAATTAATTAAGAAAAATAGTCTAAGTTTTTTTGTTTTTTATTATGAAAAAATAATAATTAAATCCTAAGTTCTACTTCATTTTAAATTAAAAAAATAGTTAAAATATTTACCTAAATTATTTACAAAATTAGTTTATAAAAAAATACTAATCTAATATTTTTGTGATTTTCTGATTTTTTATGGTTAATTAAATAAATGAAAACAAAAATTCAAAAAAAGGGAATATTAAAGCAAGACAAATGGGCCAGAGGTTTTTTAGCAAAACAAGGGGTGTTGATCTGAAAATGCTAGGCCCATAAACTCAGAACCCACAACCTTTGTCAAAGATCCTGTGCGTCCAAGCTGAAGGGGTACATGGTGGTTTGTACATTGGAGGCGCTAGATCTAGATCTGGTGGTCATCTGATGGCTCAGATTGGTTGTCCATGATACACTTCTGGCCATGTGTAATGTTGGATCTTGTATGGAATATTAAGAAAATGGAAAACGTTGGACCTAGGATTCGAACCCAGGTCCCTTCCTTCATAAGCGCGCTGCTTCACCATTTAAGCTACATGAACATTCGTTAATCCAAACAACAAAATAATATTATATACAAAAATTATTCAGAAGTATTCAAAATAAAAAATAAAAACGCGCGTTGGATTTGAATGAGCCAGTAAGGGTCTGCCACACATTCATCTCCTACCTCCCTCCGTCGTCTTAGGTAGAAATACCTATAGTGACAGATTTTTGTCCGTCACTATAGCCTTTGCTCCCTGAAATAGGCCAAAAACGCAATAGAAATTATATGTGAGGCCATGAATCGACTGGCCTCACTCTCCTGAGCATGAAGGTGCCCCTGCTTAAGCCTAATTTTGGGCAATGTAAAAACGCCCAAATCTAAGCTTTAAACCCTAAAAATGGTAACACACGGTTCTTGCATCAAAAACCCAATCCAACCATATAGGAAGCTTGAAAATGATTAATAAACAAGAAATTCAAGGTTAAATCACATGGAAACTACATGAATTGTACAAAATAAAATTTTGAAACGAAGCAAACCGTCGTTGCTGGTCAACGCGTTAGGCGAAGCTTCCGGGCTTGATAATGGCTGCAAATTATTCAAGTGATCTCCAGGAGTGGATTGGAATCCTTGGTTTGGAGCAGGGGAGGCTAGAATTTGAAATCCGAGTTTGACAACTTTGAGTTTTTTTGCAAAACGGGCAGGGGTTCTCTAGGTTCTGTGTGCGTGTCTGTGGCTTGCCATTATGCTGTCCTTATAGTGTAGATGGAGGGGAAAATATAACATGGAAAGAATCATGTCATAATTCTATGTTTTCATGTCAAAATCCAACTGTTGTACCCCAAAATTTGCCCTCCCATATTCTTCAAGATTTGTCAAAAGCATGCTTCAAAATTCCCCAAGGGTTGCACAGTGTAAGGGCCTCCTAACAGTCAAAATTAGGGTTTTGGTTCTGGCAAAGAAAATGAAGTTTCCAAGGGTCCAATCAAGTCTCACATGCCTATAAATATGGTCAAGTATCCTCATACCAAGTTTCAAGACTTTCAGCACAAAATTGCACAGTCAAAACCCTAATTGCACTACAGTCAACTGTAGGGGCAAAATGGTCATTTGACAGTCAAAAGTTCAAATTTTTGGTCAACATCTCATTTTGAAGCCACAAACATCATTTGATCAATGCTTGATCATGATTCTCAAAGCTTGGCTCAAAAATCATCAAGATGCAAAAGTTTCCATATTTGGACAGTTGAAAAAGTCAACTGTAAATTGACCAGGGCATAACTTCCACATGGATTATCAGAAAAATTCCATCCAAAGCTCATTTTGAAGATAAAGACATTTCCTACAACTCCTCTTCATATTTCAGTCCAAGAAATGCTCTCACAAAAAGTTATCAATTTCAACATTATAGGTCATTTTCAAAAGTCAACAAAAAGGGACTTTAAGTCAAAGGCCATCACTTGAGATTGGTAAATCAAAATGACATGGGACCAAAGGCATTGGTTAGAGGACTCAAAGACCTTTCCAAAATGTCCAAGAACATGAGCAAAACTTAAAAATTGAGCAAGTTGTGCCTTGTGGAAGTTGGGAAATTTTTGGATATTTTGAAAAGTCAACATTGATTTAAATGACCTAAAAATGCTAATGGGCCTCTTTTTCTTCCACAATTCATCATCCAAGGCATGTACACGACCATTTGGCCCAAAGGGAAGTTTTTTATCATTTTTATTTATTTATTTGGATTTTTAATCATTAATAATTCATTTAATTAATTAAAATACATGAAAAATACTAAACCTAGGTTTTTAAATCTTTTTATGCATGATATACACTCAATATTTCGTGCATAGTTAGATTTGGAAAGAATCAATATGATTTGTCATGATTTGGTAGCAAATGTGCATGAAAAGATTTGAAATATTTTGCCATGAAAATCAATATCTTCTCATCAATTCTTTGATTCCTTGGACCTCTTTTCCAACCCTAATCGTTCATACATACATATACATGCTAACCCTATTCAGAAAAACCTCCCAACTGCGCCATACATAGAAAACCACACTTGAGTTTTTTGCTTAAAAATTGAAAACTGAAAACAGGGATACAAGGCGATTCAAGGCAAAATAACCATCTCATCACCTTCCTGAGACATCAAGCAACGTGTCTGAATAGGTTTCCACATTCCTAACACCAAGAATTGGTGAATAGAACTCAAGCTTTGTCACTCTTTTGCATAAATCGTATCTTGTCATTCATAGCATGATTTTAAATTCTAACGCTTGTTTTGTGTTGCTCTCATGATTCTGAAACTAACCATATGCTTTGATTAAGTTTTTGTGCGTTATTGAAGGATTCACCATGAAAGGACATTAGGGTTCTTCAACGTTCAAATTAGGGGTTTCTTGATACTGTAAAATTAGAGAACTTCATGGCCATGGTTGAAATCAGCGCGCTTAGACGAAAACAAAACACCCCTCGCGCCTAATTTATATGGCCATACGACCTAATCGTTATTTTCTAGAATGTTAAATTTGGGGACGGTTCAAAATCGTGGCCAATTCTTTTGTGTTTCAGGGAAAAAAGAAAACGAAGAAGAAGAAGATGAGGTGTAAAGCATTGGTTGGATCATTCAAATTCTTGCGCGCGGAGGTTCCGCTAACCATTGTTTCCTTTATATTATTTGTTTGATATTACATAAACAAGACGCGCGTTTGGAGCAGTTGGTAAGGCGTAAGACTGGTAACCAAAAGGACCTGGGTTCGAGCCCCATGTCCCCACTCTCTTTCAATATTTTGTCTATAAACCTAATCCCATGCAGATTATGCCCTGAGGAACACCATGCATCCACAATTTCCAGCCTGCCACGCACATGCTAAGATCAATCCAAGGGCCATAGTTAGAAGAGCATCATGGACATGAGTCAAAGAGGCTACGCGCTGGCAAGGAAAGTCAGCTGAGGCCTTAAACAAGTGGGCCTAATCACTACAACAAACCCTCCACTTGGGGACAGCACCCCCTAGAGTTTGTTTCTTTTACTCTTTTTATATTTTTTTCTTTTCTTTATTTTAATTAATTTCTTTTAATCCTTTATAATAATTATTTTCACAATAATATAAAAAACACAAAAAAAATCAGAAAGGACAAAATTTAAAATATATTTATTTAATTGATATTTTTGTAAATAAAACCTTTATTAATTAATTAGTTTTAATCAAGGGTTAATCTTAATATTTTTTTTAATAAACTTAAAACTTGGTAGAATTAGGGTTTGTAATAATTTTTATCCTTTTTTCTTTTCTTTCATAATAATTAAATATTTCCTATTATTTTTATAAATTAAAATTGCATGTAAATAATTAGGTTAATTTAGGTTTAACTTTAATACTTTCTTAATAAACTAAAAAACAATTAGAATTAGGGTTAGTATTTTAATTTCAATTAATCTTTTTCATTAAAATCATAAAATACAAAAATACCAAAAATAACTTCCTTTCATTTTAATTTTATTAATTTAATAATCATTTAATTTAATTTAATTAAAAAGGGTCCAACGCCCTCGTTTTCAATTTTAATTCAATTCATGTATTTATTTCTTTTTCTTTTAATATTTATGTATCTCTCCCAAAGCCTTGTAAATTCGGACATTTTAATCTTTCGCACTTTACTTAATTCTTTATTTTTCTGTCAAATCGGGTCCTGGAAATTTTGGCGATGTGGACCCGCGCCTGTTGTAATAGTTTAGAATTTTACCTTTCCGCACTTTCTTAAACTGTTAAATAAATGCATGCAAGAATGAATGATTAAATAAAAACAAACGCATAGATCACCTTTAACATGAACAAGATAAAATATCTGAATCTGACACACAAATCACACACCACCCCTAGGGTACGCCTCACTGTTGCCTTGCCCTTCGAAAGGTGATCGTCGAGTAGAGGATGTCTTAGTAAGTCCTCATGATCCGGGAACCTGGCATGAGGGTAGCTTCTAAGGTGTCTTCCCATTGCTCTGGTGATCACCATGTCCCGAACCTCGAATTGACCCGAACACCTCCAACGGTGGTGCTACCTACCTCTCAATGGTGGGATGGCACTACTTTAAAGGACATTTACACAGACGAATTCCTTAGGGTAGGTAGACGACTCTAGATACTTGCTCTAAATTCAAAACAAATTCAAAAATACTTTTCACACCAACACATTTTCAAAAAGCTTTCGAAAGCATTTTTTTAAACACTCTTGAGGACCGATACAAGAGTCGAACTGGAATTTTCAAAGAAACTTTTTAAAACCCACAGTTGAAAAGCAAACAAAACATTTTTGAAAACACATTGAGCAAGTATCTAAGAGCCCATGGATAACCATGGATAGAAAGGGTGCTAACACCTTCCCTTTCTATAATCTACCTCCCGAACCGAGAGCAATCTCTTTAAGGAATTTTTATGTGCTTTTGTCCTTTCCATTTGGAGAAAATAAAAGACGGTGGCGACTCTTGCTTCCGCGACATTTCGCGAACCAGCGTTAAACAGTCAGTTCCAGATCCACCGATCACAGAATTGGCGACTCTGCTGGGGAATTAACTTAAAGTGAGGTGTACCTTAGGACTAAGATCACTGTGTTTTCAATTGCTTTCCTTGCTTGCTTTATTATTGTGGGTTGCTTGGGAGTTCTATAGATCCTAACCCGAATCTGGGGGATACCTTCTTAGAAAGTAGCAACAAGACTGTGAGGGAACTGTGCGGGGTATACCGACATGGTTGAAGCAGTCTGCTACGTTGATGTGGCACTTTGGTGTGTACCGGTAACCCTTGAGTTCAGTCAAGGAGAGTACGGGGCCTCCACGTGGTGTCATGAAGCATCAACAGACCTTAGGAACCTTAATTGAACTATCTTGGCCTCTTTAGGGTAGTGAGATAACTGACTTTGGTGCAGTCCGAGGTTGGTTGATACTCGATACTACACTCAATTGAGGGTTGCTTTCCTGGAATATTTCGGTCGCCGGTTCAGTGGCTAAATCGAAACGATGAACAATGAAAGCAATCCCGTGATGTTGGGACCCTTAGAACCCAGTTACTTTTAATAGGACAGGTTGAACCCACCAACTTCAAGAGGGTACTACCCAGACCCCATGCTGGCCTTAAACCCTAAGGGCTTGTCTTGTGTGCCTTGTGTGCCTTACATGTTTGTCTTTGTAAATATCTGTGGTGTGTTTAATCATAGCATCATGACATCATCCAGCATCATATGCATTGACTAACCATTTCAGGGGTTCGAATCTTCATCTTTGTTCTTGTTTTGTAGGACATGGAAACTGTTCGTAGAAAGACAATTCAAATCAGTCTTGTAAGGATCCCTCCTCAGCTTAAGGAACTTATATCCAGGATTCCCGAGAGCTCTTCATTCAGTGAAAGACATGGAAGACTCATCAGTTTGGTCAATACCAACATTGAGGAAGATATGATAAAGGTCCTGTTCCAGTTCTTTGACCCTCTGCATCACTGTTTCACCTTCTTGGACTATCAGCTGGTACCTACATTGGAGGAGTTCTCCCGACTCCTGAAGATACCTATCCTTGATCAACTACCCTACAACGGTACGGAAAAGGAACCCAAGCTTGAAGAGATTGCTAAAGCCTTACACCTACAATCATCTGACCTCAAGGGACATTGGGAAGTTAGAAGTGGTATCAAAGGGTTCTTAGCCAGGTTTCTGTTTGAAAAAGCCCATGAATGTTGGAACTCCCTTGATTTGCAAGTTTTTGAAGAAGTGGTGGCCCTCCTTGTCTATGGTTTGGTGTTGTTCCCTAACCCAGATCAGCTTATTGATATCAGTGCTGTCCAGATCTTCATGTCCAGGAATCCTATACCTACGTTGCTGGGGGACATCCTTCACTCATGTTACACTCGAACCATGAGAAAAAGAGGTGTCCTTATGTGTTGCACTCCTCTCCTGGGAAGGTGGTTTATTTCGCACCTTCCACAATCAGTTTTGAAGAACGAGCGGGGTTTGAGATGGTCACAACGGTTGATGACTCTTACACATGTAGATATACATTGGTGCCCTCGGTCCCGAGAAGATGTCACTATCATTGATCGTTGCGGGGAGTACCCTAATGTTCCTTTACTTGGAATCAGAGGAGGTATTACTTACAACCCATGCCTGGCTTGGAGACAGTTTGGTTATGCTCGGAGGGATGGTCCTCATGACATGTTAATTCCTGACATAGTTTTTGATTTCGACAACGATGCACAAGGACTTTGCCAGAGATTTATCAGAGCTTGGAGGATGCCAAGTAGGATAGACAGCAAGACACTGGGGCACATGAACTCCATCCCGTTGGAACCTTATCTCAAGTGGGTACGAGCCCGCTCCCAGAAGTTAGTGATGCCTTATCCCCATATGCTCCCTGTGATCAAAGAGCCAGTCTTGGAAGGAGAAGTGTCCTACACTATTCAGCACCCTGATATGCCCACATCCTGGGAAGAGATGCAGAAGAGCTGGATCCAGCTTAAGGAAGAACAGAATTCTCTTGAGACCAGTCTACATGCTAGTGAAAAGAAGGTCTTGGAACTCACCCGCCTGCTGCATGAGGAGAGGAATCTCAACACTTACATAGCTCCAAAGAGGATGCGTAGTGTATTTTGGGATTGATTTGCTTTTGTATTATTTTGCCCATGAGGCTTTGATGTACTGAACAATTATTTCCTTAATGATAACGTGTGTTCCTTTTGTCTACAACAAATTTGAATTTTCGAACCCTTGAACGCATTGCATAAACACATATCATTCATCATGTGCATAGCAGGTTTCTTCTTTTCAGGTTGCTTACCGTTCTTCACTGTTTATTTCAGCATCATGAATCCTGACTCGTCATCAACTGAGATGTCCATCAAAGCTCTTCAGGCGCAGAATGCGCAATTTCAAGAATTAATCATGGGCTTGGCTCCGGGCCAAGAGGAGCTGAAGGCTCTGCTCCTGAAGAAGGAAAAGAAGAAGAAGAGAAGAACTGTTCTGTTCAACCCGGGCCGAAGGTTTGGCAATACTCTGCAAAATGAAGAGGCTGGTTCTTCCATTAGCAAGGGTACTCCTCAAGCGGAAAAAGGTCCTAGTCCGGTAGTCTCTGACAACGAGACTGATTTTGATGAAGAGCAGTATCCTCCTGCAGAAGACAGATACAAGCAGTTGGAAGACAGGTTGAATGCTATGGAGATACAACAGGTACCTGGGCTGGATTTTGGAGATTTGGGTTTGTCTACTGGTGTGATCATTCCTCGTAAATTCAAAGCACCATCTTTCACTAAGTACGACGGGGCGTCTTGTCCCAAGCTGCACCTCAGGTCCTATGTTCGGAAGATTCAACCGTACTCAGTGGATAAGAATTTGTGGATCCACTTCTTCCAGGAGAGTCTTTCAGGGACTCATCTCGAATGGTTCTATCAGCTGGATGGGACCAAGGTTCGTAACTGGGAGGAGTTGGCTACTGCTTTCTATAAGCAGTATCAGTATAATTCCGACCTTGCCCCTACACGTACCCAACTCCAGGGTATGTCGTTAGGTTCAAGTGAAGGTTTTAAGGAGTACGCTCAGAAGTGGAGGGATCTGGCTGGCAGGGTGCAACCATTTTTCAACCATCTTATCGGTAATTCTTCTGCTGGATTCACTGATCTTATTCTGACTGGAGAGAGAATTGAGGCTGGGTTGAAGTCTGGTAAGATTCCGAAGGGTGCATCGTCTAGTTCTGAGAAGAAACCCTTCAAGAAGGAGGCTAGTGCTGTATATGGCTCTAGAAGACAAGAGAAATCTGAGCGCCGCCAATCTGTCAGTGCGGTGATGATTGCCAAGCCTGCTGCCGCTCCTCGGCCAACCAATCCTCAAAGGGCTGAAAGACCCCGGAGAGAGTTTACCCGTTTGAGCATGACCTTATCGCAGATCTTGCCACAGTTGCTGTCCACCAATCTAGTGACTGTCAGAGAGGCCCCAAAAGCTGTGAACACTGCCTCCCCCAAATACAACCCAAATGCTCGTTGTGCTTATCATTCTGATAGCCCGGGGCATTCCACTGATGACTGTTGGGCATTAAGGAATAAGGTGCAAGACCTTATTGACGCGAAAGAGATACAGTTCGAAGCGCCTGAAAGGCCGAATGTGGTGACTGCTCCTATGCCTCAGCATGGGGTAAATGCTGTTGATGAAGAGGTGTACGCTGTTTCTGTGGATGATCTAGCCACTCCCTTAATAACTGTCAAGAAGAACCTACTGCTGGCCGGTTTATTTTCGGGTTGCAGTGAGGGTTGCCTGTTCTGTGCTGTTTCCCTATCTGGTTGTCCCTTGTTGAAGTTAGGCATCCAAAGCCTGATGGACAGTAAGGAGATTCTGTTCAAAAAGTCTGCTGTTCAGTTGGTTCCGGTAGAAGAAGTTTATGTGGTTACCATCTTCAATAATCCAATCAAGGCTCTCCCGAAGAAGCCTGTCCAAATCATGACTGTCGCACCTGTTGTTATCACTGTTCCGGGGCCTCTTCCCTACGTATCTGATAAAGCTGTCCCCTGGAATTATGGGGAAGACGTATATGTGAATGGAATCAAACAAGAATTCAACACTGGCGCCAGTATCTGCGATATCACTGGCCCAGCCAAGGTCACCCGCAGTGGCAGGCTCTTCTCGCCTGACATTGCACCGCCCGCTACTCGAAGACCCCTCCTTATAACACCTACAAGTGTACCTGTTCCTATTGCTGATCAAGTTGTTTCCCCTGCTGCCGAGTCATCCAATGCTCGGGGCAAGGGAATTGAAGATGAGCCTGCCCGGGTGGAGGCACCGATACCTATAAATGCTGAGGCCTCCCAACAAGAGATGGAGGAAATCCTGAAAATAATAAAGAAGAGTGACTTCAATGTTGTGGAACAGCTGGGGCATACGCCCTCCAAAATCTCCATGCTCTCCTTATTGCTGTGCTCTGAGGCCCATGCTAAGGCCTTAATCTCATTTCTCAAGACGGCTCACGTGCCACAGGAAACATCTGCAGTTCAGTTCACTGACTGCGTAGCAAATCTGACAGCAGACAACGGCTTGGGTTTCTCAGATGCTGACCTGACCGCAAAAGGAAGAGACCACAACGACGCCCTGCATGTCTCTATTGAATGCAGGGGCACTACTCTGGCGCATGTATTGGTGGATACTGGTTCTTCCTTAAATGTGCTACCCAAGAAGGCTTTAGACCGTTTAGATTGTGAAGGCCTGGAACTGAAACCCAACAATATCATCGTCAGATCCTTTGACGGTTCCAAGAGGATGGTTCATGGAGAGGTTGACATTCCTATTCGTGTGGGCTCTCAGGTGTTTGACTCTACTTTTTATGTGATGGATATCCGTCCATCATACTCTTGTCTACTGGGTCGCCCTTGGATCCATAAAGCTGGGGCAGTGACCTCTACCTTGCACCAGAAGCTGAAGTACCCCGTCAGAGGGAAGATCGTCACTGTGCAAGGAGAGGAGGAGTATATGGTGAGCCATTTGAATTCCTTCAGATACATTGAGATGGATGGGGAGTTTATTGAAACCCCCTTTCAGCATTTCGAGGAGGTGCTTCCAATTTCAGCAGCAGCAGAAACAGCGGTCGAAGAGAACGTTCCCTTGAAGATGGCTTCCCTGAAGGATGCCCGGGCTGTGGTTCAAAAAGGTGAATGTGCTAACTGGGGCAGACTTCCCGACTTTACACAAAAAACTGACAAATTTGGGCTGGGTTTTACTGCAGAGGGTCAGAAAGCTATGCGGAAGGCGAAGACCAGAAGACCTCCTGTGCTCATTACAAATCCAGGAGTGAATGCTGTTGGGGAGGACAATGAAGTGGACAAAGCTGAGTTCAATAGCTAGATCTACCCGACGACCGAAGGCGGATTGACCAATTGGATTGTCAAAGACCATACTCCTGTTACTTTTGTTACGCAGTAATAAACTTCTTTGTTTTGTTATTTGTAATAAACAATAAATTGAACTTTATGGCCCGGTGTCTTACCCGGGGCACCGTGGCTTCATTTGTGAGGGCATATAAATTGTCATTTCATATATCATAAATGAAAATCTTGGACGTTTTCTCGCATTTCAAATCTTGTGCTCTTTTTCTGTCTTTTCTTCCTTTATACATATTTCAAAACAACTGTATTTACACACACTCACTCATACAGGTTTCAATCCACTCTGGATCTCACTGGTAACGACTCTGCTACTGCCAGTTATGATTTCGAAAATACGATCAACTTAGCCGAAGACGAAGGTGAAGATGATTACGAAGTGCCTGGCGAGCTTGCAAGACTGTTACTCCAGGAAGAGAGGGCAATTCAACCATACGAAGAGCCAGTGGAGATAATAAATCTGGGTACTGGGACGGACAGGAAGGAAGTTAAGATTGGCGCCAACCTAGAGCTCAGCGTGAAGCAACGGTTGACTCAAATGTTACATGATTATATGGAGATCTTTGCCTGGTCCTACGAAGACATGCCCGGGTTGGATACCGATATTATGGTCCATCACTTACCTACTAAGGAAGACTGCCCTCCAGTTAAGCAAAAGGTCCGCCGTATGCGTCCAGAGATGTCTGAGAAGATTAAAGCCGAGGTTATGAAACAGTTTGATGCTGGGTTCCTTGCAGTGACTTCTTACCCTCAGTGGGTTACTAATATGGTGCCGGTACCAAAGAAAGACGGTAAGGTCAGAATGTGTGTTGACTACAGGGATCTGAACAGGGCCAGCCCCAAGGATGACTTCCCCTACCTCACATTGGCGTCCTTGTTGACAATACAGCTCAGCATAAGGTGTTCTCTTTCATGGATGGTTTCTCAGGTTACAATCAGATCAAGATGGCTCCTGAAGACATGTAGAAGACTACCTTTGTTACTCAGTGGGGCACCTTCTGCTACAAGGTCATGCCTTTTGGACTAAAGAACGCTGGGGCAACCTACCAACGTGCCATGGTTGCTTTATTTCATGACATGATCCATCATGAGATAGAAGTGTATGTTAACGACATGATCGCAAGGTCCCAAACTGAGGAAGAGCACCTAGATCATCTGCAGAAGTTGTTTGACCGGTTAAAATTGTACAAGTTGAGGTTGAACCCTAACAAGTGTACCTTCGGGGTAAGATCTGGAAAGTTGCTAGGCTTCGTGGTAAGTGATAAGGGTATCCAAGTGGACCCTGCCAAGGTCAAAGCTATTCAAGAGATGCCAGTTCCTAAGACAGAGAAAGAGGTCAAAGGCTTTTTAGGACGCCTGAATTACATTGCTCGCTTCATCTCACACCTGACTGCTACCTGTGAGCCAATCTTCAAGCTGCTGAAGAAAGATCAGGTAGTACGTTGGAACGATGAATGTCAGGCTGCTTTTGACAGAATCAAAGAGTATCTCCAAGAACCACCCATCCTTATGCCACCGTTTGAAGGGAGACCTCTGATACTATATCTGACAGTGCTTGACAACTCAATGGGGTGTGTGCTGGGGCAGCATGACGAGTCTGGCCGAAAAGAGCATGCCATTTATTACCTTAGCAAAAAGTTTACCAACTGTGAGACCCGATACTCACTGCTTGAGAAAACTTGCTGCGCTTTGGTATGGGCTGCTCGCCGGCTGAGACAGTATATGCTGACTCACACTACCTTGTTAATCTCAAAGATGGATCCTATAAAGTACATATTCGAAAAGCCTGCTCTGTCTGGGAGAATTGCAAGATGGCAAATGATCTTGACGGAATACGACATTCAGTACACAACCCAGAAAGCCATCAAGGGAAGTGTATTGGCAGACCACTTGGCACATCAGGCAGTCGACGATTATCAGTCAATGAATTTCGAGTTTCCGGATGAAAGCATCATGATTGTGACTGATTGTGAAGTACCTGGACCGGATGAAGGACCTGAGGAAGGATCCCGATGGTCTATGCACTTTGACGGAGCCTCCAACGCTTTGGGTAACAGCATCAGCGCCATAATCATATCTCCTCAAGGCACTCATACTCCACTCACTTCCCGACTATGTTTCAACTGTACCAACAACATGGCGGAGTATGAGGCGTGCATCATGGGTCTTCAAGCTGCGATCGACTTAAGGATCAAGTTTCTGAGTGTCTTCGGAGATTCTGCTCTCGTGATCAATCAGATCAAAGGAGAGTGGGATACGAAACATCCGAATCTTATTCCTTACAGAGAATGTGTGTTGACCTTTATACCCCACTTCACGAAGATAACCTTTGAACACTTTCCGAGAGAAGAGAATCAGTTGGCGGACGCGTTAGCTACAATGTCTTCTATGTTCAAGGTCAAATGGGATAATGAGGCTCCCCGGATCATCATCTGGAAACTGGACGAACCGGCATACTGTTGTGATCTCGAGACTGAAATGGTGACTGAGAAGCCTTGGTACCATGAGGTGAAGAGATATTTGGAAGCTCAGGAATACCCTGAAGGTGCGTCTGTCAACGACAAAAAGTTTCTGAGAAGGTTCGCAGCAAAGTTCTTCCTTAGCAACGGCATCTTGTACAAGCGAAACCATGATTCGACCTTACTGCATTGTGTGGATAAAACTGAAGCAGAAAGGATCATGGAGGAGCTACATGAAGGGACCTTTGGTACACATTCCAGTGGGCACACCATGGCTAAAAAGATCCTTCGGGCAGGGTATTTCTGGTCCACAATGGAAGCTGACTGCTATCAACATTCTCGGACATGCCACAAGTGCCAGATATACGCAGACAAGGTGCATGTTCCTCCAGTTCCTTTGAATGTTATGACTGCGCCTTGGCCGTTTGCAATGTGGGGCATAGATATGATCGGTGAGATTAAACCTACGGCATCCAATGGGCATCGCTTCATCCTGGTAGCGATTGATTACTTCACGAAGTGGGTCGAAGCAGCGTCCTATGCTACGGTAACCAAGACTGTTGTGGCACGGTTCATTCGGCATAACCTGATCTGTCGATACGGCGTCCCGGAAAGAATTATTACAGACAACGGTACCAATCTGAATAACAAGATGATCACTGAGCTCTGCGAGCAGTTCAAAATACAGCACCATAACTCTTCTCCTTACAGACCGAAGATGAATGGGGCTGTAGAAGCAGCAAATAAGAACATTAAGAAAATCGTGCAGAAGATGACAGTGACTTATAAAGATTGGCACGAGATGTTACCGTTCGCTCTACATGGGTACCGTACCTCAGCCAGGACATCAACCGGGGCAACTCTTTTCTCCTTGGTTTATGGTATGGAGGCAGTCTTACCAATCGAAGTGCAAATACCCTCTCTCCGGATAATGAAGGATGCAAATCTGAATGAAGATGATTGGATCCAGACACGACTTGATCAGCTAAACCTTATTGATGAAAAGAGACTTGCTGCTATCTGTCATGGTCAGACGTACCAAAAACGGATGATCATGGCATTTAACAAAAAGGTCAGACCACAGGAATATCAAGTTGGGGATCTGGTAATCAAGCGAATCATCCTTCCTCAGAGTGATCCAAGGGGCAAATGGACCCCTACATACGAAGGGCCATTTGTGGTTAAACATGTGTTCTCAGGAGGAGCCATGATTCTAACCAACATGGACGGTGACGACCTTCCTCACCCCGCCAATGCAGACATAGTAAAAAGATACTACGCATAAAAAAGGACCCGCTAGGCTGACATGCCTAGGCAAAAATTAGGGCTTCCCGGCGAACCAAAAGGGTTCGGGCAAAATGAGGGATGAAATAAAAAAAAATCTGTACACCCGGAAAGTCGAAAACCTGAAAAGGCGGCTTGGGCAAAAATGGGTATCCCGGTGGACTGAAAACCCGAAAGGGCAGTCCAGGCAAAAGTCAGGGATAAAGCGTAATACTATGTCTCATTGGATCACTTTGCATCCAGAATCCGGTATCTACATCAAGTACAGACGGCATCGATCAGTCAGCTTCACCTTCAACCAAGGTCATCAAGTGATGAGACGCTCGGAGTTATAAAGGCAATAGCAGAGTTGAAACCCAGTGGGATCATTCATTTCACACAGCTATTTTACTTTCTCTTGTACAAAATTTGTATAAACTCTTTTGTTCGGCGGCGTTCTCTTACTAGGACGTCAGTCTCTTGTACATAAAACGCCTATTTTACAGGCAAATTCAAAATCAATACAAATACACTTTTCAGTTAAAATTGCCAATTGTTTTTCCTTTTTCTGTTTTGTTTTGCGAAGAACGTCCAAGGTTCAATTTGTGATATATGCATTGACAATAATTTGCTAACTCATAACAAATTGTCAAAACAAAAGCCCAATGGTCATGATCCAATTGTTTTCTATTTTATATGATTTATCTTGTATTTATATGATTATAAACAAAATAAATATGAATAAAATAGCTAAAAAATGCAAAGCAAGGCAAGAGTGAAATTAGAGGTCCTTTATAAGCTTAGGAAGATGTTTGAGGCTTAAGAAAATAAGCCATTGCTTCAAAAGTTCAAATTTGCTCAATACACCATTCTTGAAATTTCCAAAATTTTCCCAACTTGGGCAAGCCATAACTTGCTCAATCTTTATCTCATAATGATGATCTTGTACTTTTTGGAAAACCCAAGGTTATCTTGATGTAAAAGGTCTTGGCAAAAAGTGGCTTTTGTTGACTTTCTAAAAATGACATGTAATGTATGAACTTGTATCTTTCAAATGGTGCATTTCTTGAACTTGAGGGATGAAGAGAAGTTGTAGGGAATTGAATTATCTTCAAAATTATCCTTGGTTGGAAAATTTATGATAAAGTATGAGAAAGTTATGCTTGGTAAAAGTTTGGTTGACTTTTCTATCGAAACCCCAATTTGCCATTTTTTACTTTTGATAAGTTAGGAGCATTTCTTGAGGAATCATGATCAAAATTTGATCAAATGATGGATATCACTTCAAAATATTGATGTTGACCAAAAGTCTTGAAGTTTGATTGTACATGGGCCACAATTAACTTTTGACTTAGCACAATTGATTTTCCAATACTTGAGCAATTGACTGAGCAAACTTATTGAGCAAGGCATGAAACATGGCATGGATGATCTTGAGGACATATTAGCAAAATAGAGAACATTTGAGACCATTGGAGCTCAACCATCTTGATGAAAATGGAAACCCTAGTTGGGGGTTTATTGCCTTAGGAGGAGAATTGTCTAGTCAACTCGGTCAACTTAAGGAAAGTTGGGAACCTCTAGGAGTATGTCTTGTGTTAAAATAGGAAGGCAAATTTTGGGGTACAATAGCTGCCCCTGTTCAATCTTCTTAAACCTGAAGATGTAGATTGGCTTGTCTTCCTTTCGTGATCTGAAGGTGGAAGATGATTGAACACTAGAGTGCCCAGAAATTTGCACTCGCCCAAAGTGAGACTGTTGGTGGATAATATCGAGAATAGGCATACAAATGCCATTTGAAAAAGATGACAGAAGACTGTCGAAGATGGGCTTAAAGATGCCATCTAAGGAATATGACAGAGAGTCGCCGGAGATGGGCTTAAAGATGCAATCCAAGGAATATGACGGAGATCCGTCAAAGATGGCCTTAAATATGCCATCAAAAATAGATGTTGACTTCGTAAGGAGTCTCTTTGTGGGGATTCATGTTCCTGCTGTCTGAGGAGGAGTCCTCTGGGGAATGTTTTTTTGTTGAATAGAGTCTAGGAGCTTCGGTTGTCCACTGCTCTACTAGGGAATCATCCCTTGACTGAAGAGACGGAAGTGAACTGCTATCTGGTCAGGATCCAAGCTTCACAGTGACTTACTGAGGATGATAAGGCTGACTATTATCTGGTCGTATTCCAGGCTTCACAACGACTTATTGGGGAAATGAGATTAAACTATTAAGAATCAGTAACAAATCAATGGTCGATTCAAACTGAACCAGCAGAGGTCTTGATTTATCTTTGACTGGATAAGAATCAGAAAAATCTTAGTGTCGATTGAACTGAACCAGAAAAAGGTCTTGAATTAACTTTGACTGGATAAGAATTAAAGGAATCTTAGGATCGATTCAACTGAACTAGACAAAAGTCTTGGAATATCTTCAACTGGAATAGGAATCAGAGAGATCTTAGTCTCGATCTGACTGAACCAGAGGAAAATCTTTAATTAACTTTGACTGGATAAGAATCAGAAAAATCTTAGGATAAATTTAACTGAACCAGAAAAAGGTCTACTGGAAAAGAATCAGTAACAAATCAATGGTCGATTTAAACTAAACCAGCAAAGGTCTTGGTTTATCTTTGACTGGATAAGAATCAGAAAAATCTTAGTGTCGATTTAACTGAACCAGAAAAAGATCTTGAATTAACTTTGACTGGATAAGAATTAGAAGAATCTTAAGACTGATTCAACTGAACCAAACAAAAGTCTTGGAATATCTTTGACTGGACAAGAATAAGAAAAATCTTAGTGTCGATTTAACTGAACCAGAAAAAGGTCTTGAATTAACTTTGACTGGATAAGAATCAAAAGAATCTTAGGACCGATTCAACTGAACCAGAAAAAAATTTGGAATATCTTCAACCGGAATAGGAATCAGAGAGATCTTAGCATTGATCTGACTGAACCAGAGAAGGTCTTTAATTAACTTTGACTGGATAAGAATAAAAAAAATCTTGGTGTCGATTTAACTGAACCAAAAAAAGGTCTACCGAAAAAGAATCAGTAACAAATCAATGGTCGATTTAAACTGAACCAGCAGAGGTCTTGGTTTATCTTTGATTGGATAAGAATCAGAAAAATATTAGGATCGATTCAACTGAACCCGACAAAAGTCTTGGAATATCTTCAACTGGAATAGGAATCAGATATATCTTAATGGTGATCTGACTGAACCAGAGAAGGTCTTTAATTAACTTTGATTGGATAAGAATCAGAAAAATCTTAGGATCGATTTAACTAAACCAGACAAAAGTCTTGGAATATCTTCCACTGGAATAGGAATCAGAGAGATCTTAGTGTCGATCTGACTGAACCAAAGAAGGTCTTGTGAGGACATCTTTCTGAGGAAAATCCTGAAATAACCCTTCGTTAGACGTAGCTTTTGAGAAGACTACCAGGTCACATAAGTAGTCAACGGTGTTTGTTGATTTGATCTTTTCCATGAAAAAGGCAAAGAGTTAGTCATATGCAATGTCATGATGTATGAAATGCATTGTGGTGATGTTCACAAAATAAATGAGGTTATGCTGTATGCGATGTGTATGTGCATGCCATGATGTATGAATATGGGAATGCCATTGTAATGTTTTAGTCTGGGAAAGTAAATTCCAGACTACTGTTGGAGAGTATTGGGAAGCTGAATCCTTCATTTCTGTTGGGGATGATGAATGGATATGATTTTATGGGGATTCCCTCTTTCTGTTTGAGGATACTGTCGGGGATTGACTCTGTTTGAGAATAACTCTGTAGAGGGGGGATGCTTTTTTGGAAGATCTTGTCGATGTAGAGAAATAAATTCTGTTAGGGCCTGAACTTTCGCAGTTAGAGAAATAAAATCCACCAGGGAGGAGGTTTTATCAACTGTTTGAAATTATAAAACTCGGTTAGGGGATACAGATTTCAGCTGGAGCAGGTAATTCATGCTTGGGGAAGAAGGAGACCAGAACTTGGTTGTTTCTACTTTGTGGGGAACATAGAAGTCACAGGGTCGTATGTAATGGTGACTTCGTCTCAAACTGTCTCTGCCCCTGTACTTCCTGGAAAGAGTAACTGTCGGGATTACAAATTTCTTTTTTAGACTTTGCCCCGATTCTTAAAGTCATCAGTAACTGTATTTTTGTTTCTTATGCAAATATCTGTGAATAGTAATTACATTCAAATGCATATGTCAAGAATAATTCATTGGATGTTTTTCCAAAACAAAACAGAAAAAAGAAAAAAAAATAGTTTTGTACTTTCAAAGAAATGATTTGCATTGATTTTTTTTAAAGTTCGCCTATAATAGGCATTTTGTACAAAGAGGCTGACATTCTAATACGAGAACGCATCCGTAAAGAGTTAAAACTATACAAAATAGTGTACAAAGAGAAAAAATAGCTATGTGTAATAATCCCATCGAGTTTCAATTATGTTATTGCCGTTATGTCGTTGAGCGTCTCATCACTTTGCTGCTTGTCCGAAGCTGACTGGATTGATCGGTACCGTTTAAGCTTGATAGTTGATACTGAAGTCTGGTCATAAGGTAACCCAATGGTACATAGTGATATGCTTTAAATCCCTAACTTTTGCCTGGACCGCCCTTTCGGGTTTTTAGTCCACCGGGATACCCTTTTTTTCCCAAACTGCCTTTTCAGGTTTTCGACTTGCCGGGTGTACATATTTTTTTGTATTTATCCCTAACTTTTTCCCGAAACATTTTGGTTCGTCGGGATGCCCTTATTTTTGCCTAGGCCAATCAACCTAGCGGGTCTTTATTTACGCATAGTATCTTTTCACTATGTCCGCATTAACAGGGTGAGGAAGGTCGTCACCATCCATGGTGGTTAGAATCATGGCTCCCTTGGAAAATATGCTTTTGATCACAAATGGCCCTTCGTACGTGGGAATACACTTGCCCCTGGGATCACCTTGTGGAAGTATGATGCGCTTGATTACTAAATCACCCACTTGGTACACTTGATGTCTGACCTCTTTGTTGAAAGCCTTGATCATCCGTTTTTGATACATTTGACCATGACAGACTACAGTAAGCCTTTTCTCATCAATCATATTCAGTTGATCAAGTCGACTTTGGATCTAATCATCTTTGTTTAAGCCTGCATCCTTCATGATTCTCAAAGAAGGGATCTGGACCTCAATAGGTAGGACAACCTCTATACCATATACTAGAGAATAAGGTGTTGCCCCTGTTGACGTACGTGCTAAGGTGCGGTAGCCATGAAGAGAAAATGGTAACATCTCATGCCAATCTTTGTATGTCACCCTCATCTTCTGTATGATTTTATTAATATTCTTGTTAGCAGCCTCCACAGTGCCATTCATCTTCGACCGGTAAGGGGAAGAATTATGATGCTGGATATTGAATTGTTTAGAGTTAGGCGATCATTGTATTGTTGAGATTTGTACCATTTTCAGTAATGATTCTCTCTGGTACACCATACTGATAAATCAAGTTATGCTTGATAAACTGCGCCAAAATGTTCTTGGTAACAGTAGCAAAAGAGGCAGCTTCGACCCACTTTATGAAGTAATCAATGGCCACTAGGATAAAGCGATGCCCAGGGAGCCGTCAAAACATTCAAGGGAACCAAAGGTACATGTACTTTATCAGCATAGACCTGGCATTTGTGACAAGTTCGAGAATGCTGATAACAGTCTGCTTCCATAGTGGACCAATAGTATCCTGCCCGTAGGATCTTTTTAGCCATGGTATGTTCATTAGAGTGGGTTTCAAAGGTACCTTCGTGTAAATCTGCCATAATCCTCTCTGCTTCACTCTTGTCTACGCACCGAAGTAAAGTAGAGTCATGGTTGCGCTTGTAGAGGATTCTATTACCGAGGAAGAACTTTGCAGAGTATCTTCTCAGAAACTTCTTATCATTGACAGATGCCCCCTTAGGATATTCTTGAGCCTCGAGATACCTTTTCACTTCATGAAACCAAGGTTTGTCTGCTACTTCTTCAGCATCAATCTCACAATAGTATGCTGGTTTAACCAACCTCTTAATTTGTGATCCATGGAACCTCATTGTCCCACCTGACCTTAAACATAGATGACATAGTAGCTAGCACGTCCTCTAACTGATTCTCTTATCGTGGAAAATGTTCAAAGGTAACTTCTTCAAAGTGTGGAAGCAATGTCATCATATGTTCTATGTACGGGATGAGATTCGGGTGCTTCATATCCCATTCCCCTTTGATTTGACTTATTACCAAGGCTGAATCTTCGAAAATGCTCAAGAACTTGATCCTCAGATCAACAACAGCTTTGTGACCCATAATGCATGATTCATACTCCGCCATATTATTGGTATAGTTGAAACATAATCTGGAAGTGAAAGGAGTATGACAGCCCTTGGGGGATATGATTACCACACCGATGCCATTGCTGAGTGCATTGGAGGCTCCATCAAAAACCATAGTCCATATGGATCCTTCCTCAGGTCCTTCACCCGGTCTAGGTTCTTCACAGTCAGTTACTAGCATAATGTTCTCATCCGGGAATTTAAAGTTCATGGACTGGTAGTCATCCACAACCTGATGAGCCAAATGATCTGCTAGTACACTTCCCTTGATTTCTTTCTGGGTCGTGTATTAGATATCGTATTCGGTCAAGATCATTTGCCATCTTGCTATTCTTCCGGAGAGAGAGAGAGGGCTTCTTGAAGATGTACTTGATCGGATCCATCTTAGATATCAACTAAGTGGTGTGAGTCAACATATACTGTCTCAGTCGGCGAGCAGCCCATGCTAAAGTGTAGCGGTAGAAATGTTCAAGACTAAGCCATTGAATTGACTAGACTTTATACAAATCAAAATAAAAATTGCCACCGTGCTTTATTGTTTCCAAAGGAATGGGAAAAGAGCGAATAAACCAAAAAGAGGGGGAAAGATTCAAGGTAAGGGGGGTTGGTTATGAAAAGGGAAGGTATTAGCACCCTAAACATCTATGGTACTCTGCAGGAACCTCTTTGTAAAATCTGTATATTTTGGCTATAAAAATGTGTTATATGTAAAATGGATGGTGGAGGTGAGAAAATAAATATTTTTATGATTTTTGCACCTGCCGCGGTTGCGAACCTTTAATGCCTACGTACCACCTTTCGTGCAATAGGGGATCAGGGTACACGTAGTTCCTCTTTTAAAAATTTGAAACACAAGTGTGTTGGTTGATTTTAAGAGATAAGACATCATCATCATTGTCCGTGTGGAAAACATACTTACTACCCACAATCATGAGAAAGGAGAACTTGCATCATCTCAAAGTGGAGGATATGGCTTGGATCTTAAAATCAATAATGCCTCACTCAACACCCAAGTAGAAAATATCTCACTTCACTACATATTGTAGAAGTATAGTTGTTTGCATCACTACAATGATTGACAAGAGTCTAATCTTTTGAGAAAAGTTTAAGGATAAAAGCCAAAGTGGCAAAATGGTTTGAAATGAGATTGATTGACTTTTAGTCTTCTCACAAAAATGTCAAGGTATTATGAAGATTGATTGAAGGTATTATTAAGTCCAAGTTTATTATGAAAGTGTTTCAAGTTTAGAAACAAAAAGAAATTTCAAAAAGAGGAAGAAGATTTTAGAAATTAAAGAGGATGGGAGGAGAAGAAGAGACTATCCTAAAGCATAAGGTAAAAGCTAAGAATAAAAACCATCTAACCAACAAGAAGCCAAAACTTGACATCATGAGCCAAGGTAGAATTCCCATTCTTTGGATTGAAACCAAGCAAGCAAAGATACTAGACCTCTTGAGAAAACCAAATTTCAAGTGTATTAAGTCTTCACAAATTGGGCAGAGTAACGACTGTATACGGGTGAATTCTAGATTACAAACAGAGAATGTAATCACAAAAACCTGCACACAAAAGCAAACAAGCAACCCAATGTGTTGAGGTAAACCTCAAGAACTCCAGACAAAATAGTCAGATAAGATCAGAAGGTCTCCAAGATAGGCCAAGGTTTCTAATCCTAAGTCTAAGAAATAGTCCCATGCTCCATAATGCCAAGGGTAGTAACCAAATAGTCCAAGTACCATTAAGAGTTTTTTAGGGTTTATGTTGATTATTAAGTATCTTAAGAAAAGAAAAGAAAAGCTCAAGTGAGCAAAGTAAAAATGGCAAGAAAATAAATGCTCAAATGAGCAAAGATGAAAATGGTATGAAATGTAAATGCTAAAAAATAAATAGTACATAAAGCATAAAAAGAATAAAAGCATAAGATAAAGCAAGTTAATAATTAGTGGTTAGTTGGATGACCATCTTGAAACTTGCATTTGGAACTCAGTCGAGGATTGGTAGAACCAAAGCCTCCACACAACAAGTTGCATTTGCTTTTTGTCAAGTATATCATCCATTTGGAATTCTCACAAGTACCATTTAATGATCAACGATGTTTAAGTGATACACATTGACCAAAGGTGTTGTAGATCCATTAGAGGATCGGTAGAACCAAAGCCTCCACATAATGAATCTCAAAGTTATTGGATCAAAGAGATCAAATTAACATACTTGAGCTTGCAATCATAAGTTTGGGCCATGAATGATCATTTATTCGAATCGGGATAAAATTCAGCGCTATGTTAAGCAATCGTAAGTGGACTTGTATAGAAGTCACACCTATTTTGAGGTCGGTCAATAGCAATCTATGCACCATTTATTTTGAGACATGATATAGAGATCATGCTCCAACAACATTTAGTGTAATAATAAGGGGATGAGATGAAGAGGATTACGGCAAAAAGATGAATAAACCACTTTTGAATTAAAAATTTAATCAAACTATTATTAAAATCATTCATCCCTTTTGGCGGAGTTGAACTCAACACCCAAGATCCAATGATGTTAATAAAGTCATGATCAAAAAATCTACTCAAGACAGCCAGAAAAATAATCACAAAATAATAATATATTTAATATATTCATTGAAAGGGTTTAAAATGTTTAAAAAATAGAAACTAATGAGGAAAATATCAATTATGTTCAAATTAATCAAGAAATGAAAAATAAGGCCAAGGAAAAATCAAAAATGGATCCAAATATTTTTATAAAAATTTTGGTAATTTTTAAAAGTCAGAAACTATTTTTAAACTATTTAAAATTGTTCAAACAAACATAAAATAGGTAAAAAATAGTAAACCTCAGCATAAAATTCCATAAAATTTTCAGAGAGTAAAAAATATGCAAAATAATATTTATGAATTTTTCCAGAATTAAAAAAAGTCAGAAAGTATTTTTTTTGGTAATTAAAAGAAATAAAATAATACAAAAAATATAAAAAATACCAAATGTTAAAATAGAAATGTGAAAAATAGTCATGAGATCAGAAATAATTCAAAGTATTTTTGTGGATTTTTTCATAATTTTTGGATAAAAAATAAAAGAGTTATGAATTTTTGAAAATTTAATCAAATAAAATATAAAATCAGAAAATAAAATAAAACCAAAATGATGTGGACCATCAGATCATAGTTAAAATGTGTTAGTAAGCTAATCCAGTGGACCAGATGCGCTGTGCTTGATATGGACCTTTGTGAAACACGCATGTAATCAGAAAAAGGGCAATCAATGAAATTAAAACGCTTGGCACGCTATCATTGGCTGAGACGAGACTTGTCATCGTCTTCAACCTCCAGACACCCTGCAATGGGGATTTTGTGAGATCCTTCAAATGGAAAAATTAGGATCCCAAGCTGGCATCATTGAACTCGTCTCTTCAAGACGATTCTAACACAACCATCACACCAAATTTATATAAGGTATGGAGAGAGATATGAATCAAAAACTCATAAAATAGAGAGCACCTTCAATTTGAGATTTCTCTCTCAATTCTCAATGGATTTAAAAATTGTAAGCAGCATTAGAATCAGACAAAGGAGTAGAACAAATTAGTGCTTGATTTGGATCCAAATGGTGGAGAATTCTACCTGTTGTACCCTAAAACTTTCCCTATCTTTTTATCAACATTTCTCATCACAAGGCTCTTGGAACTCAAGACTAAGCTAGGGTTTGCACTGCTCAAGACACCTCCTTACACTGTTGACCTGAAATTAGGGTTTGAGGTTGCACAAGGATTTTTGGACCTTCAATGCTCAAATAGACTTTCATACTTCATATTGGACTCATAAGTTTGTCTATACCAAGTTTCAAGCCTTGAATCAAATTTTTGCCCAGTCAATTGAACAGTTGACCTAGAAATCAACTGTATTGGGGAAAAAGTCAACTGTGGCCAATTTACAGTCAAACTTCATAATTTTTTATCCACATCAACATTATGAACTCATATGAACCATTGGATCATGTTTGGACCACAACTCCACAAGAAATTTGATCAGATCACCAAAAGGGCAAAAAGGTCATTTTTAGGGTTTTGACTGTACAAAGGCAATTTCTGACTTTTTGCCCTAGCTAATGGCAAATTAAGCTCAACCAAGGACTCAAGGGATCAATGGCATCATCTTGACCTATTCAACAAGTTCAAAAGATCTCAAATGCATGGGATTGACAGATGAATTTTTCAGTCAACTGATCAAAATTTGACTGTACACTGAAAAGTCAAACTTTGACTTTTTGGTCAAAATCAAGTGCCAAGGGTCATTTTTCATCAAGATGTGTCAAATTATGAAACTTGTTCATCAAGAAACCCAAAATTGCAAATTAGGGTTTGAAATTGAAAATTTTCATAACTTAGAATTTTTCTAAGTTATGAAATTTTCTTAATTTTTCCTAACTTTGTCCCACATTTTCACCATGATGAAAATAGATTCAAACAAAACTTACAACATGAAAGTTGTAGTCCTCCACAAATTCTACAACTTTGATTCATAAAGTTTTCTCAAAAGAATCTTGGATCTCAAGTTATGATTTTTGGAACAAGGGTACCTAAAACTTTTAACTTAGTGAAATTTTGCCCTAGTTTAGGCAGGATTTTGACCTATTTGCTTGGCCATTTTTCACATAGTTCCACTTGTAATATAAAGTTTCATTTCAAAGATGGATTATATGTCATTTTGTGAGCTTTTCAAATTGTCCAAGAACTCCTCAAACACATTTGTGGTTAGGGAGAATCGAATGCTTGAAGTTGGCAAAAACTCACTTTGTATCCATGGCAAAATCATGTTCACTCAAGTTGCATTTTTAAACCAGCATTCCTTGTGCTAGTTTGCAGGCCTCTAAACCATTTCACACTCCATAATTTAATGAAAATCCATTTATCTAATAAATTGTCTTGGTCATTAGGGTATTGTACACAAGTTTAATCCCTAAATGGTAAAAGGCACATTTCCATTTTTGCAAAAGTTTGTTTTATGTCAAACCACTAATCCTTGAGCATAGAGCCAAATCTCTTGCAGATAAACAAATACACTAATAAGAGGGGCCAAGAGGATTGTATGCAAGGTGATAAGATGGCATGTACAGGCCTGTAACCACAAGTTCACTTTCTTGCTTCAAAAACAAGAAACTTGTCCAAATGCTTAAAACTTGAAAAACCAGCAAAGATCAACTTACACAAACACTTAAAACATTTTTGTCACAACCCTTTGAGCTAGAAACACGAGTGCTTGAGCCCCAAAACACCCCATATCCAGAAATCACACTTCTTTGGCAAAACAGGGCAGGTGCTGCAACTTGAGTTCCCCAACTCATTTGGCTCGTGCGTTTTGCCCCATTTTGCTTCAAACACATTCCATTCAAATCACTCAAGCTATCCTAAACCTCCATTACCAACTGTAAATCCATTTACAGTGTTCACCATTTTCATTTCAAGCTTGTGCAGGTTGAGTTCTATAGGCTGATTCAAGGACATTCCAGGCAAGCTAGCTATTGGAAAAGGACAAGTGAAGTCCAGGCAAGCTACCACACATCTCAAAACTTGTTGAGAAGCACTGCATTGCCCTACACGAATCCAACTGAAACAGGTTTTTCTTCACTTTCTATCTCTCTATTTAGGAACATTTAGCCTTAGGTTTATGAATAAAAAATGTAGTATTCAATGCCATGAAGCTGTACATATGCTCAGTTTTCATTTATATTAAGTGTGCTAGGAGAATTTCATCCATGAACATGCTGAAAAAACTAGGTCATATTTTAGGGCCAGAGAAATTCTCTCTGGTCTTTGAGAGTTAGGATTAGTTGTTTATATGGTTGGAATCGTCTTGAAATTCTCTACAAGTTGGATGTTATGAGTTTTTGCAAAGGATCACGTATACAGGATCTAGCATTTGAACCAGGCGCGTGCGTTTACAAAGTCTGAAGGTTGAAGATGAAGCTGGCTTGGGCTGGGCCTGGCCTGGCTTGCTTTTGATACCTCCCATTTTCATTTTTGCACCCCTGGCCCAATTTCTTGAATAATTATATTTTTGCATTTTTGTTTTCATTTTTGATTTTGTTTATTTATTTCCAAATATAAAAAATGCTCAAAAATATTTTCATAATTTTTTCACATTTATTTGTCATTTTATTTTATTTTTTCTAATATAAAAAACATTTTAAATACTTTGATCTTATTTATTTAAATTTGAAAATAATATGTAAATCATACTTTTATTTTTATTTCTTATTTTTATTCACACTAAAATTATTATTATAAATATAATTTATTTTTGTACATATTTTATTTTATATTATACATATTTATTATTTAATATATATATATATATATATATATATATATATATATATATATATATATACATATATACTTTTTATTTTATTAAATACCTTAAAATAAAAATATAAAAATATTACATTTTCACTTTTATTATTATTCATACTAAAAAATACTTTTTTCTAAGTATATTTTATTTTTACATATTAATATATTTTATTTTATATAAATAATATATTGTATTTATTTTCTTAAAGGAATTAGGGTTTTACCCTTAAGCAATTAAAATAAATCTTTTTATTTATTTATTTATTTGTTACATTAAATACTTTTACATACATAAACAAATAAAAACCCTTTTTTTCATAATACATATTATTTGATATTTATTTATTTTGTTTATTTAGATATTGTCCATTTAAATATTTATGCATTGTGAATTCAATTTGGATGTAATAGTAAATTAGGGTATTTCTTGTCAAATATCCCCCATTCAAAAATTGTACCCCCATCCCTATAATCATGTTGTAATAGCTTAGAATTTTAAATTCTCGCACTTTACGCTTTCAATTATGCCATGATTAGAGAATTAGGGTTTGTATGCAAAAAAATCAATCAACAAATAGTTTGATCTAATCAAAGACAAAATGCATGAAAATCAAATACAATACACACTTGCACCCCTAGGGTTACAATCCACTTGTTGCTTTCAAAAGTGGGCCATGGTATGCATGTTGGGTACTTTGGCAAAACAAAAACAAAACAAAAGATCATAGTCCCTCGATGACGCTATCTTGGTTGCCTAAACAGAAATGATCAAGTCCCTCAAAAATTTGCCAAAAATACTTAACACAATTGCTATCATGGTCTATACGATGACCCGCGCCTGTCCCGTTTAACATCCTAACACAAGGTTGTTCACCAAATGCAATGGTGAAACAACACTATCAAAAGGGTTAAAAAAATTAGGAAGGATCTTTGAGTACAATAGGGTAGATAGCTCTTAGTTACTTGATCAAAAGCTTGCAAAAACATCCTTGCTATTTTCAAACACACTTCACAACACAAATTCAAAACATTATCCAAATCAAACTTTCAAACATGGGAATCTTTTCAAAAGACAAAAACACCTTTTTATACATTCAAACAAGAATCATTAAAAAGGTTTCCATAACGATGGCCTCTTTTCAAAACATCTTTCAAAACAACACACCAAGCACCATTTCAAACAATTGAAAAAGCAAAGCAAGTGATCTAAACAAGTAACTAAGAGCCCATGGATAACCATGGATGAAAAGGGTGCTTGCACCTTCCTTTTTCATAATCTACTCCCCGAACCCAAGAAAACATCTCAAAGGTCTTTCCTGTGCTTTTTTGACCTTTCCTTAGGATAAAATAAAAAGTCGGTGGCGACTCTTGCTAAACCGAAACATTTGCGAACACAAACGCAAAACCTCAAGTCAGTTCTCCCACCGTATCACACTACCTTTTCGAAGCTCAAGTAAGAAGCTCTGAAACTGGACTTCTGTAGCTTGAATAATGGGTCGTTTTGATTGGTTTCAGTGCTGGAGAGTTTGTATGAAGTTCAAGGATGATGAATGCACAATTTTTTTTGGAAAAGGAAGCTTAAATTTCAGAAACTGAATTCAAAAATAGTGGGTTCGTGTGAGGTTATGGCAGGCTGTTCTTGGCTTTCTAAGCTTCGGAAAACGAATGGGATAGTTCATGTATTTATAGGAGAAGCAAATGGGATCAAAAGGAAGAGTGAATGATGCGTTTTGGAGGGAATTCATGTGGGTCTGCATCATGAAGAAAGTGTGACTCAATTTTGATCAAAACTCAGCTAAATCGTGTGTTTCATGATGCTAAACACTTTTGGGAAGTTGCTAATCATTATTAGAAACAAAAACGCATGGAAAACTTGTGATTAGAAGCCAAAACAAAGATTTCAAAATCCTGACTTTGTGAAAAATTCAGTTTCAAGTTACCAAATTCAAATCCATGGCATTTCCAACTCCAATGGGTCTTAGGGCATAATTCTTGATGCTTTGGAAAGATGAGGTTACAAGCTTTGCAATGGAAAAAGAATGGAATCAAATGGATTCTTGAGCTGAAAGTTACATGGAGTCAAAGTTGAAGTAAAAGAGTTGACTTTCCATACTTAGAAATATTTCAAATTCTTCTTCAAAAATGACCTATACTCTTTTGTATCCAAACATGGAATTCCACTTAGAATTTTCTCTTGAGAAAAAAATATGGACTGAATTATACCTCTTAAATGACATTTTGAAATTTGAACCACTCAAAATATCCAAAAATTGAGCAAGTTATGACTTGTTGAAGTTGGCCAAAAATCATGAAATGACCTATAATACTTTTCATATTTAAGGCAACTTCCATCCATTTTATCATTTTGCACATAAAATAAGGCATAAGGTACACATCTTTAAGATCATCATGGAAAAAGAATGGACTCAATGTGATAAAAATTGACCAAGTTATGACCATTTGAAGTCACATATAAAATTATGGATTCATCTGGATGACCTGTAATCTTTCTTCTTCACCAAGTTCCTTCCACATGAAAAATCCTTGGAACTTTTGAAGTGATTTGTTGATAACTCTTTGAAGAGAAAGATGTCTTTAGAATTAATCAAAAATACCAAAAGGTAAGCAAGATATGCTCTTTTGAAGTTCAAAACCCTAGCCTCTAAATCAAGAGAATACTTGGAGGTACTTTGACAAGTTTGAACAAACTTCTTGTGCCAATATTCTTTCTTTGTGAATAGAAGTTATTGTGGATTATGATGAGGACTCATAGCCACCAAAACCACTTCCATATCTTGAAATTTGAGAGAAATGTGCTCTTGTAACCAATAGGAACAAGAACTTGTCAAATCATGACAACTTCTTCACTCAACCCCTTCTACTTTTGAATCAATTTTGATAACTTTGAAATATGTTGAACCAAAGTAAGCCTTGTCATTCCATTTCTTCCAAAACCACTCCAATAGTGATGTTTGAAATCCTCAAGCTATGTTGATTAGGGCATGGAAATAAACTCATGAACCCATGAAGCAACTTGCTAAACCTCATAGCCTTTACCTACATTATTAACAAGTAAGGGAAACCAACATTGCATTTTATTAATAAAAGAAAAATCAAAGCAAAATATTCATGATCACAAAAGAAAACAAGTTAAGGTGCTTGGTAACTCCTCAAAAATAGCAAAGTTAAATGATAGGGAGAAGAACAAAAAGTCCTAATGTGATCTTGTTGTGATTGAATCAACATGGTATGATGAAGGGATCTTAGGGGGGAAAATTGGGGTACAACAACTGCCTTTATTTAAGTTTCTTCTATCTGGAGATACGAAGGTTGAAAATCTTCGTGTCGACATGATCGACGATACTTAAATATAAAACAAACCCTATTTTTGGCCCTAAGATGCCATGCAAATGCTTATGCATATGAATGCATATGAACAATACCAAAGAGACGCAAAGTATCAATGGGGATGCCACAAAAATGAAGAAACAAAGGAGAAACCCCACCAGGAAAATAAATCACTGGTGGACCAAAAGAATTGAATCAGAGAGGAAGATAACAAGCATCGATGTTCACTGTCGATGGTCTACCAACGTTCACTGAAGGTAGAAAGAGAAAATATATCATATCACCGCCGTTCACTAACGATGAACTATCAACATTCACTGGAGATAGTAAAAAGATAACAAACACCGATGTTCACTGCCGATGGTCTACCAACGTTCACTGAAGGTAGAAAGAGAAAATATATCATATCATCGCTGTTCACTGACGATGAACTATCAACGTTCACTGAAGATAGCAAAAAGATAACAAACACTGACGTTCACTGCCGATGGTCTACCAACATTCACTGAAGGTAGAAAGAGAAAGTATATTATATCACCTCTGTTCACTGACGATGAACTATCAACGTTCATTGAAGATAGCAAAAAGATAACAAACAACAACGTTCACTGTCGATGTCCTACCAACGTTCACTGAAGTTAGAAAGAGAAAATATATTATATCACTGCTGTTCACTGATGATGAACTATCAGCGTTCACTGATGATAGCAAAAATATTAGAAGCACCGACGTTCAATGTCGATGGTCTACCAACATTCACTGAAGGTAGAAAGAGAAAATATATCATATCACCGCCGTTCATTGATGATGAACTATCAACGTTCACTGAAGATTGTAAAAAGATAACACACACTGACGTTCACTGTCGATGTCCTACCAACATTCACTGAAGGTAGAAAGGGAAACTATATCATATAATCGCCGTTCACTGACGATGAACTATCAACGTTCACTGAAGATAGAAAAAAGATAACAAACACCAATGTTCACTGCCGATGGTCTACCAACGTTCACTGAAGGTAGAAAGAGAAAATATATCATATCACCGTCGTTCACTAACGATGAACTATCAACGTTCACTGATGATAGCAAAAAGATAATAAGCACCAACGTTCACTGCCGATGGTCTACCAACATTCACTGAAGGTAGAAAGAGAAAATATATCATATCACCACCGTTCACTGACGATGAACTATCAACGTTCACTGACGATGAACTATCAACGTTCACTGACGATGAACTATCAACGTTCACTGAAGATAGCAAAAAGATAATAAACACCGACGTTCACTGCCGATGGTCTACCAACGTTCACTGAAGGTAGAAAGATAAAATATCAAGTTTTCCCCAAAATTCTGGTGTTTCACCTAGGACAGGTCTCAACTTCTTCTTTAACCAAGGAAATCTTCCTGGAAAAGATCAAACATAAGTTGTCTCAAATAAAGATACTTGTTACTTGTTGTCATGGAGAATTGCAAAAATAAATGACTTTCTAGGGATAGAAGTATGACTTCCCGGGGAAATGCCATGATATTCCTGTTGAGGAGATAAAGTGTTTTCATGCAAAATAAATGCACAAACCAAAACTAAAATTTTTAAAAAATCCAAAGTAAATAATATTTTCGTGTGACCACAGATCCAAATCAGAAATAAACTAGAGGAAGACGGTCAACGAAGATACATCCTTTGAGAAATAAACTCAAGAGGGAAAACCAAATCCATCTAAGAAAAGAGCACTACAGGAAGGTCAGAACACAATGTCAATGAACAATGATTTGTAAATTTTAGCCATGCATGATGTATGTATGAATGTATGAGTGCTATCGTGCATATGCTGGTAAAACAGATACACAAATAGTAGGAACAAACAAACAAAACCGCCTCAGATACTAACAGCACTTGGCTAAACTTTAACCAGAAAGATCATTCTAAGAAAGGTAAAAGCCAACTACGGAAACCAAACCTATCTCCTGCCTTTAACTTTACTAGAGAGGAACATAATTCGGAGGTAGACAAATTAAACAGATACCGAGATAGAACATCCTCCTTCTGGCTTCATCAGAGAAACCAGTTTTTCCTCAAAAATAACACACCTACTGGAGATTGCAAGACCAGCCTCAAATAAAGCAGACTGACGCCGATACAAACAGACCTCACTGGGGAATTCAAGCCTACCTCCCCAGAGAAAGATGCAGATTGAAACTTTACATCATGAACACTTATTCCAACAAAAGATGCCCTGGGATAGCCTTCCCGGGGAATCAAAAAGTCATCAATATAGAAAGAGGTCAAACCAATGGGGATTTTAAATCCAACCCAGCACTTGGTGGGTGAAAACCCAAAGGTTGATAATCATTTCAACACTTCTCAGAAAAGATACTGCCCTGGTCTAGTTGCCTGGGAAATAAATACCAACAATAATGCCAATACTGCAGAAAGAGCGACATCTCAGCATACCAAGAGAATAAAACCTTTCATCATATGAGGGAAGACTTCGCTGGGGAATCTGGGACAAAGGCTTCTGACCATGCAAACCCAAAATCAAAAGTGAACCCAGACTTGACTGGAGCCAATGGGATCACGAACCCAATACTGGATCTTACACTAATTGTTATCGTCTTTAACTATCTGAGAAACATACAAAGATCGTGCACATGCCAACAAAATGAACTGAGAGAACCTTCATGAAGGAAATAAAACTTCTCAAAACAACCGGAGTTTGTTCATTCCTGGGATCACCATTTTTGTTGTCATTGTTTCATCATAAATCTCAAAGTAAAAGTAAATTGTAAAAATCTCTCTTATATTTTGAAAAATCAATTTTGCTTTTTAATCTTTTTTCTTTGAAAGTTATTATCAGTAATAAATGGAGTCTTTGCAAGCTAAATAAAATAAGAACACAAAGAATTGGGTAAAAGCTCAAATTTCATTAATAGAATGGTAGTATGCGAATGGAGAGACTCCATGGATGATTACAAAGCTTGGGAAATGGTAATACGTAATGGAAAAGATACATTGAGATACAATGAGCACTATCCCCCTAGCAACTTTGGAAATCCTGAGCAGCAGCTTTTGTTGAAGTATGGTGTGGATCCGAAAATATTGTTGCTTCAACGATCAAGTCTTGTCTGACGTAGTTACTTGCCAAGAGAATCCCTAACTTTTGCCTAAGCTGCCCTTGCGGGTTTTCAACTTAGCGCAAAATTTATTTTGTTTTATGTCTCTAATTTTTGCCTAGACCGCCCTTTCGGGTTTTCGGCCCACCGAGACGCTCCTTTTTGCCTAAGTAACCCTTTCGGGTTTTCAACTTAGCGAGCTATTCTTTTATTTCTTTAGGAGAAGTATTTATTGACTGTGTCAGCATTCATGGGACGTGGGAATTCCTCGCCATCCATAGTTTCAGGAATTAATGCACCACCAGAGAAGGCTTTCTTGACAACATATGGGCCTTCAAAATTGGGAGTCCACTTGCCCGTAGAATCAACGTTGAAAGACATGATCTTCCTGAGCACGAGGTCGCCTTCTCTGAATTCACGATGTTTGACCTTTTTATCAAATGCTTTCTTCATTCTTCTCAGATATAACTGCCCATGACATAAAGCCGTCATTCTCTTTTCTTCGATCAAATTCAATTGGTCAAACCTGTTCTGGACCAATTCAGCCTCTGTTAACTTGGTTTCCATTATCACACGCAACGGGGGAATCACTACCTCGACAGGGAGTACAACTTCCATTCCACACACCAGGGAGAACGAGCTTGCTCCTGTTGAAGTGAGAATAGATGTTCGATATCCATTCAGAGTAAAAGGGAGCATTTCACGCCAATCTTTATAAGTAACAACCATTTTCTGGATGCTTCTCTTGATATTCTTATTAGCAGCCTCAACAACCCCATTCATCTTTGGCCTGTATGGAGACGAATTGTGATGGACAATCTTGAATTCTTCTCACAGTTCTGTCATCATCTTGTTGTTCAAATTCAAGCCATTGTCGGTGATGATTCTTCTCGGTACACCATACCGGCATATAAGATTATTTTTGATGAAACGCACAACCACCTGTTTGGTAACATTGGCATATGAAGAAGCCTCTACCCATTTGGTGAAGTAGTCAATTTCTACCAAGATAAAATGGCTC
The DNA here is from genome assembly GCA_948472305.1 of Vicia faba. NCBI lineage: Eukaryota > Viridiplantae > Streptophyta > Magnoliopsida > Fabales > Fabaceae > Vicia > Vicia faba. The sequence goes on along the minus strand of OX451737.1, from coordinate 1,628,911,420 downwards.
CCATTCGAAGCTTTGGTTTCTATCATCCCAATCATGTCTATACCCCACATAGAGAAAGGCCATGGGGGAGGAAATCACATTGAGAAGTGTCGGAGGCACATGGACCGTATCTGCATAAACTTGGCATTTATGGCACTTCTTTGCAAATTTGTAACAGTCAGATTCCATTGTCAACCAATAATAACCTGCCCTTAGCATCTTTTTAGCCATCGAATGTCCATTAGCATGAGTTCCAAATGAACATTCATGAATCTCATGCATCAATATGTCTGCTTCGTGTCTATCCATGCATCTGAGCAAGACCATGTCATAATTTCTCTTGTATAACACATTTTCACTGAGGAAGAAACTGCCTGCCAATCTTCTCAGTGTATTTCTATCTTTCCTCGACACACCAATTGGGTATTCCTGAGTCTGAAGAAAATGCTTGATATCATAATACCAAGGTTTTTCATCTGCTACCTACTCTGTCGTAAACACATGAGCGGGCCTATCCAGTTGTCGAACTGTAATTCAGGGTATATCATTCCAAGTATTCACTTGGTACATGGAAGCCAGAGTTGCCAGAGCATCCGCCATTTGATTTTCATCTCTAGGGATGTGATGGAATTCAACTTTATTGAAGAAGGGTAATAATCTTCTAGCATAATCTTTGTAAGGGATCAAGCCAGGGTGACGAGTGTCCCATTCTCCTTTGATCTGATTTATTACCAAAGCTGAATCACCATACACATCTAGAATTTTGATTCTAAGATCAATTGCTTCCTCAATACCCATGATGCAAGCCTCATATTCTTCCATATTATTAGTGCAATCAAATGTTAACCTTGTAGTAAAAGGAATGTGCGATCCGTGAGGAGTGACAATCACAACACCAATTCCTTTACCATAAGAATTCACAACTCCATCAAATACCATACTCCAACGAGATTCAGGGTCAGGACCTTCCTCAGGAAATGGTTCATCACAATCTTTCACTTTCAGAAACATCACATCCTCATTGGGGAATTCATATTCGACAGACTGATGATCTTCCACCGGTTGGTGGTCAAGGTAATCTGCTAACACACTACTTTTAATATCCTTTTGAGTGCGTTACTCGATATCATATTCAGATAAAAACATCTTCCAGCGGGTAATTCTCCAGGTAAGAGCAGGCTTTTCGAAAATATACTTGATTGGATCCATTTTGGAGATCAACCAAGTGGTATGATTCAACATATACTGCCACAAACGCTTCGCCGCCCAGGCCAAAGCACAACATGTCTTTTCCAACGTGGAATAACACGACTCACAATCAGTGAACTTTTTGCTGAGATAGTAAATGGTGAACTCCTTCTTCCCTGTTTCATCCTATTGTCCCAGAATACAACCCATGGATTTATCTAACACTGTCAGATACATAATCAACGGTCTTCCTTCTACGAGAGGGAGCAAGATAGGAGGTTCAAACAGATATTCTTTAATACTCTCAAATTCCTTTTGGCAGTCATCTGTCCATACACAACCTTGATCTTTATTTAACAAACTAAAGATCGGCTCACATGTTGCAGTCATGTGGGAAATAAATATGGAAATATAATTCAAACGACCGAGGAAACCCCTGACTTGCTTTTCAGTTCTTGGTGTTGGGATTTCTTGAATTGCTTTGACTTTATCAGGGTCAACTTTAATTCCTTTCTTGCTAACAATGAAACCCAACAATTTCCTCGATCGAACACCAAAGGTGCATTTATTTGGATTCAAGCGGAGATGATAATTCCTCAAACGCTGAAACAACTTCAACAAATCTTCTATATGCCCTTCTTCAGTCTGGGATTTGGCAATCATATCATCAACATATACTTCGATTTCTTTGTGCATCAGATCATGGAATAGGGTTGTCATAGCCCTCTGGTACGTTGCACCAGCGTTCTTTAACCTGAAGGGCATCACTCTGTAACAGAATGTTCCCCAGGGTGTGATAAACATTGTTTTTTCCATGTCCTCTAGTGCAATTCTTATTTGATTATACCCGGAAAATCCGTCCATGAACGAGAATACTTTGAATTTTGCTGTGCTGTCCACTAACATATCAATGTGTGGCAATGGAAAATCATTGAGGATACACTGACGTCACAAGAAAACCGACATTAATCTGCTTTAGGACCTCCTCTTTGATCTTTACTGCCATATCTGGGTGGGTTCTTCTCAACTTTTGTTTAACTGGCAGACACTCTGGCTTCAACGGCAAACGATGCTCGATAATTTCTGTATCTAGACCAGGCATATCTTGATAAGACTAGGCAAAAATATCCACATACTCTTTCAACAACTCAATCAACCCGCTCTTCACATCAGGATGCAACGATGCTCCAATCTTGACTTCCTTCGGATCTTCTTCTGAACCCAAATTAATCACTTCCAAAGGCTCCTTATATGGTTGAATGGTATTTTCCTCGTGCTCAAGCAACCGTGAGACCTCTTCTGGAATTTCATCATAATCTTCTTCTTCAGCCCCAAACACAGGAAATTCAAAGTTGGGAGAGGGTGTAGGTTCATTGTATTCAACGGGTTTTTTAATTAATCTTCACATATGATTTATGATTTCTTTTAGAAACTGACACATATAGAAAGTGATCATGCAAATTAATTTTCAGTTTTTATTTATTTTGAAAGGTTTTTTTTATTACCATTTCCCAAGAAAAAGCAGAAAATAAAGACATGATTTTGGAAGCAAAGATAACTTTTATTAATGATCTTAAAAGTCATAGCAAACAGATAAGCCCTACAACATTAATACTTCCACCTTGGGCAGAGTGAAAGCTTTTCAAAAGAAAGAAACAGATTAACAAAACAAATTACTTTGAAATATGTATGCAAGAAGGAACATCAATGGTGACCCAGTTCTGAACTCTGACTCCATGTGTCACATGATTTGGTACTTCCTGCTCTGCTTCATCCTCTTCGACAACATTAATTCCAGCATCAATTGGATGGAGGTAGCCTCCGTTGTGGAAATCATCACGATAACTGTTCACAGTAGACTTTGACTTCAAACTTTTTCCTTTGCCATTCATCGAAGATAAACCCAAACCAACTCTGTTCTTGTTCACGGGTGGATCCACAAGTCATCCCCAAATTGCATTATGACCACTACGCACAACCTGCTGTGCTTCCTTCATCGAAACCACAGAATTCTCATTTATCCTTATGTTGTCAATGGATAAGGCTTGGAAATGGGTACCAACAGAAGCCTCATCCGCTTCTTCAATAATGAAAGAGGAAAGATGGGATATCAACAACGCTTGCTCCCCATTTATGATCACTACCTTCCCTTCACACACAAACTTTAGCTTCTGATGCAGAGTTGAAGTGACATCCCCTGCTTCGTATATCCATGGCCGTTCTAGCAAACAACTATATGCGGGAATAATGTCCATGACCTGGAAGGTTATCAAGAAAAAATATGGTCCTATATGGATGGGTAAGTCCACTTCATCGATGAAAAATTTCCTCGACCCATCAAATGCCTTCACAATGATGCCACTTGGGTGCATAGGTGCTCCTTGATACTTTAACTTCATGAGAGTACTCCTAGGTATAACATTCAACGCGGATCCATTATCAATTAGCACATTGGACAGTGAATCATTCTTGCAGTTCATGGATATGTGGAGGGCCAGGTTATGATTCCTCCCTTCATCTGGTAACTCATCATCGCAGAAACTCAACTTGTTACATGATGTAATGTTTCCAATTAAGCTATTGAATTGATCTAATGGCATGTCACTCTCCACAAAAGCTTGGTCTATTACTCTCATCAATGATTCTATATGAGCAGAGGAATTCATCAATAAAGCTAGGATAGATATCTTTGAAGGAGTCTGCAGTAGCTGATCTACAATTTTGTAGTCGCTCATATTAATTATCTTCAAACTATCATCCACTTCTTTCTCTAATGTAGATCCACTAGTCTCTCCTGTAGCCTTCTTAGGCTCATCATTCTCAGCAATTTTCTTTCCAGCAACAACATCTCTTCGTACAACCGGTGAAAACACACAACCACTACGGGTCACCCTGCTATTTTCAGCTATATTTCCAACATCAGGAATTGGCTGGATGGGAACTTCCACCCCATCTTCTAATATTGTAGCGTGGTATTTGTAAGGAACATCCTTATCCGATTTGTAGGAAATAGGACTTGGCAGACTAATAAACAACGGGGTAACAGCTGGTTTGCTATGGTACTCCACTTCAAGATGAGCGAGTGCACCAAAACAAGGCACAATGACATTTACCCCTTCCTCAACACAATCATTTATCAAAAAGTCATTTATGGGAAACAAATCTTCGTTTGAAGAGAAATACTCATCTGCGGAAACATACTCTTCCTCTGACTCTTCTTCCATTAAACAAACTTCAACCATATCAATCTCATGATAAGCATCCCTCTGACCTATGGTCTTGATAGTTCCATTGTCTAACAACAACTGAACACCTTCCCTCACAATATAACACCCTCGGGGGTCTCGACAACAAACTATGCAAGACCCATATTGGTGTTCCACCTGACCAGCAGTACCGCAAAAGGTAGCATGCAACTATACGAGATCCTCATTCAAATATTCCACATAAAAAATTATGAATTCACCAGGACATCCAGAAACCATATTCACTTCCTCTTCATACTCTGCCCTAGGCATGATTATATGGATTAAGCCCTCATCCATCATCTCCTGTAAATCAACCTTTATCTTCTCGCAATCCTGTATGTTTGTACTGCAAACAACACAACCGGCGTGGTCATGCATATAGTAGCTAAATTCACAGAGGTCTGCGTGCATTTTCATGAAATCTCCTCTTACTAGATTAATGTCAAAAATCCGGAAGTCGCCTGCACAACCGGCCTCCATATTTACAACAGTTACTCCCCCGTGCTTGGGTAGAGGATTGTCTTTCACATTAGGTCCCATGTCTTTGAAAGATAGAATTCCAGAATTTACCAACCTTTGCACTTCAGTACTCAAAGGATAACAATTCTCAACACTATGCTCTAGTGCTCCCTTATGAAAAGCATACGTTTGATCTTCCTTGTAATACCAAGGCAACGGTGATGGTAAAGCGGGAGGTGGTCGTGTCTGGACCAACTTCTTCTGAATCAATGCCGGTAGTAGTTCTGAGTAGCTCATGGTAATAGGGTCATAGTTCTCCCTTCTCTGATTATTCCCTTGGTTCCCCTCCTGGGATTGTCTTTGATAAGCAATGGTAGTTGGAGCGACATTCATAACGGGAGTAATTGAGGCGATTTGCTGGTGACGCTGATAATCCCTTCTAGGAGGGTTTACCCCCCTCTCTTGTATAACAACATTTGTATCCCCTTCTTTCTTCTTGGTAAACTCATAAGATGGATTCTTTACACCTCCGGATCCTTCACTCTTCGTCAAACGACCTTCTCTCACAGCCTCTTCTAGGCGGACCCGCATTCCTACCATCTCTGTAAAATCACTTGGTGCACTTGCTACCATCCTTTCATAGTAGAAAGCACCCAGCGTCTTCAGAAAAATCTTAGTCATTTCTTTCTCTTCCATGGGAGGAATCACCTGGGCAGCTACTTCACGCCATCTCTGTGCATACTCTTTGAACGATTCCCTGTCTTTCTGAACCATGGGCCTAAGTTGGTCACAGTCGGGCGCCATGTCCACATTGTACTTGTATTGTTTGATGAATGCTTCTCCCAAATCATTAAAAGTATGGATATTAACGCTGTCTAAACTCATATACCACTTCAACGCTGCGCCAGTCAAACTATCCTAAAAAAGTGAATCAGCAGACGCTGATCATCGGTGTGGGTAGACATTCTTCTAATGTACATCACCAAGTGAGCACGAGGGCAAGTGTTGCCCTTGTACTTCTCAAATTATGGGACCTTGAACTTATAAGGTATCTTTACATTCGGGACCAAACAAAGCTCATTCACATTCTGCCCAAATAGATCTTTTCCCCTAAGAGCCTTCATCTCTCTTTGCATTCTATCAAACTGCTCTTGAAAATCATCCATTTTGTCATAAAGACCCAAGTCTTCACTTGGTGGAGGGAAAGGACGACACACATCTTCATTAATAAACGGAACCAAATTCACCGAAGGAGGTGCAGCAGGAACAATATGCACCACAGGAGGTGCAGTAGTAACAACAGTCTAAACCACTGGAGCATCTTGAGGGCCAAGATTGAAACCTTCGGGTACAAAATTCTTGGCATTCCCCATGGATAACCTTGAGGCATACGATTTTGAACAACAACCGGAGTAGCATACACAAGAACAGTCGGAACTTCAGTACATGCCCTTGTTGGTTGAGGTTGAACACTCGGTGGCTGATTTTGAGCAACCACTAGAGCTTCCATCAGAGTAGTCAAATTGGCCAAGACGGCCTTCAAAGCATAAACTTCTTCGTGCAGCTCGCGATTCTCCTGTTCTAAGTTATCCATCTTCTTTTTGAAATTAGCCCGAGTGTTGTAGTGATGAGTCAGCTTGTTGAATGAAGTAAAGAAGCTGGGTAAGACACTTGGGTATGCATAACAAATTCAAGAAATATGTGTAGTATGATGCATGATATGTAATGCACATGATTATTTTTACTTAATTGTTTAATATTTCAAGGGATTTAAGATTTATAGACATATTGCAAACATCAAAGTAATAAAGCTTTTGAAATACTAATTTTTTTTTATTATAATAACTTCAAAATGGATTACAAGTTTCAATGATCCCAAGTACAAGATGAAAATACAATCTAAAATCCTGAGAAAAGGAACTGATGGAGATCATTCTGTACGCTGGCGCTTCCCTGTGAGCCTGGAAATCTGAGCCTGGCAATCTGAGCCCTCAACCTCTGGTTTTCTTCCACATGTCTGATGGAAAACTCCCTCCAATCACCTGGATCAGAAAGTGAGTAATCAGCACCTGTTTGAGGATTAGGGGAAAATAAATCCCCCTGCCTCTCCATAGACTCCACCGCTCGACTCTCAAGGATCTCAATCAAATCGTCTTTCTCCTTCAAGTCTGCTTTATAGGAACTCTATAAAGTCCAGAACTTGTTCTTCCAAGCATCCCTTTCATGTTGCATCCTAACCAAAGAGAGTTGCAGCTCTTCTAGGTCATCTAATAAAGGAGGAGTGGTCTTCACAAATAGGTCAGGCATGGGTGTCTCTCGAGTATACGACATCTTCAACTGAATGACTCTCGATCGGACCCACTGAAGATATGGCTCCAAAGAAACAGCACCCCTAGGTCCCAAATCCTTCCTACTCTTCTTATGAATGTGACGCCAGGCCTTCGCAATATGCTCCCTAGCTTCCCTGTTGTCTTCTCCTTCCTTCAGAAAGAAACTACTCAAATGAATATTGTTCGGTTTATCCCTCATCGGATAACCAAGCAGTCACCGTTCAAGAACAAGGTTATAGTTAATTCCTCCCTTTGTACCAAGAAGAGGTACATTGGGGAAACTACCACAACTGTCAATAATCTCAACATCCTGGTATGCTCGATGATACCAATCAATATCCGAGTGAGTAAGTGCCATGATCTTAGGAGCCCAACGGGGTTCCTTCTTGACATCCCAAAAAGCATCAGACTGAGGCATATGAGAGATGAACCACCAGTACAACAAAGGCGTGCAACAGATAATCATTCCCATATGATAAGAATTCCGAAGATGAACAGAGTAATAAGCATCACCCAACAGTGTAGGAACCGGGTTTCCAATCATGAAAATCCTGATAGCGTTAATGTCGACAAACTTGTCCACATTAGGAAATAAGAATAATCCGTAAGCAAGTAGAGCAAAGATGGCCTCAAAAGAAACTGTACTCTTCATTCTGGCAATGTAACAAGCTTTCTCCAATAAGAACTGCGCTGGTAATCCTCTAATACCTACTTTAGTAGTCATATGGGCTTCCACCTCAGACTTCCCATAATGAATCAAAGCAGCAATCTCATGTGGTTTTGGCTCGCCCTCCAAACCAGTAAAAGGAACACGATCAGTAACAGGTAAATCTAATGGATAAGAATACTCCTCCAGTGTAGGCATCAACTGATAATCAGGAAAAGTAAAGCAATGGTACACCGGATCATAAAACTGGACCAAGGTCGAGAAAATACCCTCCTTCATCTTCGACTTCATGAGAGGAATAATGGATCCATACTTCTTCTGAAAGTCTATAGAACACTCGATCTCTGGAATTAGACTGACCAACTCATCTATCTTGGGATCCTTGAAACTGTATTTCCAGGTCTTTCTCTTTCCATAATCCATGGTTAAAAGCACCTGAGATATTCACAAATAGTCAACCTTTAAATCCCTTGAAATATTGTTTTCTTCAAAAGATGCTTATGAGTGCATGGATGCATGATGCAACAATCACACACAACATCACACATATAGGGTTCATGGGTTCAACGTCACGAGCATGAAGTCGAAGGTACTATCCATAAGGTGTTGGTCTAAAAAGTTATCACCTGCCGAACAAGGTTCTAGAGGTTCCCAGAGTCTATATCCTTCCTTCGGATATTGCTAACTTCCCGATTAACTCGGTAGTTAGTAATATTCTCAAGAAAGACTCGTCCGAGCGTAGTATCGCGTGACAACTATTTCCGGATTACTCCGTCATAGCCTCTGCACTACACCTAAAAGGCCAAGATGGGTTTGGTATTCTACGGTCCTTAGTTTTAGCAGGCTCTCAGGTCGAAAGCAGTATGTCTTCTTGATTACTCGGTAAACGACACTACAGTCAAAGGGGCCTCCACTAAGTGGGGGATCTCATGCCTCCTTTTTTGGGATTACTCCCTCAAAGTTAACATGACTATACCGCCCGTCCTATCTTAAAGTTTTCCCAAGTCCGGGTATAGGACTTATGAGTAATCACCAAGCACCCTGAAAATCAGGAAAATCCAAACAAACATATATACAAAATATAACACATAAACATAATAACACATATACAGATATAAACAAAGATATGCTCAGCCCACTTAGGGATGGACCAGCAAGAGGTGAATCTTTCCCCAGTGAAGTCGCCATTTTTCTGTAGCGGTAGAAATGTTCAAGACTAAGCCATTGGATTGACTAGACTTTATACAAATCAAAATAAAAATCGCCACCGCGCTTTATTATTTCCAAAGGAATGAGAAAAGAGCGAATAACCCAAAAAGAGGGGGAATGATTCAAGGTAAGGGGGTTGGTTATGCAAAGGGAAGGTATTAACACCCTAAACATCTACGGTACTCCGCAGGAACCTCTTTGTAAAATCTGTATATTTTGGCTATAAAAATGTGTTGTATATAAAATGGATGGTGGAAGTGAGAAAAGAAATATTTTTATGATTTTTGCACCCTCCGCGGTTGCGAACCTTTAGTGCCTACGTACCACCTTTCGTGCAATAGGGGACCAGGGTACACGTATTTCCTCTTTAAAAAATTTGAAACACAAGTGTGGTTGTTGATTTTAAGAGATAAGACATCATCGTCATTGTCCGTGTGGAAAACATACTTACTACCCACAATCATGAGAAAGGAGAATTCGCATTATCTCAAAGTGGAGGATATGGCTTGGATCTTAAAATCAACAATGCCTCACTCAACACCCAAGTGGAAAATATCTCACTTGACTACATATTATAGAAGTATATTTGTTTGCATCACTACAAGGATTGACAAGAGTCTAATCTTTTGAGAAAAGTTTAAAGATAAAAGCCAAAGTGGAAAAATGGTTTGAAATGAGATTGATTGACTTTTAGTCTTCTCACAAAAATGTCAAGGTATTATTAAATTGATTGAAGTTTATTTATGAAAATATTTTGAAAATGCATGGACATAAGTCCAAGTTTATTATGAAAGTGTTTCAAGTTTAGAAACAAGAAGAAATTTCAAAAGGAGGAAGAAGATTTTTGAAATTAAAGAAGATGGGAGGAGAAGAAGAGACTATCCTAAAGCATAAGGTAAAATCTAAGGATAAAAACCATCTAACCAACAGGAAGCCAAAACTTGACATCATGAGCCAAGGTAGAATTCCCATTCTTTGGATTGAAACCAAGCAAGCAAAGATACTAGACCTCTTGAGAGAACCAAACTTCAAGTGTATTAAGTCTTCACAAAAATTGGGCAGAGTAACGGCTGTATACGGGTGAATTCCAGATTACAAACAGAGAATGTAATCACAAAAACCTGCACACAAAAGAAAATAAGCAACCCAATGTCTTGAGGTAAACCTCAAGAACTCCAGACAAAATAGTTAGATAAGATCACAAGGTCTCCAAGATAGGCCAAGGTTTCTAATCCTAAGTCCAAGAAATAGTCCCATGCTCCATAATGCCAAGGATAGTAACCAAATAGTCCAAGTACCATTAAGAGTTTTTTAGGGTTTATGTTGATTATTAAGTATCTTAAGAAAAGAAAAGAAAAGCTCAAGTGAGCAAAGTAAAAATGGCAAGAAAATAAATGCTAAAATGAGCAAATATGAAAATGGCATGAAATGTAAATGCTAAAAAATAAATAGTACATAAAGTATAAAAAGAATAAAAGCATAAGATAAAGTAAGTTAATAATTAGTGGTTAGTTGGATGACCATCTTGAAACTTGCATTTGGAACTCATTAGAGGATTGGTAGAACCAAAGCCTCCACACAGCAAGTTGCATTTGCTTTTTGTCAAGTATATCATCCATTTGGAATTCTCACAAGTACCATTTAATGATCAACGATGTTTAAGTGATCCGCGTTGACCAAAAGTGTTGTAGATCCATTAGAGGATTGGTAGAACCAAAGCCTCCACACAATGAATCTCAAATTTATTGGATCAAAGAGATCAAATTAACATACTTGTGCTTGCAATCATAAGTTTGGGCCACAAATGATCATTTATTCGAACCTGGACAAAATTTAGTGGTATGTTAAGCAATCATAAGTTGACTTATATAGAAGTCGCACCTATTTTGAGGCCGGTCAATAGCTATCTATGTACCATTTATTTTGAGACATGATATAGAGATCATGCTCCAACAACATTTAGTGTAATAAGAAGGGGATGAGATGAAGTGGATTAGGGCAAAAAGATGAATAAACCACTTTTGAATTAAAAATTTAATCAAACTATTATTAAAATCATTCATCCCTTTTGGTGAAGTTGAACTCAACACCCAAGATCCAATGATGTTAATAAAGTCATGATCAAAAAATCAACTCAAGACAGCCAGAAAAATAATCACAAAATAATAATATATTTAATATATACATTAAAAGGGTTAAAAAATGTTTAAAAAATAGAAAATAATGAGGAAAATATCAATTATGTTCAAATTAATCAAGAAATAAAAAATAAGGCCATGGAAAAATCATAAATGGATCCAAATATTTTTATAAAATTTTTGATAATTTTTAAAAGTCAGAAACTATTTTAAAACTATTTTAAATTGTTCAAACAAACATAAAATAGGTAAAAAATAGTAAACCTCAACATAAAATTCCATAAAATTTTCAGAGAGTAAAAAATATGCAAAATAATATTTATGAATTTTTCCAGAATTAAAAAATGTCAGAAAGTATTTTTTTTGGTAATTAAAAGAAAGCAAATAATACAAAAAATATAAAAAATACCAAATGTTAAAATAGAAATGTGAAAATATAGTCATGAGATCAGAAATAATTCAAAGTATTTTTGTGAATTTTTTCATAATTTTTGGATAAAAAATAAAAGAGTTATGAATTTTTGAAAATTTAATCAAATAAAATATAAAATGAGAAACTAAAATAAAACCAAAAAGATGTGGGCCATCAGATCATAGTCAAAATGCGTTAGTAAGCTAATCCAATGGACCAGACGTGTTGTGCTTGATATGGACCTTAGTGAAACACGCATGTGATCAGAAAAAGGGCAACCAATGAAATTAAAACGCTAGGCACGCTATCATTGGCTGAGACGAGACATGTCATCGTCTTCAACCTCCAGACACCCTGCAATGGGGATTTTGTGAGATCCTTCAAATGGAAAAATTAGGATCCCAGGCTGGCATCATTGAACTCGTCTCTTCAAGATGATTCTAACACAACTATCACACCAAATCTATATAAGGTATGGAGAGAGATATGAATCAAAAACTCAGAAAATAGCGAGCACCTTCAATTTGAGATTTCTCTCTCAATTCTCAATGGATTTAAAAATTGTAAGCATCATTAGAATCAGACAAAGGAGTGGAGCAGATTAGTGCTTGATTTGGATCCAAATGGTGGAGAATTCTACTTTTTCGAAGTTCAAGTAAGAAGCTCGGAAACTGGACTTCTGTAGCTTGAATTATGGGTCGTTTTGATTGGTTTAAGTGCTGGAGAGTTTGTATGAAGTTCAAGGATGATGAATGCGCAAAGAATTTTGGAAAAGGAAGCTTAAATTTCAGAAACTGAATTCAAAAAAAGTCGGTTCGTGTGAGGTTTTGGCAGGGTGTTCTTGGCTTTCTAAGCTTGGGAAAACGAATGGGATAATTCATGTATTTATAGGAGAAGCAAATGGGATCAAAAGGAAGAGTGAATGATGCGTTTTGGAGGGAATTCGTGTGGGTCTGGATCATGAAGAAAGTGTGACTCAATTTTGATCAAAACTCAGCTAAATCGTGCGTTTCATGATGCTAAACACTTTTGGGCAGTTGCTAATCATGATTAGAAACAAAAACGCGTGGAAAACTTGTGATTATAAGCCAAAACAAAGATTTCAAAATCCTAACTTTGTGAAAAATTCATTTTCAAGTTACCAAATTCAAATCCATGGCATTTCTAACTCAAGGGGTCTTAGGGCATAATTCTTGATGCTTTGGAAATATCAGGCTACAAGATTTGCAATGGAAAAAGAATGGAATCAAATGGATGCTTGAGCTGAAAGTTACATGGAGTCAAAGTTGAAGAAAAAGAGTTGACTTTCCATACTTAGAAATATTTCAAATTCTTCTTCAAAAATGACCTATAATCTTTTGTATCCAAACATGGCCTTCCACTTAGAATTTGCTCTTGACCAAAAAATATGGACGAAAGTAGACCTCTTGAATGACATTTTGAAATTTGAACCACTCAAAATCTCCGAAAATTGAGCAAGTTATGACTTGTTGAAGTTGGCCAAAAATCATGAAATAACCTATAATATTTTGCATATTTAAGGCAACTTCCATCCATTTTCTCACTTTGCACATAAAAGAAGGCATAAAGTACACATATTTAATATCATAATGGAAAAATAATGGACTAAAGGTGATACAAATTGACCAAGGTATGACCATTTGAAGTCACATATGGAAAATTGTGGATTCATCTGGATGACCTGTAATCTTTCTTCTTCACCAAGTTCCTTCCACATGAAAACTCCTTGGAACTTTTGAAGTGATTTATTGGTAACTCTTTTAAGAGAAAGATGTCTTTGGAATCACTCAAAAATACCAAAAGGTGAGCAAGATATGCTCCTTTGAAGTTCAAAACCCTAGCCTCTAAATCAAGAGAATACTTGGAGGAACTTTGACAAGTTTGAACAAACTTCTTGTGCCAATATTCTTTCTTTGTGAATAGAAGTTATTGAGGATGATAATGAGGACTCATAGCCATAAAAACCACTTCCATATCTTGAAATTTGAGAGAAATATGCTCTTGTGACCAATAGGAACAAGACCTTGTCCAATCATGACAACTTCTTCACTCAACCCCTTGTAATTTTGAATCAATTTTTATATCTTTGAAATATGTTGAACCAAAGTAAGCCTTGTCATTCCATTTCTTCCAAAACCACTCCAATAGTGAATTTTGAACTCCTCAAGCTATGTTGACTAGGGCATTGAAATAAACTCATGAACCCATGAAGCAACTTGCTAAACCTCATAGCCTTTACCTACATTATTAACAAGTAAGGCATACCAACATTGCATTTTATCAATAAAATAAAAATCAAAGAAAAATATTCAAGATCACAAAAGAAAACAAGTCAAGGTGCTTGGTAACTCCTCAAAAAGAGCAAAGCTAAATGATAGGGAGAAGAACAAAAAGTCCTAATGTGATCTTATTGTGATTGAATCAACATGGTATGATGAAGGGATCTTAGGGGGAAAAATTGGGGTAAAATACAAAGCCAGCAAGTTTTCTCAAGAAGTGAGTATCTTGTTTCACAGTCAGTAAACTTTTTGCTAAGGTAGTATATTGCATTCTCTTTTCGACCGGACTCGTCATGCTGCCCCAGCACACACCCCATTGAATTATCTAACACTGTTAAGTAAACTATCAAAGGTTTTCCTTCAATCAGAAGCATTATATTTAGAGGCTCTTGAAGGTATTCTTTGATACTTTCGAAGGCGGTTTGGCATTCTTCATTCCACTTTACCACTTGTTTTTTCTTCAGGAATTTGAATATCGGCTCACAAGTAGCAGTTAAATGGGAAATGAACCTGGAAATGTAGTTTAGGCTTCCTAAGAAGACTCTGACCTCCTTATCAGTGTGAGGAGCCGACATATATTGTATAGGTTTTACCTTTGCAGAGTCTACCTAAATACCCTTGTCACTGACAATGAAACCTAGGAGTTTACCAGACCTTACCCCGAAGGTGCACTTGTTCGGGTTTAACCTCAGCTTGTACATCTTCAACCTCTCAAACAGCTTTTGTAGATGATCAAGGTGCTCTTCCTCAGTTTGATACATGGCTATCATGTTGTCCATGTAGATCTCTATCTCGTGGTGAATCATGTCATGAAACCAAGCTACCATGGCTCGCTGATAAGTTTCCCCAACATTCTTCAACCCAAACAGCATCACTTTGTAACAGAAAGTGCCCCATTGTATGACGAAGGTTGCTTTTCCATGTCTTCGGGTGCCATCTTGATCTGATTGTAACCAGAGAACCCGTCCATGAAGGAAAAGATCTTGTGCTGCACGATGTTGTCCACCAAAACGTAAATGTGGGGGAGCGGAAAGTCATCCTTGGGGCTTACCCTATTCAAATATCTATAGTCCACACACATCTGTACCTTTCCGTCTTTTTTAGGCACCGGGACTATGTTAAAAACCAATTGAGGATAAGAGGTGAGAGCTAGGAACCCAGCGTCGAACTGTTTCATAACCTCTTCTTTAATATTCTCTGACATTTCAAGGCGCATACGACAGACCTTCTGCTTTACCAGAGGGAAATCTTCTTTAGTTGGCAGACGATGAACCAAAATATCCTTGTCTAGTCCTGACATGTCTTCCTATGACCAGGAAAAGATCTCAACATAATCATGCAACATCTGAATCAAACGCTGTTTGACACCAAGCTCCAGATTTGCACCTATCTTGATTTCTTTCTTGTCCTCTTCTGTGCCCAAATTCACCATCTCAACTGGCTCTTCATGAGGCTGTATAACCCTTTCTTCCTGCTGTAACAGTCTAGCAAGTTCTCTGGGTACCTCATAATCTTCCTCACATTCGTCCTCGACTTGGTTGATCGTGTTTTCAAAATCATAACCGGCAATAGCAGAACTATTATCAATGAGATCCAGAGTGGATATGGATCTGCATTTTGATACGTGAGTGTGTGTAAGAGCATAGTTGTATAGACAAAGTAAAAAGAAGCACAAAAAAAATAGAGAGCTCAAAATTTGTATGCAATAAATGTCCAATTCTTTATTAATGCCATATGTAATTGAAATATGATAACCCTCACAAATAAACCAATGTGCCCTGGGTAAGACACATGGCCATAAAGTTATGTTGTTTATTACATATCCAAAAAACAAAAAAGACAATTACTTATGAATAAAAGTAATTGGTACAAAGTCTCTTTCTGTCCAGTTACTGGGTCCACCATTGGTAGTAGGGAAGATCCATCTATCCATGTCATTGTCACCATCACTATCTTTTAGAGCGTTGACCCCATGATTGCTGATGCGTAGGGGAGGTCCTCCAGCACGAGCACATCGAACAACCCTTTGAGCCCCTGAAAAGAAACCCAAACCAAGCTTATCAGACTTGTACGGAATATCAAGGAGCTGGCCACAGATGGTAGACCCACCTTCTTCGATAACTGCTTTTGCATCCTCTAGAGAAGCCATCCTCAAGGGAGGTCTGGTGGTCTTTGGCAGATTGGTGAAAATTTCAGTTACAACCATAGTCTGAGGCACCTCTTCAAAATTCTAACACGGAGTCTCGATGAACTCGCCATCCATTTCTACGTACCTGATAGAGTTCAGGTGACTGACCATGTATTCTTCTTCACTATGTACTGTGACAATATTTCCTTTTATCGGGTACTTCATCATCTGATGCAGAGTAGATGTGATAACTCCTGCCCCATGGATCCAAGGGCGGCCCAATAAACAAGAATAAGATGGTATGATATCCATCACGTAGATGGTAGAGTCGAAAGTCTGAGAATTGACTTTGATGGGGATGTCCACCTCCCCGTGCACCATTCTCTTCGAACCGTCGAAAGCCCTCACCATTATGTTGTTGGGCTTCAAGGTCAAACCTTCACAATCTAGTCTATCTAGAGCTTTCTTAGGCAGCACGTTCAATGATGAACCAGTATCCACCAGGACATGGGCCAAAGTAGTGCCCCTACACTCGACAGAAACATGCAGTGCATCATTGTGTTTCCTCCCTCTGGGTGTTAAATCAGCATCAGAAAAACCCAAACCGTTGTCAGCCGTCAAACTAGCCATACAATCTTCAAATTGGTCAGCAGGGGTTTCTTGTGGCACATGGGCCGTTTTAAGAAATTTCACTAGAGCCTTTGTATGAGCTTCGGTGAATAACAATAAGGCTAGCATATAAATCTTTGAAGGGGTCTGCCTCAGCTGTTCGACCATGATGTAGTCGCTTTTCTTGATAATTTTCAAAATTTCTTCCATCTCCTTCTTAGAATCCTCTGGGATAGATACTGATTATGCCTTTGTCTGGATAAGCTCAATCAATATGTCTTTGCCCCGAGTCTTGGTCGACTCAGTGATAGGGGTGTCAGCAGGGGAATCACAGGAATTGTAGTAGTAGTATCAACAGGAAAAAAAGTTGGAATGATCACAGGACCAGTAACAACTTTCAGAGGAGAAATCTCAAGGGAGAACACTCTTCCACTTCTGGTTATTTTGCTGGTTCCAACAATGTTGCCAATTTCGGGATCAGCCTTCTCAGAAACCTGGTCTTCATCAGCCAACAGATCTTGCATGACGCCGTGGTAGTATATGCCACCCCCATAGTTCCATGGAACATTTTTGTCTGAGGAGTATGGGATTGGTCCTGGCATAGTGTGATACGGTGGGAGAACTGACTTGAGGGTTTTGCGTTTTATCGCAAATGTTGCGGTTTAGTAAGAGTCAACACCGACTTTTCTTTTATCCAAAAGGAAAGGTGAAAAAACACAGGAAAGACCTTTGAGATTGTTTCTTGAGTTTGGGGGATAGATTATGAAAAGGGAAGGTATTAGCATCCTTTTCATCCATGGTTTTCCATGGGCTCTTAGTTACTTGCTAGATCACGTGCTTTTGTTTCGAAATTGTGCTTTGTGTGGTTTTGAAAGTATTTTGTAAAAGAGGCCATTATTTAGGAAATCTTTGTAACGATTCTCGTTCGTAAGAATGTATACAAATATATTTGTCTTTTTTGAAAATGTTTTCAATATTTGTAAGATGTTTGGAAATGTGTGTGTTTATGTTGAAAATAGCAAGGATAATTGTTTGAAATGGAGCAGGTAACTAGAAGTAATCTACCTACTAAAATGTCTTTCTTGTTCATTTTCTTTTCCTTTGACATTGTTGTCTTACCATTGATTTGGTAAGTGTTGTACCCCAAAATTTGCCCTCCCATTTCATCACTATTTTCTCACCACAAGACCCTTGGAGCTCAAGATCAAGTTAGGGTTTACTCTGCTCAAGACTCCTCCTTGCACTGTTGACCCAAATTAGGGTTTGAGTTTGCACAAAGATGTTTTGACCTAAAAGGCCCAAAGTGACTTTCATGCTTCATGTTGGACTCACAAGTTTCTCCATACCAAGTTTCAAGCCTTGATTCCAATCTTTGCCCAGTCAATTGGACAGTTGACCTAGAAATCAGCTGTATTGGGGAAAAAGTCAATTGTGGTCAATTGACAGTCAAACCTCATGATTTTGACCCACATAAACATTATGAACTCATATGGACCATTTGATCAAGTTTGGATCACAATTCCACAAGAAATTTGATCAGATCATCAAAAGGGCAAAATGGTCATTTTTAGGTTTTTGACTGCACAAAGGCAATTTTTGACTGTTTGACTTAGCCAATGGCAAACCAAACTCACATATGGACTCAATGGCATTGTCTTGACATGTTCAACAAGTTCAAAAGATCCCAAATGCATAAGATTGACAGATGAATTTTCCAGTCAACTGAGCCAAATTTGATTGTATACTGAAAAGTCAAACTTTGACTTTTTGGTCAAAATCAAGTGTCAAGATTCATTTTTCATCAAGACATGTAAAATTATGAAACTTGTTCATCAAGAAATCAAAAATTACAAATTAGGGTTTAAAATGAAGAGTTTTCATAACTTAGAAATTTTCTAAGTTATGAAAATTCCTAATTTTTTCCTAACTTTGTCCCATCTTTTCACCAAGATGCATTTGGATTCAAACAAAACTCAAAACATGAAAGTTATAGTCCATTTTAAAATATACAACTTTTATTCACAAAGTTTCCTCAAAAGAAGCTTGTAGTGCAAGTTATGATTTTTGGAACAAGGGTGCAAAACATTCTTAACTTAGAAATATTTTGACCTATTCTAGGCAGGATTTTTGCCCAACTTCATGGCCACTTTTCACATGCTTCCACTTGGAATCTCAACTTGCATTACAAAGATGGATTGTATTACACATTCCAAGCTTTCCAAAATGTCCAAGAACTTCTCAAACACCCTTGTGGTTAGAGAGAATCGAATTTGTCAATATGGGCAAAAGTCACTTTGATTCATAGCCAAAAGCATGTTCATACACTTTGCATTTTTGAAATCAGCTTACACGAGCTAGTTACAGGCCTCTAATCTCATTTACACTCAATAATTAAATGCCAATCCATTGTGTTCTAGCATTATTTTGTGCATTTGGACATTACATGCAGAATTAAGCCATATTTGGAAAAAGTGACTTATCTATTCTTGTAAAGTATGGCTTTATGTCAAAACATGAATCAAAGAAGTACAATGCAAATATCTGAGGCACAAGTTATGGAACTAATCCCACTGATCAAGACTAACTTTGCAGAATGTTTAGGGGGCCTGCATAAGCTTGTAAACCAACTTGGAAACTTTTGCTTACAAGAGAAGAAACTTGCATTTTGAAACACAACATTGAGTTCCTGTCAACACAAGCATAAGAAAACTTATTGAACACATTCCATACATAATAACTGAGCTAAAACACGAGCCAACCACCTCCAATACCTCCTTAAACACAGAAACACCATCTTGCTGCACAAAACAGGGCATTCTGCACTTTGACTTGGCCAGCTCATTTCCATCGTGCATTTTCATCCAAACCACTTCATACACACTCCCTACCACCTATACAAACTACCCCAAGCATTGGACACGAACTGTAACATCCCTAACATCATTTTCCATTTTCACTTTTCTCTCTTGCAGGTTGACTTCTGTAGCTTGATATAGCAAGATTCAAAGCACACCAAGCATTGGAGAAGCATCCCTGAACTTCAAGCAAGCTGTACAAGTCCTCACATTACACTGAAAGTACCTCCATTGTCATACACGAATCAAGCTGAACAGGTAAGTTTTTGAACTTCTATCTCTCTATCTAGGCATAGTTAGGCTTAAGTTTGTGAAGAAAACATGTTCTAATCATAGCCCTGAAGCCATCCATATAGTTACTTTTCATTTATATTGTGTGTGCTAAGAGTATTTTGAATCTGAACATCTGAAAAAAACTAGGTCAAGAATCGGGGGAGAAGAAATTCTCTCTCATTTCTGAGAGTTATATTAACTTTTTTATATATTTGAAATCGTGGCTTCAAGCTCTACAAGTTTCGTGTTTTAAGATTTGTCAAAGGATCAAAGAATCAGGAGTTAGGGAGATGAACAAGAAGGCGCACGTTTTGTGTTTGAACCTGGCCAGAGGTTGAAGACAAAGTCTTTGGGCTGGGCCTGTGTTGTTCTTTCTATTTGCACCACTTTTCCACACTTGCACCCCCTTGGCCCATTGTGTTTATTTTTATCATTTTTTGACTTTTTCTTTTTGTTTCTGACTTATTATTTTTTGCCAAAATATAAAAAATATTAAAAACATTTTTTCAACCATTTTTGCATTTTATTTGGATTTTTGTTTGTTTTATTTGAATTTATACATGTAAATAAATATATTGCCTTTTATTCAAAAATACGAAAATAATACAAACACATTTTTATTTTCTGATTTTATTTTATTTTATCTTTTGAAAACATTTTCTAAAAGATATACTTTTTTGTAAATAATAAATATTCTTATTTTTTGTACATATTTAATATATTTAATATATGATATATATATACTTATATATTTATTAGAATA
The DNA here is from genome assembly GCA_948472305.1 of Vicia faba. NCBI lineage: Eukaryota > Viridiplantae > Streptophyta > Magnoliopsida > Fabales > Fabaceae > Vicia > Vicia faba. The sequence continues at coordinate 1,628,890,862 of OX451737.1, read as the reverse complement.
TTTAGGATAAAAACATAAAAATAATACATTTTTATTTTTATTAATATTTAACCTCAAAAATCATTTTTTTACAATATACTTTCTTTTTATTTATTTTTTGTACATAATTAATAAACATTGTATATATATTAAATAATAAATACCTTTTATTTGCAAGATTAGGGTTTTGCCCTAAACATGAAAAATACCCAAAAAGTTAACCTTTTTATTTTTGTTTATTGGTCACATGAAAAACATTTTTACATACATATAAAAATCATTTTTTGCATCTTGCATATTTATTTTATTTTTTTTAATTATTGTACAATTAAATACCTTGTAAATTCCATTTGGATTGTAATAGCTTAGATTTAAATTTCTTGCTAAATATCCCCATTTGAACATTTGTACCCCCATCCCATAATTGTGTTGTAAAAATTTAGGATTTTATTTTCTGCACTTTAAAGCTCTAAATATGCCATGTTAGACTTAGGGTTTTGTATGCAAAAATCAAATAACAAATTGCTTGACCTAATTCAAAGAAAAAAAAGCATGAAAATGAACAACACCAATCACACTTGCACCCCTAGGGTTACTCCACTTGTTGTCTTCAATAATGGGCCATGTTGCATGTTGAGTTTCTTTGGCAAAACAAAAACAATTCAAAATGATCATAGTCCCTCGATGACGCTTTCGAAAGTTGCCTAAAAATGATCAAGTCCCTTAAAGGAAAATTGCCAAATACACTTGACACCATTGCAATCATGGTCTAAACGATGACCCGTGCCTTTCCCGTTCACATCCTAACACAAGGTTGTCCACCAAATACAATGGTGGAACAAAATTGTTAAAAGGGTTAAAAACATAGGAAAGATATTTGAGAAATTTAGGGGTAGACAACTCTTAGTTACTTGAATCAAAACTTGCAAAAACACTTTCCTACTTTTCAAAACCACACATCACAACACACTTTCAAGACAACTTTCAAAAACATTGAAAAATTTTCAAAAAGATAAGTACACCTTTGTATACATCCAAACATGGGTCATTACAAAGGTTGCCACAACAAATGGCCTCTTTTCAAAACATTTTCAAACCCACACACAAAGCACCATTTCAAACAATTGAAAATCAAGGCAAGTTGATCTAAGCAAGTAACTAAGAGCCCATGGATAACCATGGATAGAAAGGGTGCTAATACCTTCCCTTTCTATAATCTACTCCCCGAACCCAAGAAAACATCTCAAAGGTTTTTGTTGTGCTTTTTAACCTTTCCTTAGGATAAAATAAAAAGTCGGTGGCGACTCTTGCTCAACCGAAACATTTGCGAAAACAAACGCAAAACCCAAGTCAGTTCTCCCACCGTATCACAGAACTGGCAACTCTGTTGGGGATTGATTTAAAGTGGAGTAACCTTAGGGCTTAGGTCACCCTCTTGCATGACTAATTGTTTGCTTTGATTGCTTTATATCTTGGCTCTCTTGTTTGGGTTTGAAATCCTACACCTGGATTTGGGGAAACATTCATAGATAGCAATACATTGTGGAAATTGTGCGGGGTATACCGACACGGTCGAAGCAATAGCTATATTAGTGCGACATATTTGTGAGTACCGGTAACCCTTGAGTTCAATCAAGGAGAGTACGAGGCCGCTGAGTGATGTCAATAAGCACTAATGACCTAGAACCTTACTTGACCATCTTGGCCTTTTATTAGGGGTAGTGAGATGACCGGCTTTGGTGCAGTCCGAAGTTGGTAGATACTCGATACTACACTCATTGAGGGTTGTTTTCTTGGAATATTTTGGTCGCTAGTTAAGTGGCTAAACCGAAACAATGAACATGGAAAATAATCCAATGATATTGAGCTCCTTAGAACCTGGTTACTATTTATAGGACAGGTTTTTAAGCCAACTACACTCAAGAGGGTACTTACCTATGAAACCCCATGCAAGCCTGAAACTAGGGTTTTGTGTGAATTGCTTGTACATATGTTTGTGCGTACATCATGAACATCATAAAGCATCATATGCATACGCTAACCATTTCAAGGGTTTGGATCTTCATCTTTGTTCTTGTTTTGTAGGTCATGGAAAATCTTCGCAGGAAAACTATCCAAGTCAACCTTGTGAGAATCCCTCCTCAACTCAAAGAGCTCACATCCAGAATTCCGGAAAGCTCTCCTTTCAGTGAAAGATATGGTAGACGGCTCAGCCTAGTCAACACCAACATTGAAGAGGACATGATGAAGGTGTTGTTCCAGTTCTTTAACCCCCTTCACCACTGTTTCACATTCCCCGACTACCAATTGGTGCCCACTTTGGAGGAATTTTCTCAACTCCTTAGAATTCCTATTCTTAATCAACTACCCTACAACGGTACAGAAAAAGAACCAAAGCCTGAAGATGTTGCTCAAGCACTACACTTGCAACCATCTGACATCAAGGGGCATTGGGAAACTAGAAGCGGTGTCAAAGGCTTCTTGGAAAAATTCTTGTTTGAGAAAGCACAAGAGTGTTGGAATTCATTGGATCTACAAGCCTTTGAAGAAATTGTGGCACTCCTCATTTATGGGTTGGTTTTGTTCCCAAATCCTGACCAGCTTATAGATGTCAACGCCATCAAGATCTTATTATCCAGAAATCCAACACCAACATTACTTGGGGACATCCTTCACTCATTTTACACACTAACAATGAGAAAGAGGGGTGTTCTCATGTGTTGTACTCCTCTCCTTGCAAGGTGGTTTATTTCGCACCTTCCACAATCTGTCTTGAAGAATGACCAAGGCATAAGGTGGTCACAACGGTTGATGACCCTCACTCACTCTGATGTACATTGGTGTTCTCGGTCCAGAGAAAATGTCATCATCGTCGATCGTTGTGGAGAGTTCCCTAATGTTCAATTGCTTGGCATTAGAGGAGGTATTACTTACAACCCTTGTCTAGCTTTGAGACAATTTGGATATGCACGGAGGGATGGCCCTCACGACATGTTGATTCCTGACTTAGTTTTTGACTTCGACAACAATGCGCAAGGACTTCGCCAAAGATTCATCAGAGCTTGGAGGATGCCCAACAAGGTAGACAGCAAGACACTGGGGCACAAGAACTCCATCCCTCTTGAGCCTTATCTCAAGTGGGTACGAGCCCGAGCCCAGAGTCTAATGATGCCTTACCCTCATGTTCTCCCTGTGATTAAAGAGCCCGTTAAGGAAGGAGAGGTTCCCTACACCATCCTATATCCTGACATGCCTACATCGTGGGAGGAGATGCAGAAGAGTTGGATCCAACTCAAGGAGGAACATAACACTTTTGAAGCGAGCTTCTACACCAGTGAGAAGAAGGTTTTGGAACTTACCTGCCGACTCCATGAGCAAGAGACCCTCAACACCTACATCGCACCAAAGAGGATGCACAACGTCTTTTTACCTTGAGAAGTTTTTTTTGTAATATTTGGCCCATGGGGCATTTATGTACTAACAAAATTTCTTCTTATTAATATGACATGTGCTCTTTTTGTTTGCAACAATTTTGAATTTTCTAAATCCTTGGATGCATTGCATAAATAAGCATATCATGCATCATATGCATAACAGGTACCCTTCTTCTACAAGTTGCTTAATCTTCTTCGCTATTTATTACAGCACTCAATCATCATGTCTTCCGAACCTACTACCGAACAAGCTATCAAGGCCCTCCAGGCCCAGAACGCCCAGTTTCAAGAGCTGGTCATGAGCTTAGCCCAGGGTCAACAAGAGTTGAAGACTTTTCTCTTGAAGAAGAAGAAGAAGAAGAAAATCGGGGTGGCTACCCTAGGAAGAAGGTTTGAGGGTGAAGCCAGAAGAGTTCTTGAATTTCCTCCTACTTCTGAAGAGGGAACCAATAAAGGAAAAGGGGCTGCGGTACCTTCCGAATCCGAAGTTGAAGAGGAAGAGGCTGAAGAAGACAAAGACTACTCTGAGAAACAATACCCACCCGCCGACGACAAGTACAAGGGCTTGGAAGACAGGTTGGCAGCTATGGAGCTGCAGAGAGTTCCCGGCTTAGATTTCGAAGATTTGGGATTAGTTGCTGGAATCGTGATCCCCCCGAAGTTTAAAGTGCCAATTTTTGTAAGGTATGACAGGCTAACCTGCCCGAAGATGCATCTCAGATCATATGTAAGGAAGATACAACCTTACACTGCAGACAAGAACCTTTGGATCCATTTCTTTCAAGATAGCCTTTCAGGGGCTCAACTCGAATGGTTCTATCAGCTGGATGGAGCCAGTATTCGAAACTGGGAGGACTTGGCTACTGCATTTTATAAGCAATATCAGTACAATTCCGACCTCGCTCCCACGCGTACCCAACTCCAGGGTATGTCACTGGGGACGGGCGAAGGATTCAAGGAGTATGCACAAAAGTGGAGAGACCTGGCTGGCAGGGTGCAGCCACCGCTAACTGATCGTGAGCTTATCGACATGTTCTTAGGGACCCTGTCTGGTCCATTCTTTAACCATCTGATTGGTAATTCTTCTGCTGGGTTCACAGACCTGATCTTAACCGGTGAGAGGATAGAAGCTGGTATCAAGTCGGGGAAGATACAGAAAGATGCCTCCATGAGTACTGAAAAGAAGCCCTTTAAGAAGGAAGTCAGTGTTGTTTATGGTCCCAGAAGACAAATTAAACCGGAACGCCGCCAAGCTGTCAATGCATTGGTAATTTCAAAGCCCGTTGTTGCTCCTCAGTAGTACAACCAACCAAGGGGTGAGAGACCCAAAAGGCAGTACACTCGGCTCAATATGACCCTGTCTCAGATTTTGCCGTAACTACTGTCAACCAATCTGGTAACTGTCAAAGAAGCTCCGAAGGTAGTGAACACAACTTCCCCAAAATACAACCCCAACGCCCGTTGCGCTTATCACTCTAATAGCCCGGGACATACTACGGATGATTGATGGGCTCTGAGGAATAAGGTTCAGGACCTCATTGATGCTAAAGAAATACAGTTTGAGGCGCCCGAAAGGCCCAATGTTGTGACTGCTCCTATGCCCCAGCATGGAGTGAATGTTGTGGAAGAAGACCGGTATGTAGCCTCCATGGAAGAGATTGTTACTCCTTTATTGACCGTCAAAAGGAACCTGTTACTAGCCGGTTTATTTCTGGGATGTGGTAAAGGTTGCCTTTTATGTGCGGTTTCACCTGTTGGTTGTCCTTTGTTGAAATCAGGTATCCAAAGCCTGATGGATAGCAAAGAAATCTTGTTCGAGAAGATTGCCGTTCCTGCTACCCCTACTGAAGAAGTTTCTATTGTCACTATTTTCAACAAACCTCCCAAGGCTCCTTCAAAGAAGCCTGTCAAAATCATGTCTACTCAGAAGATTGCTCCTATCGTCATCACTGTTCCGGGACCTCTCCCTTATACATCCGACAAAGCTGTCCCATGGCACTATGGGGCAGATGTTTATGTTCTTGGAGTAAAGCAAGAGTTTGATGCTAGTACCGGCGTCAGTAACATCACCGGGACTGCCAAAATTACTCGCAGTGGTAGGCTGTTCTCACCAGATATTGCGCCACCAGCTATTCAGAAACCTCTTATCATACACCTGCAAGTGTGCCTGCTTCCCTTCCTAATCAAGTTCCTGTTTCTACCCCTGCTCCCGAGTCATCTGACGCTCGGGGCAAAGGGATTGCTACTGATTTGCCTGCCCTGACGGAGGCACCAAAGACAACCAATGTTGAAGCTTCCCAACAAGAGATGGAAGAGATCCTCAAGATTATCAAGAAAAGTGATTTCAATGTAGTTGAGCAGTTGGGGCACACCCCATCAAATATTTCTATGCTATCACTGTTGTTATGTTCAGAGGCCCATGCCAAGGCCCTGATTTCCTTCCTGAAGACGGCCCATGTGCCACAAGAAACGTCTGCTGATCAATTTACCGATTGTGTGGCCAACTTGACTGCCGATAATGGATTGGGCTTCTCTGACGCCGATCTGACTGCCAAAGGAAAAAACCATAACGACGCCCTGCATGTCTCTATTGAATGCAGGGGCACTACTCTTGCCCATGTGTTGGTAGACACCGGTTTTTCATTGAACGTATTACCCAAGAAGGCCCTAGACAGGTTGGATTGTGAGGGTTTAGAGCTCAATCCTAGTAACATTGTTGTCTGAGCCTTTGACGGTTAGAAGAGGATGGTACATGGGGAAGTTGACATTCCAATCAGGGTTGGTTCTCAGGTGTTTGATTCTACTTTCTATGTGATGGACATTCGTCCATCCTATTCTTGTTTGCTGGGTCATCCATGGATCCACAAGGCTGGAGCTGTGACCTCCACACTACATCAAAAGCTTAAGTACCCGGTCAGAGGGAAGATTGTTACAGTGCAGAGGGAGGAAGAATATATGGTCAGCCACCTCAACTCGTTCTGGTACATAGAAATGGATGGGGAATTCATTTAAACCCCCTTTCAACACTTTGAAGAGGTGCCTCAGACACTGGCATCAGCTGAAACTGTGATTGAAGACCCTCCTTTAAAGATGGCTTCCTTAAAGGATGCCCGGGCTATTATTGATAAGGATGAGTGTGCAAACTGGGGCCGACTTCCTGACTTTACTCCGAAGACCGACAAGTTTGGTTTGGGCTTCACTGCAGAGGCTCAGAGGGTTGTGCGTAAGGCGAGGATTGGAAGACCTCCTGTGTTCATCACCAACCCGGGAATGAATGCTATTGAAGACGACGTGGAGGAATCTGAATTCGACAGCTGGATCTACCCAACAACCGACAGTGGACCAAGTAACTGGACTGCCAAAGATTTCACACCTATTACTTTTGTCACTCAGTAATGAACTATTTTGTTTTGAATTTGTAACAAACAATATTTTGAAACTTTTATGGCTCGGTGTCCTACCCGGGGCACCGTGGCTTCATTTGTGAGGGCTTTTGTGTGTCATTTTCATATATCATCAATAAAAACATTGGACGTTTGTTGCATTTCAAAATCTTGCGCTCCTTTTCTTTCTTTATTATATATTGCAAAACAACTATATTTACACACACTCACCTATACAGGTTCCAATCCACTCTGGATCTCACTGGTAACGACTCTGCTACCGCCAGTTATGACTTCGAAAATCCGATCAACTTAGCCGAAGACGAAGGTGAAGCTGATTGCAAAGTTCCTGGTGAACTTGCAAGACTGCTACTCCAGGAAGAGAGGGCCATTCAGCCACATGAAGAGCTAGTGGAAACGGTAAATCTGGGTACTGAGACAGACAGAAAGGAAGTCAAGATTGGTGCCAATCTAGAGCTCAGTGTGAAACAACGATTGATTCAGATGCTGCATGACTATATGGAAATCTTTGCTTGGTCTTACGAAGACATGCCTGGGTTGGATACCGACATTGTGGTTCATCACCTGCCTACCAAGGAAGATTGCCCTCCGGTAAAACAGAAGGTCCGTCGTATGCGTCCAGAAATGTCCAAGAAAATTAAAGCTGAGGTTATGAAACAATTTGATGCCGGGTTTCTAGCAGTGACTTCTTACCCTCAGTGGGTTGCCAATGTTGTTCTAATGCCGAAGAAGGATGGTAAGGTCCGAATGTGTGTTGATTACAGGGATTTGAACAGGGCGAGCCCTAAGGATGATTTCCCTCTGCCTCATATCGACGTTCTGGTTGACAACACCGCTCAGCATAAAGTATTCTCCTTCATGGACGACTTCTTCGGTTATAATCAGATCAAGATGGCTCCTGAAGACATGGAGAAGACCACTTTTTTTACTCAGTGGGGCACCTTTTGCTACAAGGTCATGCCTTTTGGGTTGAAAAATGCTGGGGCAACCTACCAACGTGCTATGGTTGCTTTATTTAATGACATGATCCATCACGAGATAGAAGTATATGTCGACGATATGATTGCAAGGTCCCAAACTGAGGAGGAACACCTTGACCATCTATGGAAGCTGTTTGACCGTCTGAAGTTGTACAAGCTGAGGTTGAACCCAAACAAGTGCACCTTTGGCGTGAGATCTGGAAAATTTCTAGGCTTCATCGTAAGCGACAAAGGCATTCAAGTGGACCCTGCCAAAGTGAAAGCCAAACAAGAGATGCCAACTCCCAAGACAGAGAAAGAAGTCAGAGGCTTTCTAGGACGGTTGAATTACATTGCCCGATTCATCTCACATCTAACTGCTACCTGTGAACCAATCTTCAAGCTGCTGAAGAAGGATCAAGTAGTACGTTGGAACGATGAATATCAGGCTGCTTTCGAAAAGATCAAAGAGTATCTCCAAGAACCACCCATTCTTATGCCACCGGTTGAAGGGAGACCTCTAATACTATACTTAACAGTACTTGACAACTCAATGGGGTGTGTGCTGGGGCAGCATGACGAGTCTGGCCGAAAAGAACACGCCATTTATTACCTTAGCAAAAAGTTTACCGACTGTGAGATCCGGTACTCACTGCTCGAGAAAACTTGCTGCGCTTTGGTATGGGCTGCTCGCCGGCTGAGACAGTATATGTTGACTCACACTACTCTGTTAATTTCAAAAATGGATCCAATAAAGTACATCTTCGAAAAGCCTGCCTTGTCCGGAAGAATAGCAAGATGGCAAATGATCTTTATAGAATATGACATCCAATACACGACTCAAAAAGAAATCAAGGGAAGTGTATTGGCAGACCATTTGGCACACCAGGCAGTGGACGATTACCAGTCGATGAACTTCGAATTTCCAGACGAGGATATCATGGTAGTGACTAATTGTGAAGTACCTGGACCCGATGAAGGACCTGAGGAAGGATCCCGATGGTCTATGCACTTTGACGGAGCCTCGAACGCCTTGGGTAGTGGTATCGGCACTGTGATCATATCCCCTAAAGGCACTCATACTCCACTCACCGCCCGACTATGTTTCAACTGCATCAACAACATGGCAGAGTATGAGGCATGTATCATGGGTCTTCAAGCTGCAATCGATTTAAGGATCAAGTTTCTGAGTGTCTTCGGGGATTCTGCTCTCGTGATCAATCAGATCAAAGGCGAGTGGGATACGAAACACCCAAATCTTATTCCTTACAAGGAGTATGTGCTGACATTGCTTCCCCACTTTGAGGAGATAACTTTTGAACACTTCCCAAGAGAGGAGAATCAGTTAGCGGACGCGTTGGCTACAATGTCTTCTATGTTTAAAGTCAAATGGGACAACGAGGCTCCCCGGATCATTATTTGGAAGTTGGATGAACCTGCACATTGCTGCGATCTCGAGACTGAAGAGGTAACAGAAAAACCCTGGTATCATGAAGTGAAGAGGTACCTTGAGGCTCAAGAATACCCCGAGGGTACATCTGTTAATGACAAGAAGTTCTTGAGAAGGTTTGCGGCAAAGTTCTTCCTCAGCAACGACATTCTATACAAACGAAACCATGATTCGACCCTACTGCCTTGTGTGGATAAGACTGAAGCAGAAAAGATCATGGTGGAGCTACATGAAGGTACCTTCAGAACATATTCCAGTGGACATACCATGGCAAAGAAAATCCTTCGGGCAGGATATTTCTGGTCCACAATGGAAGCCGACTGTTACCAACATTCTCGGACGTGTCACAAATGCCAGATCTATGCTGATAAGGTGCACATTCCTCCGGTTCCTCTGAACGTCTTGACAGAACCTTGGCCTTTTGCAATGTGGGGCATTGATATGATCGGCGAGATCCGACCTACGGCATCCAACGGGCATCGCTTCATCTTGGTAGCGATTGATTACTTCACGAAATGGGTTGAAGCAGCTTCCTATGCTATAGTAACCAAGAATGTCGTGGCACGTTTCATTCGGCACAACCTGATCTGTCGATACGGTGTACCTAAAAGGATCATTACGGACAATGGTACCAATCTTAACAAAAAGATGATCCTGAGCTCTGCGAGCAATTCAAGATACAACACCACAACTCTTCACCTTACCGGCCGAAGATGAACGGGGCTGTAGAAGCGGCGAATTAGAATATCAAGAAGATTGTGCAGAAGATGACAGTGACCTACGAAGATTGGCACGAAATGTTACCGTTTGCTCTTCATGGGTACCGTACCTCAGCACGGACGTCAACAAGGGCAACTCCCTTTTCCTTGGTCTATGGCATGGAGGCAGTCTTGCCTATTGAAGTCCAGATACCCTCTCTCCGGATAATGAAGGATGCAGATTTGAGCGAAGATGACTGGATCCAGACTCGGCTTGATCAATTAAACCTAATTGACAAAAAGAGACTCACTGCTATTTGTCATGGTCAGACGTACCAAAAACGGATGATCAGGGCATTTAACAAGAAGGTCAGATGACAAGAGTATCAAGTCGGAGATCTGGTAATCAAGCGCATCATTCTTCCTCAAAGTGATCCCAGGGGCAAATGGACCCCTACGTACGAAGGGCCGTTTGTGGTTAAACATATCTTCTCAGGAGGAGCTATGATTCTAACCACCATGGATGGTGACGACCTTCCTCACCCCGCCAATGCAGACATAGTAAAAAGATACTACGCATGATTAAAGACCCGCTAGGTCGACTGGCTTAGGCAAAAATAAGGGCTTCCCGGCGAACCAAAAGGGTTCGGGCAAAAATAAGGGATGAAAATGAAAAAAGCTGTACACCCGGCAAGTCGAAAACCTGAAAAGGCGGCTTGGGCAAAAATGGGTATCCCGGTGGACTGAAAACCCGAAAGGGCGGTCCAGGCAAAAGTTAGGGATAAAGCGTAATACTATGTCTCATTGGATCACCTTGCATCTAGAATCCGGCATCAACTATCGGGCTCAGACGGCATCGATCAATCAGCTTCATCTTCAACTAAACAGCAAAGTGATGAGATGATTGGAGACATAAAGGCGATAGTAGAGTTGGAACCCAGTGGGATTATTTTTCACATAGTTGTTTTGTTTCCTTTCACAAAATTGTATAAACTCTATTTTGCTCGGAGGCGTTCTCTTACTAGGACGCCAGCCTCTTGTACATAAACGCCTATTTACAGGCAAATTTCAAAATCAATACAAGTTCAATTTTTCAGACAAATTACCCATAGTTTTTCCTTTTTCTGTTTTGTTTTACAAAGAACGTCCAATGTTCATTTTTGATATATGCATTTGACATTAATTGCTAACTCATAAATATTTGCATACGAAACAAAGGACTAATTACAGATGACATCAGAAACAGGGGCAATTTAGAATTGTCTAAGCAATCTAGTTTCTCTGTCCATCGAGGTACCAGGTTAGGTTCAGCTGAAGAATGTAACCAAGTTACCTCAACTCCCCACAGAGTAAGACCAGATTCAACAATACTCTCCTCAGGCAGAGTTGGTCTCCCATCAGCCCTAAAAAGGCACAATGTTCCCCTAGCAAGTCAGCGATACTCTCCTCAAGCAGAGTTAGTCTACTGTCAGCCTTAAGGAAGTTGGGTATCCCCAAAAGATATCAACATTCCCCAGTGGAGTATAGACATTCCTCAGCAAGCATCCCCGGCAGTCTTAATATAAGATTGTTCCCCGGCGGAATACAGGACACCCTAATGGAATCCGTGTCCCCAGTAGATTCTAGAAGCTTATCCCCAGTAGATTCTGGAAGCTTATCACCTGCAGAGTACATACGTCTCTCCCCGACTTTATTCAAAGGTTATTTCCCCACCAGGGTATAACTGGGTTATCCTCAGCTAATTACCACGGAAAGATCGGCCTCGGCGAAGTTCTTCCTACCCCCAGCGGAGTTCATCAAATTCCCCAACATAACTTATCAACGGAATCCCCAGCGAAGCTCTCATCAAAACCTCAGCGAAGTATCTCTTCCCACAGAGTAATTCCCCGCAGGGTAATCTCTCCAATAAGTTTATTCCCCGATGGAGTCGTCTTCTCCTACCGGTTTATTCTTGCAATCATCATCCCAAGTGGAAACGAAGAACTCTACTCTTCAAAATCAGCCCAGGATTCAACAAACTCCCGACACTCGTCAAGTATTTATTTTCCTAAACGAAATTACATTCATAGAAATTTCACACCTCATACATCCTGTTTGCATACATGACAAAGTGCATACAACACTATCTCATTTTGAGCATCATGACATCATGCATTTCATACATCATGACATTGCATACAACTGATGTTTTACCTTTTCAGGAAAAGGTCAATCCAAAGATGATTATTATCAACTATCACAATTCCAGATTCGATTCCTGTATCTAGCCAGGGCATATCTGTGAGCATTTTGATTGTAGATTCGATACCTGTATCTAGCCAGGGCATATCTGCATGAAGAGTTTGAAGATCAACCCTTGTAACAGGCCAGGAAATTATCTTTTATTCTCAGGTCAGAGGTTTACACCTGTATCCAGCCAGGAGAGCTATCTCTACCAACCTTTTGCAAGTTCCAGATTCGAATCCTGTATCCAGCCAGGGCATATCTGTAGACGACCAATTCCAGATCTGATTCCTGTATCCAGCCAGGGCACATCTGTAGATGATAATTTCCAGATTTGACACCTGTATCTAGCCAGGGCACATCTGTGAGTGATTGATTGTAGATTCGATACCTGTATCCAGCCAAGGCACATCTGCATGAAGAGTTTAGAGATTCGATACCTGTATCCAGCCAGGGCACGTCTGTAAGCAACCTTTTGAAGTTCCGGATTCTATTCCTGTATCTAGCCAGAGTATATCTGTGAGCGTTTGATTGTAGATTCGATTCCTGTATCTAGCCAGGGCACATCTGCATGAAGAGTTTGAAGATCAACACCTGTAACAGGCCAGGAAACCATCTTTCTTTCTCAAAATACGCAAGTTCTCGCTAAGGAATCTCTTACGCGATCAACACTTCCAAATGGCATCTATAAGCCCATTCCCGACAATGTTCTGTCACACCTCCAGATGGCATCTATAAGCCCATCCTCCTATCCACCATCTCTCCAAATGGAATCTATAAGCCCATTCCCAACATCACATTGCTGATATTCCAGTATGCGAGTGCAAATTTTAGGGCACTCTAGTGTCCAATCTCCTTTTACCCTCGAGTCGCGAAAGGCAAACTTGCCAATCTAACTCTTCAAGTCCAAGAAGATTGAACAGGGGCAACTGTTGTACCCCAAAATTTTCCCTCCCATTTCATCACTATTTTCTCACCACAAGACCCTTGGAGCTCAAGATCAAGTTAGGGTTTACTCTGCTCAAGACTCCTCCTTGCACTGTTGACCCAAATTAGGGTTTGAGTTTGCACAAAGATGTTTTGACCTAAAAGGCCCAAAGTGACTTTCATGCTTCATGTTGGACTCACAAGTTTCTCCATACCAAGTTTCAAGCCTTGATTCCAATCTTTGCCCAGTCAATTGGACAGTTGACATAGAAATCAGCTGTATTGAGGAAAAAGTCAACTGTGGTCAATTGACAGTCAAACCTCATGATTTTGACCCACATCAACATTATGAACTCATATGGACCATTTTATCAAGTTTGGATCACAATTCGACAAGAAATTTGATCAGATCATCAAAAGGGCAAAATGGTCATTTTTAGGTTTTTGACTGCACAAAGGCAATTTTTGACTGTTTGACTTAGCCAATGGCAAACCAAACTCACATATGGACTCAAGGACTCAATGGCATTGTCTTGATATGTTCAACAAGTTCAAAAGATCCCAAATGCACAAGATTGACAGATGAATTTTCCAGTCAACTGAGCCAAATTTGACATTATACTGAAAAGTCAAACTTTGACTTTTTGGTCAAAATTAAGTGTCAAGATTCATTTTTCATCAAGACATGTCAAATTATGAAACTTGTTCATCAAGAAATCAAAAATTACAAATTAGGGTTTAAAATGAAGAATTTTCATAACTTAGAAATTTTCTAAGTTATGAAAATTCCTAATTTTTTCCTAACTTTGTCCCATCTTTTCATCAAGATGCATTTGGATTCAAACAAAACTCAAAGCATGAAAGTTATAGTCCATTGCAAAATCTACAACTTTGATTCACAAAGTTTCCTCAAAAGAAGCTTGTAGTCCAAGTTATGATTTTTGGAACAAGGGTGCAAAACATTCTTAACTTAGAAATATTTTGACCTATTCTAGGCAGGATTTTTGCCCAACTTCATGGCCACTTTTCACATGCTTCCACTTGGAATCTTAACTTGCATTACAAATATTGATTGTAGTACACATTCCAAGCTTTCCAAAATATCCAAGAACTTCTCAAACACCCTTGTGGTTAGAGAGAATCGAATTTGTCAATATGGGCAAAAGTCACTTTGATTCATAGCCAAAAGCATGTTCATACACTTTGCATTTTTGAAATCAGCTTGCACGAGCTAGTTACAGGCCTCTAATCTCATTTAAACTCAATAATTAAATGCCAATCCATTGTGTTCTAGCATTATTTTATGCATTTGGACATTACATGAAGAATTAAGCCATATTTGGAAAAAGTGACTTATCTATTCTTGTAAAGTATGGCTTTATGTCAAAACATGAATCAAAGAAGTACAATGCAAATATCTGAGGAACAAGTTATGGAACTAATCCCACTGATCAAGACTAACTTTGCAGCATGTTTAGGGGGCCTGCATAAGCTTGTAAACCAACTTGGAAACTTTTGCTTACAAGAGAAGAAACTTGCATTTTGAAACACAACATTGAGTTCCTGTCAACACAAGCCTAAGCAAACTTATTGAACATATTCCATACATCATAACTGAGCTAAAACACGAGCCAACCACCTCCAATACCTCCTTAAACACAGAAACACCATCTTGCTTCACAAAATAGGGCATTCTGCACTTTGACATGGCCAGCTCATTTCCATCGTGCATTTTCATCCAAACCACTTCATACACACTCCCTACCACCTATACAAACTACCCCAAGCATTGGACACGAACTGTAACATCCCTAACATCATTTGCCATTTTCACTTTTCTCTCTTGCAGGTTGACTTCTGTAGCTTGATATAGCAAGATTCAAAGCACACCAAGCATTGGAGAAGCATCCCTAAACTTCAAGCAAGTTGTACAAGTCCTCACATTGCACTGAAAGTACCTCCATTGTCATACACGAATCAAGCTGAACAGTTAAGTTGTTGAACTTCTATCTCTCTATCTAGGCATAGTTAGGCTTAAGTTTGTGAAGAAAACATGTTCTAATCATAGCCCTGAAGCCATCCATATAGTTACTTTTCATTTATATTGTGTGTGCTAAGAGTATTTTGAATCTGAACATCTGAAAAAAACTAGGTCAGGAATTGGGGGAGAAGAAATTCTCTCTCATTTTTTAGAGTTAGATTAACTTTTTTATATATTTGAAATCGTGGCTTCAAGCTCTACAAGTTTCATGTTTTAAGATTTGTCAAAGGATCAAAGAATCAGGAGTTAGGGAGATGAACAAGAAGGCGCGCGTTTTGTGTTTGAACCTGGCCAGAGGTTGAAGACAAAGTCTTTGGGCTGGGCCTGTGTTGTTCTTTCTATTTGCACCACTTTTCCACACTTGCACCCCCTTGGCCCATTGTGTTTATTTTTATCATTTTTTGACTTTTTCTTTTTGTTTCTGACTTATTATTTTTTGCCAAAATATAAAAAATATTAAAAACATTTTTTCAACCATTTTTGCATTTTATTTGGATTTTTGTTTGTTTTATTTGAATTTATACATGTAAATAAATAGATTGCCTTTTATTCAAAAATACAAAAATAATACAAACACATTTTTATTTTCTGATTTTTATTTTATTTTATCTTTTGAAAACATTTTCTAAAAGATATATTTTTTTGTAAATAATAAATATTCTTATTTTTTGTACATATTTAATATATTTAATATATGATATATATACTTATATATTTATTAGAATATTTAGGATAAAAACATAAAAATAATACATTTTTATTTTTATTAATATTTAACCTCAAAAATCATTTTTTTACAATATACTTTCTTTTTATTTATTTTTTGTACATAATTAATAAACATTGTATATATATTAAATAATAAATACCTTTTATTTGCAAGATTAGGGTTTTGCCCTAAACATGAAAAATACCCAAAAAATTAACCTTTTTATTTTTGTTTATTTGTCACATGAAAAACATTTTTACATACATATAAAAATCATTTTTTGCATCTTGCATATTTATTTTATTTTATTTAATTATTGTACAATTAAATACCTTGTAAATTCCATTTGGATTGTAATAGCTTAGATTTAAATTTCTTGCTAAATATCCCCATTTGAACATTTGTACCCCCCATCCCATAATTGTGTTGTAATAATTTAGGATTTTATTTTCTGCACTTTAAAGCTCTAAATATACCATGTTAGACTTAGGGTTTTGTATGCAAAAATCAAATAACAAATAGCTTGACCTAATTCAAAGACAAAAAAGCATGAAAATGAACAACACCAATCACACTTGCACCCCTAGGGTTACTCCACTTGTTGCCTTCAATAATGGGCCATGTTGCATGTTGAGTTTCTTTGACAAAACAAAAACAATTCAAAGTGATCATAGTCTCTCGATGACGCTTTCGAAAGTTGCCTAAAAATGATCAAGTCCCTTAAAGGAAAATTGCCAAAGACACTTGACACCATTGTAATCATGGTCTAAACGATGACCCGTGTCCGTCCCGTTCACATCCTAACACAAGATTGTCCACCAAATACAATGGTGGAACAAAATTGTTAAAAGGGTTAAAAACATTGGAAAGATCTTTGAGAAATTTAGGGGTAGACAACTCTTAGTTACTTGAATAAAAACTTGCAAAAACACTTGCCTACTTTTCAAAACCACACATCACAACACACTTTCAAGACAACTTTCAAAAACATTGAAAACTTTTCAAAAAGATAAGTACACCTTTGTATACATCCAAACATGGGTCATTACAAAGGTTGCCACAACAAATGGCCTCTTTTCAAAACATTTTCAAACCCACACACAAAGCACCATTTCAAGCAATTGAAAATCAAGGCAAGTTGATCTAAGCAAGTAACTAAGAGCCCATGGATAACCATGGATAGAAAGGGTGCTAATACCTTCCCTTTTTATAATCTACTCCCCGAACCCAAGAAAACATCTCAAAGGTTTTTGCTGTGCTTTTTAACCTTTCCTTAGGATAAAATAAAAAGTCGGTGGCGACTCTTGCTCAACCGAAACATTTGCGAAAACAAACGCAAAACCCAAGTCAGTTCTCCCACCGTATCACAGTAAGCAGCCCAATCTTTGGATGTAAACGGGACGGGCATGGGTCATCGTATAACCATGATTAGCAATGTTGAAAAATATCTTAGCATTTTTTAGGAACTAACATCATTTTGTTAGGCAACTTAGAATAGCATCATCGAGGGACTATGATCTTATATTTGTATGTTTTTCCAAGATACTTCGCATGCGTAATATGGTCATTTTTTGTGTAAGGTAACCAAGTGGAGTAACCCTAAGGGTGCTTGTGTGCAAGTGTGTTATTTTCATGCTTGATTTTGTCTTGGATTAGGGTTTTCTATTTGATTTGCTTTGATCTTGCCATTCAAACCCTAATTACTAGCATGGTATATAAAAAGCGGTAAATTGCGCAATTTAAAGATTACTACGCTATTACAACATTTTATGGGAGGGGGAAATACAAATTCTGAATGGAGATTTGCAATAATGTAAATCTAATTAAGCTATTACAACCAAATCGAATTTGTACAAGTATTTGAATAAAAAATATACAATATAATTTACATATGCAATGGTATGTATATGAAAGGAAAGATTTTGTTTTGTTTTTTATGTGAAAAAGAGTTTTAAATTAAACCTAGTAATTTAAAAAAGGAAATTATTTTCATACATTGATTAACCCTAACTTTAGTTTATTAAAAGGAAATAAAGTTCTGTAAATATCATTTTTTGTGTATTTTTGTCTTAAAATAATAAATAATATTTATGAAAATATTTGGTCTTTTCATATGTCAAAATAAATATTTACAAATGTGAAGGAAAAGAAATAAAAATATATCTAAGTCTAATTTATTTTTACAAGTTTATTTAAGAAAAATAATTAGTATATAATAAAATAAAAATATATATTTTTATGTGAAAATAAAATAAAATAAATCAAAAATTCAAAATTTATCATATTTTATATTTTTTATAATTTTTTATGTTAAAGAAAATATTTAATAAAATAAAAAAGAAAATTAAAACAAATAAATAAAATGCATGGGCCAGGGGGTATCCTGAGTAAACAGGATGTAGATATTAGAAAAAAATGAAGCCCAATGGAACAAAGCTCAGCGCTGCAAAAACGAGAGAATAGGCAAAAAAATGAGAAAAATGTGCAAAAGGCAGGCACCAAGGCTCGAACCCATGACCTTGGCATTCTCAGCGTGCTACCTTGCCATTGGGGTGGCTGTACATTCGTTAGTTCATATGAAATAAAAAACACATAACACATAAAGCCTCTTTGCCCTGTACTTCATCTTCTTCCTCAAGCTGGCCAGAACCTCTGTATCTTTCTCATTTCTCCATGAAAATGGAAACTTCAAACATGAAAATGGTAGTACTCTTTCCCATGATTTCAAACATGTAACTCATGTAAACAAACAACAAAGATCAAAGCGAATTTTAATGGCCCTAATTTCAACCCTAATTTTTACAGAAATTTGAACTCTAAAATTCTCTATACATAATGAATAAAAATGAAATCTATGCACATGGTTGGCTTTAGCACAAGGATGTCTATATTTTATCTTCATAAATCGTGATCAATAGATGCCTGTATGAAGAGATTGAAGTTGGAGTTCTTACCTCTTTCAACTGAGATCTTGAATGGAGTTTGAGTGAGTTTTATGGAGGCCTGAAGATTCCTTTAGCTTCCCTGAACCTCCCTGAGTGTGTTACAATCCTTGCCTTGCTTTGAAAGTGCCTGAATCTCTCTATCTAAGTCAACCTGCAAGCTTGAAAAACAAAAATGGAAGATGGAGAAGGAGGAGTTACAATGGAGGGGTGATGGTCTGGAACACTTAGATATGAGGTAGGTTAAGTGTTTGAGTGATTAAAACTTGAAACGCACGAGTAGATTTTTGGATTGCTATGCTTGGTCTCAAACTGCAAGTTTTGACAGTTTTTTGGTGATAGGGAGTTTTAGAGAGTTTCTGGCCTTGAGCAATCGTGTGTTAGGTTGCAATGTGTTTGTGTATAAGTATAGAGAAGGTTTTAAGTCAGCTCTACAACAAATTTTTGAATTATAGGCTTTTTGCAGTTTTACTTGCTTTTGAAGCAAAGTGAGGAGACAAGTCCCTACATGCTTGTACATGCCTGCTTGGAGTTGGTACAAGTCCTAAAAAAATTTCTTTTAGTTTATAGGACTGTGTGTGCAGAGAAAATATGTCCAATGCTCAAGAAGTGAAAAGTTGCAAAAGTTATGCTTTTCTAAAATGGCAATGCCAACTTTGTGCCATTTATGGAATTAAAGCTTGGACAAAGACTCTTGTGCTTGGATTAAGGCTTTATCATCTGTGTAAGCATTAAATTATGAAGTGAGAAACAAGTTTGATACATGTAAAGCAAGGATTAGGCAGCATAGGTTCAAATTTGAATTTTGTTCTTCATGAAATGGCTTGAAATCAAAGTGAGAAATTGTCAACTTTCTCTCTTTGATTCTCCATACTCAAGAATGATCTCAAAGAGTTCTTGGACCTTTTGGAATGATTGCAATGTGCTCTATAACTCATCTTTGAAATGAATTTCAAGATTCATCATGGAACTAGGTGAAAAATTGCCATGAAGTTAGGTCAAAAACCTGCCTAAATTAAGGCAAAATTTCACTAAGTTATTTTAGTTCATGAGCATGTATTCACAAAATTATATCTTGAGATCCAAGCATTTTTAGGGAAAAAATGTGTGAAGCAAAGTTGTATATTTCATGGAGATCTACAACTTTTATTTTGGGAACTTTCTTTGAATCATCTTGCATCATGGTGGTAATTTAACTTAAAGTTGAGAAAAAATTAGAAATTTTCTATACTTAGAAAAATTTCTAAGTTAAGAAAATTTCAATTTTCAAACAAAATATTCAATCTTTGATTTCTTGATGAACGAGTTTCACATTTTGACATGTTTTGATGAATTGTGATCCTTGGCATTTAATTTTGACCAAAAAGTCAAAGTTTGACTTTTTAGTATACAGTTGACTTTTGATCAGTTGACTACAAATTTCATTTGTCAATCCAATGTATTTGCAATGTTTTGAACCATGTCAATAGGTCAAGATGATACAATTGAACCCTTGAAACATGCTTCAAATCAAATGGTCATTTTCTATGTCAAAAATCAGAAATTGCCCTTTCTTAATCAAAACCTAATTTTGACCATTTTGCCCTTTTGATGATTTGATCAAATTTCTTGAGGAATTGTGGTCCAAACTTGATAAAATGATACATATGAGTCTAAAATGTTGACATGGATAAAAAATTATGAAGTTTGACTGTAAATTGTCCATGGTTGACCTTTTCCCCAATGCAACTAATTTTTTAGGTCAACTGTCCAATTGATTGATCAAAAATATGATTCAAAGCTTGAAACTTGTCATGAGTAATCTTATGGGTCCATAATGATGTTTGAAAATCATATGAAGCATTGATAGTCCAAAATCTTTGTGAAATCTCAAACCCTAATTTTGGGTGATCAGTGCATGATGAGATGTCTTGAGGTGGTCAAACCCTAATCCAGTCTTGAGTGAAAGAGATCTTGTGAGAAAAGTTTTGATAAATGAGAGGGAAAATTTTGGGGTACAACACATAGTAATTATCATTGGAGTCACCTTCACAACAGATGTAATCCTGATGGGTCTTTTGGTGGAGACCCTGGGAGGATTGGCAGAAATGGTTATTATTGAAATATCCTTGCACGTAATGGTTGTGACGGGAGTTTTTTCAAAAAAAATCTCTCTATCATCCATCAGGTGCTGAATACCTGCCTTTAACAAATGACAATCAGTCGGTAGAGATGAAAAAAAGTGGCACCCTTCACCACAGCCCGGAAATAAACTGGCTTTCAATAGGTTCCACTTAACGATCAAGAGATGATTAACAAGTTCCTCAACAGAAGTAACAAACACATCATCTTCAATAGCGCTAACGCTACAGCCGTGCTTGGGCATATGAGCAGTGATAACATTAGGGATCTCAGGGGCGTAAAACTCAATTTCCTTCACCTTGAGAAGGTCTTGTACCTTGTTTTTCAAAGCCCGTCAGTTGTTGGTATCATGGCCTGGACTATCTGAATGGTAAGCACAACGAGCATTAGGGTTGTAGTGAGGAGAGGCGGTGTTGGGATTCTTCGGAGCTTCCTTCAGCGTTACCAGATTTGACTTCAACAAATGAAGTAAAACTTGGGATAAAGTCATATTTATCCTGGTAAACTGTCTTACCGGCCTTTCTTCTCTCGGTCGACTATTCCTTTGTTGAGTAGATATAGGCTTAGAAATCATGACAGCCCCTACCGCTGGACGGAGTTCACTTCTGTCTCGATTCCTTTGATGGTACACGACACTTACCTCTTTTTTCCCAGCAAATCGCTTCCTTACGGCACTAGACGATGCATCCTTTTGGATCTTACCACTCCTAATTCCAGCTTCCACCATTTCTCCTGTCAAAATCAATTTAGTGAAGCCGGATGAGGAGCTTCCAATCAGGTGATTGAAAAATGGACCAGACAGGGTACCCAGAAATATATCCACTAGCTCCCTATCAGACAGAAGAGGCTGGACTTTTCCTGCTAAGTCCCTCCACTTCTGAGCATAGTCCTTAAAGCCCTCGCTCGAACCCATAGACATACTTTTGAGTTGAGTACGGATGGGAGCAAGGTCTGTGTTATACTGATACTGCTTGTAGAAGGCAGCAACCAGGTCTTCCCAATTATGAATGTTGGCCCTTTCCAACTGGTAGAACCATTCTAGTTGAGTTCCGGACAGAATATCCTGAAAGAAGTGGACCCATAAGTCCTTTTCAACGGTGTGAGGTTGGATCTTCCTCACATAAGATCAGAGGTGCATTTTGGGACATGAAACCCCATCATATTTGGTAAACACTGGAACCTTGAACTTTAGTGGGATGACAATCCCAGAGACCAAACCCATCTCTTCAAAGTCCAGACCAGGTACCTTCCGGATCTCCATTGCATTCAAATGATCCTCCAGTTGTTTGTATTTTTCATCAGCAAGAGGATACTGCTCCTCATCATAGTCGGATTCATCATCATATTATTTTGGACTGGAGACTTCCTCTCTTGTTTCCTCCTCTTGACTATTTCCTTCCTTTGATGAAGTTACCAGTTCAGAGGCTCGCTGCACTGGTCCTCTGATGCTTCTTCCCAGATTCACTAGCCCAGTTGGCTTCTTTGGCGTCTTCTTTTCTTTAATAAGCAGGGCTTTCAGTTCTTCTTTCCCCTTGGTCAGAGCCAATATCATCTGTTGAAACTGGGCATTCCAAGTCTGTAGATCCTTCACTGTTTGTTCTAGAGCCATTTCTGAAATAAACATCGAAGAGGATGAGAAACCTGCTTTGAAACCTGCTTATGCAATGATATGTATGATATATGCATGCAATGTTTTCAAGGATTTCTTAGACTCAAATTTGCTTAAACATAAAGAGAACAAACGTTAATTGTATTAAGATATTTTATTAATCACAATAACGCCTCTTGGGATCACAAAGGGATCAAAGCAACAATAAAATTCTCAAAGCAAAAGAAGACTCAAGTTTCCCACGGGCGCATCCTCTTTGGTGAAATGTAGGCATTTATATTCCTCTCCTCGTGAAGTAACTGGGTGAGCTCTAGAACCTTCTTCTTGCTGGCGTAGAATTGGGTTTCGAAAGTATCTCGTTCTTCTTTAAGTTGGATTCAGGATTTCCGTAGCTCCTCAAAGTCACTTTTACTTGCTTTTGAAGCAAAGTGAGGAGACAAGTCCCTACATGCTTGTACAGGCCTGCTTGGAGTTGGTACAAGTCCTAAACAATTTGCTTTTGGTTTATAGGAATTGTGTGTGCAGAGAAAACATGTCCAATGCTCAAGAAGTGAAAAGTTGCAAAAGTTACGCTTTTCTAAAATGGCAATGGCAACTTTGTGCCATTTATGGAATTAAAGCTTGGACAAAGACTCTTGTGCTTGGATTAAGACTTTATCATCTGCGTAAGAATTAAATTATGAAGTGAGAAACAAGTTCTAAACCTGTAAATCAAGGATTAGGCAGCATAGGTTCAGATTTGAATTTTGTTCTTCATGAAATGGCTTGAAATCAAAGTGAGAAATTGTCAAGTTTCTCTCTTTGATTCTCCCTACTAAAGAATGATCTCAAAGAGTTCTTGGACATTTTTGAAAGCTTGCAATGTTATCTATAACTCATCTTTGAAATGAATTTCAAGATTCCTCTTGGAACAAGGTGAAAAATTTCCATGAAGTTAGGTCAAAAACCTGCTTAAATTTGGGCAAAATTTTACTAAGTTATTTTAGTTCATGAGCATGTATTCACAAAATTATATCTTGAGATACAAGAATTTTTAGGGGAAAATCTATGAAGCAAAGTTGAATATTTCATGGAGATATACAACTTTCATGTTGGGAACTTTCTTTGAATCATCTTGCATCATGGTGGTAATTTTGCTTAAAGTTGAGAAAAAATAAGAAATTTTCTATACTTAGAAAAATTTCTAAGTTAACAAAATTTCAATTTTCAAACAAAATCTTCAATCTTTGACTTCTTGATGAACAAGTTTCACATTTTGACATGTTTTGATGAATTATGATCCTTGGCATTTGATTTTGACAAAAAAGTCAAAGTTTGACTTTTCAGTATATAGTTGACTTTTGATCAGTTGACTACAAATTTCATCTGTCAATCCAATGGATTTGCAATGTTTTGAACCATGTCAATAGGTCAAGATGATAAAATTCAACCCTTGAAATCATGCTTAAAATCAAATTGTCATTTTCTATGTCAAAAATCAGAAATTGCCCTTTCTCAGTCAAAATCCTAATTTTGACCATTTTGCCCTTTTGATGATTTGATCAAATTTCTTGAGGAATTATGGTCTAAACTTGATCAAATGATACATATGAGTCTAAAATATTGATGTGGATAAAAAATTATGAAGTTTGACTGTAAATTGGCCATGGTTGACTTTTTCCCCAATACAACTGATTTTTTAGGTCAACTGTCCAATTGATTGTTAAAAAATGTGATTCAAGGCATGAAACTTGTCATGAGTAATCTTAGGGGTCCATAATGATGTTTGAAAGTCATATGAAGCATTGATAGGCCAAAATCTTTTTGCAATCTCAAACCCTAATTTTGGGTGATCAGTGCATGATGAGATGTCTTGAGTTGGTCAAACCCTAATCCAGTCTTGAGTCAAAGAGATCTTGTGAGAAAAGTCTTGATAAATGAAAGGGAAAGTTTTGGGGTACAACAACTACCCCTGTTCAATCATCTTAAACCTGAAGAGTTAGATTGGCGGGCCTTGTCGTTCGTGACTCGAAGGTAAAAGAATGATTGGACACTAGAGTGCCTATAAATTTGCACTCGATGATGTGATGATAGAAGGAATGGGATTACAGATGCCATTTGGAGAAGTGATAGAATCTTGTCGGAGATGGGCTTATAGATCCCATCCAAGAATGCTTGTTGAACTGTAATTTGTAAGCTGAAAGAATAGGTATCCGAATGGTGTCCGTGTTTGGAACGTATCTGAAAGTTGATTTGAATGAGTATCATAATGGCATCCATGTCTGGAGCGTATCCGTACTGTATCTGTAAGTTGTATCTGAATGAATATCATAATGGCATTCGTTTCTGGAGCGTATCTGTACTGTATCTGTAAGTTATATCTGAATGAGTATCAGAATGGCATCCGTGTCTAGAGCATATCCGTACTGTATCTGTAAGTTGTATCTAAATGAGTATCAGAATGGCATCTGTGTCTGGAGCGTATCTGTACTGTATCAAGAGTTGAATCTGAATGAGTATTAGAATGGTATCCGTGTCTGGAGCGTATCTGAACTGTATCTAAAAGTTGAATCTGAATGAGTATCAGAATGGTATCCGTGTCTGGAGCGTATCTGAATTGTATCTGATTGCATATTGTCGATGGTAACTGTTAATCTTATCCTGAAAAGGGTAAAATGTTAGCTAAAATAAAAAGTTATGTTGTATGAAATGCATGATGCAATGTATTTTCTTTATCAATGTTTATGATATATGGATGCAATGTATGCGCATGTGAGCTGATTTGTTGTATTGCTGTTTGATTGAGGAAAATAAATCCCTGAATGTTGTTTAGGATATGTGGACTTTTATGTCTTGAAGTTGAAGTGCTGATGAACTCTTGTTGAGAGAAGTAAATTCCGTTGTGAGGGTAATGTCGTGTACTGCTCGTAAGATCTACTTGGGGAATCCTGATAAAATTAACAATTTCTAATGGGGATCAATAATTTGAAATTTGGTTCCACCGGGGATTTAAATGACGTACTGTAGGGGATTTCTTATGGAACAGCCTAGAGACATTTTCCTAGTCTTTCAACTTATCGGTAATTATCTTTATCATTTTGTTTATTTGTAAGCAGTAATCATGTTCAAATGCAGATGTTCATCAATGAATCATTGGAAGTTTTTGCAGACAAAACACAAGCGTAAAGAAAAAGACAAATAGTTTTTTGCACTTTTAAAGGGATATTTTTGTATTGACTTTGAATAAACATTTTGTACAAAGGGGACAAACATTCTAGTAAGAGAATGTTGTCGTAAAACAAGAAAAATTTATACAAAGAAAGATAGCTATGTGTAATGATCCCATGGGGTTCCCATTCTACGATAGCCTTCATATCTCCGAGTATCTTGTCTATTTGCCTTGTCCGAAGATGATTGAATCGATCAGAAACTCTAAGTTTGTCAGTGGAAGTCAAAGGTTGTCCGTAAAGTGATCCAATGAGACATAGCAATACGCCTTAATTCCCCAACTTTTGCCTGGACCGCCCTTTCGGGGTTTCAGTCCACCGGGAAACCCTTTTTTGCCCAAGTCGCCCTTTCGGGTTTTCAACTTGCCGGGTGTACATATTTTTTTATTTTATCCCTAATTTTTGTCCGAACCTTTTGGTTCGCCGGGATGCCCCTTGTTTTGCCTAGGTGTGTCAACCTAGCGGGTTTTTTATGCGTAGTATCTTTTGACCATGTCCGTGTTTGCAGGGTGTGGCAGGTCGTCGCCATCCATGGTGGTCAAGATAATTGCCCCACCGGAGAATATGTTTTTGATTACAAATGGTCCTTCATAAGTAGGAGTCCATTTGCCCCTGGGATCACTTTGTGGCAAGATGATACGTTTGATCACTAGATCCCCAATTTGATATACTTGGCATCTGACTTTCTTGTTGAAAGCCTTGATCATCCGTTTTTGATACATCTGAGCATGGAAGACAGTAGTAAGTCTATTTTCATTAATTAAGTTCAGTTGATCAAGTCGAGTCTGGATCCAATCGTTTTCATTCAATCCGGCATCCTTCATAATTCTCAGAGAGGGGATCTGAACCTCAATAAGCAAGACAACCTCCATGCCGTAAACCAAAGAATAGGGTGTTGCCCCGGTTGATGTGCGAGCCGTGGTACGGTACCCGTGGAGAGCGAATCGTAACATCTCATGCCTGTCTTTGTATGTGACTTTCATTTTCTGTATGATCTTCTTAATGTTTTTATTTGCAGCTTCGACAACACATTCATCTTTGGCTGATAGGGAGAAGAATTATGATGTTGAATCTTGAATTGCTCGCAGAAGGCGGTGCTCATAGTGTTATTGATATTTGTACCATTGTTAGTGATGATCCTTTCCGGGATACCGTACCGGAAAATAAGGTTTTGCTTGTTGAAGCGGGCCATAACACTCTTAGTGACGGAGGCGGAGGAGGCTGCTTCAACCCACTTGGTAAAATAGTCAACGGCCACTAGGATAAAGCGGTGTCTATTGGAGGCTGTTGGCTTGATCTCTCCAATCATATCAATTCCCCACATAGCAAATGGCCAAGGAGCCGTCAAGACATTCAGAGGAACCGGAGGTACGTGTACCTTGTCAGCATAAATATGACACTTGTGACAGGTCCGAGAGTGTTGATAGCAATCTGCTTCCATGGTAGACCAATAATAGCCAGCCCGTAGGATTTTCTTCACCATCGTATGCCCACTGGAGTGGGTGCCAAAAGTGCCTTCATGTAATTCAGCCATGATCTTTTCAGCTTCAACCTTATCCATGCACCGAAGCAAAATGGAGTCATGATTGCGTTTGTACAGGATGCCATTACTAAGGAAGAACTTAGCTGAGAATCTCCTTAAGAACTTATTATCATTGATTGAAGCTCCTTCTGGATATTCTTGAGCCTCGAGATACCTTTTGACCTCATGAAACCAAGGCTGGTCCACTACCTCTTCAGTGTTAATCTCGTGACAATGCGTTGGTTCATCCATTCATTCGATGGTGATCTGGGGAGCCTCGTTATCCCAATTAAGTTTAAACATAGATGACATTGTGGATAGAGCGTATGCTAGCTGATTTTCTTCTCGCGGTAAATGCTCGAAGGTAATCTTCTCAAAATGTGGTATCAATGTCAAAACATGTTCTTTGTAAGGGATAAGGTTTGAGTGCTTAGTGTCCCATTCCCCTTTGATCTGACTGATGACCAAAGCTGAATCCCCAAACACATCTAAAGATTTGATTCCCAAGTCTATGGCAGCTCTGAGACTAAAGATGCTTGCTTCGTATTCCTCCATGTTGTTTGTACAGTTGAAGCAAAGTCTGGCAGTAAAGGGAGTATGACACCCTTCTGGAGATATGAGTACAGCTCCGATGCCATTACCAAGTGCATTGGATGCTCCATAAAAAAAAGGGTCCATCGGGATCCTTGTTCAGGTCCGTCATATGGTCTGATTTCTTCACAGTTGTCTAATGCCATGATGTCTTCATCCGGGAATTCAAACTTCATGGACTGATAGTCTTCTAAAGCTTGGTGAGCAAGATGGTCAGCTAGCACACTTCCCTTTATAGCTTTCTGGGTAGTATACTGTATGTCGTATTCTATTAGGATCATTTTCCATCTAGCTATTCTCCCAGAGAGAGAGCAGGCTTCTCGAAGATGTATTTTATCGGATCCATCTTAGATATCAACAAGGTAGTATGAGTCAGCATATACTGTTTTAGCCGGCGAGCAGCCCATGCCAGAGCGCAACAAGTTTTCTCGAGCAGTGAATATCTTGTTTCACAGTCGGTAAACTTTTTGCTCAGGTAATAAATAGCGTGCTCTTTTCGACCAGACTCATCATGCTGCCCCAATACACACCCCATTGAGTTTTCTAAAACAGTCAGATACATGATCAATGGTCTTCCCTCGACTGGTGGCATCAATATAGGAGGCTCTTGTAAGTATTCTTTAATTTTGTCAAAAGCAACCTAACACTCATCATTCCATTTGGCTACTTAATCTTTCTTCAATAGCTTGAAGATTGGCTCACAAGTAGATGTTAGTTGAGAAATGAATATGGCAATATAGTTCAAGCGTCCTAAGAATCCTCTGACTTCCTTCTCAGTACGAAGAGCAGGCATCTATTGTATTGCTTTAACTTTGGCAGGATCGACCTCAATACCTTTGTTACTGACGACAAAACCTAAGAGTTTACCGGACCGTACTCCGAATGTGCACTTGTTTGGATTCAACCTTAGCTTGTACTTCTCCAATCTCTCAAATAGCTTTTGTAAGTGATCCAAGTGCTCTTCTTCTGTTTGTGATCTGGCTATCGTATCGTCTATATAGACCTCTATTTCATGATGTATCATGTCGTGAAATAAAGCTACCATGGCACATTGATAGGTTGCCCTAACATTCTTCAATCTGAACGGCATTACCTTGTAGCAGAATGTGCCCCACTGTGTGACAAATGTAGTTTTCTCCATGTCCTCAGGTGCCATTTTGATTTGGTTGTAACCTGAGAATCCGTCCATGAAGGAAAACACTTTGTGTTGTGCCGTATTGTCAACCAGGATATCAATGTGGGGGAGTGGAAAATCATCTTTAGGGCTTACCCTATTCATATCTCTATAGTCCATGCACATTCGTACTTTGCCGTACTTTTTAGGTACGGGAACAATGTTGGCAACCCATTGAGGATAGGAAGTGACAGCCAAGAATCCAACATTGAATTGCTTCATGACCTCCGCTTTGATCTTTACTGACATATCAGGTCTCATGCGGAAGACTTTTTGTTTTACTGGCGGACAATCTTCTCTTGTAGGCAGACAATGTACCACGATGTCCGTATCAAGTCCTGGCATGTCTTCATATGACCAGGCAAAGATCTCAACATAATCATGCAACAGCTGAATCAGACGCTCCTTGATATTGGGCTCTAGATTGGCACCCACCTTGACCTCTTTTTTATCCTCCCTGGTACCCAGATTGATTGTATCCACAGGTTCCTCGTGAGGCTGAATGGCTCTTTCCTCTTGTTGTAGTAGTCTGGCAAGTTCCCCTGGTACTTCAAAATCTTCCTCACATTCGTCTTCGGCTTGGTATATTAAATCCTCAATGTCACAAAAGGCCATAGTAGTATTGTTACCCATGGGATCCAAAATGGAGGGGTACCTGCATTTGTGAGTGTGGGTGTGTGTAAAGGTATAACCATCCTTTAAAAAATAAAACGTAAAATAAAAACAATGAGCACCAAAGTTTGTATGCGAA
The DNA here is from genome assembly GCA_948472305.1 of Vicia faba. Taxonomy (NCBI): domain Eukaryota; kingdom Viridiplantae; phylum Streptophyta; class Magnoliopsida; order Fabales; family Fabaceae; genus Vicia; species Vicia faba. The sequence goes on along the minus strand of OX451737.1, from coordinate 1,628,861,122 downwards.
AAACGTCCATGATTCATTGAATGTCATATGAAGATGAAATAATAACCCTTACAAATGGACCATTGTGCCTCGGGTAAGACACAAGGTTTTAAGAGTGCAAATTGTTTTTCAATATTACATATCCAACAAAATGTGAAAGATAAATTACTGAGGGATGAAAGTTATTGGGACAAAGTCTCCGGCCTCCCAATTGCAGAGTCCTCCATCGATAGTAGGAAAGATTCAGTCCTCCATCGATAGTCGGAAAGATCCAATCCTCCAAGCTGTAATCCTCTTCACCATCTTCTACCGCATTGACCTCTCGGTTGCTAATCTTCAAGGGTGGCCCTCCAGCACGGGCACGACGTACATCCTTCTGAGCACTTGAAGTGAAACCTAAACCAAACTTGTCAGATTTATACGGAATATCCGGAATTTGCCCCCAGATGGTGCATCTACCCTCCTCTACTACTGCTTTGGCGTCCTTCAGAGATGACATCCAGAGTGGAGGTCTTGTAATCTTAGGAATTTGGGACACAACTTTGGTCACTGCTACCTCTTGGGGGACCTATTCGAAGTGTTGAAAAGGAGTTTCAATGAACTCGCCATCCAATTCCACATACCTGAAGGAATTGAGGTGGGTAATCATATATTCTTCCTCTCCGTGGACAGTGATAATCTTTCCTTAGACCGGATATTTCAGCATCTGGTGCAGTGTAGAGGTGACAACACCAGCATTATGGATCCATGGTCGTCCTAGCAGACAAGAGTAAGAGGGGAAGATGTCCATTACATAAAAGGTTGAATTGAAAGTTTGAGTCCCAACCTTTATGGGGATATCCACCTCCCTGTGTACCATCCTCTTTGAGCCATCAAATGCCCTTACGACTATGTTACTTGGTTTCAACGTCAGTCCTTCGCAGTTTAGTCTGTCGAGAGCTTTATTTGGTACAACATTCAAAGATGAGCCAGTGTCCACCAAGACATGGGCCAGAGTTGTGCCTCTACATTCCACAGAGACATATAGTGCCTCGTTGTGCTTTCTTCCCCTTGGTGTTAGATCAGCAACCGAGAAGCCTAGGCCATTATCCGCTGTCAAGCTGGCCACACAATCTTGAAGTTGGTCAGCAGATGTCTCTTGAGGCACATGGGTTGTCTTTAGGAACTTCACCAGGGCTTTTGCATGTGCCTAGGAACACAGTAACAATGCCAACATGGAGATTTTGGAGGGAGTTTTCCCCAACTGTTCAACTACGTCGTAGTCGCTCCTCTTTATTATTCTCAGGATCTCCTCCATTTATTTCTTGGAGGTTTCAGGGATAGTCAGTGGTTGAGCCTTCGTCCGGACATGCTCCCCTTGAATACTTTTTCCTCGAGTTTAAGAATTAGGTGTGTTGGTAGGAATGACAGCAGGGGTTGTATCGTCTTCGTCAATAGGAGCACTTACAGAGATGATTATTGGTACGAGAGTAACCTTTGGAGCAGCCACGGGTCCAAAAACTGCCTTTGGGGGGAAATTTATGGAGAATAGATTCTACCACTTCGGGTAATCTTACTAGTTCTGGATGTTGTACCCCAAAATTTGCCCTCTCATATTTCTCAAGACATTGCAAGAAAAATCTCCAAGTTGATCAAGTTTGCTCAAGAGTGGGTCAGAAAGTCATCTCCTAAGGCAGTCAACCCCAAATTAGGGTTTTGTGTTGCATCAATATCCTTGAACCCAAATTACCTAAAGTGCTCCCCAATGTCCTAATATGTTCTCAAGGTCATCCACGCCAAGTTTCAAGCCTTGCAGAGAAAGTTTGCTCAGTCAATTGCTCAAAGGTCCAAAAATTGACTGTGTTATGGCAAAAGTCAACTGTGACCCAAATACAGTCAAACTTCAATATTTTTTGTCAACGTTATCATTTTTAAGGATATTTCATCATTTTATCAAGGGTTGATCACGATTCATCAAAGATTGCTCAAAATTCATCAAGACTCAAAAGTTGCTAAATTAGGGTTTTGTAGGAAAAGTCAACTCAATTTTGACCAAGCATAACTTTCTCATACTTTATGAGAAATGACCCATCCAAATATCATTTTGAAGATGATGCAATTTCCTACAATCCATATTCATACCCCAAGATCAGAAAATGCACTCACAAGAAGTTATAAATTTGGACATTATAGGTCATTTTTGAAAATCAACAAAAACACCTTTTTTGCCAAAGCTTATAACTTGAGCATGGAACATCAATATGAGATGATACCAAAAGGGTTTGTTAGATGACATCTCAAGCTTTCTAAAAAGCCCAAGAGCACTTCCAAAAGTTCAAAATTGAAGAAGTTATGCATTGTTGAAGTTGGGAATTTTTGCAAAATTGCCAAAAGTCAACTATCCCCAAAACTTCAAATAGGCCCATTCTTTTCCACTTGATTTGAGCTTGCATCATTGTCCACGTGCCTCAGCTTCACCCATGTGTCCATTTATCAATTTTATTATTTAATTTGATTTTTATTTGAATTTATTCATTTTTAATCAAATTAAATCAAATAAAATCCAAAACTTTGATTACATGAGATTTTTTTGTTGTTTCAGGCTTTGATTGCAATCTTTAACACCATCAAATTCATATCAAGCAATCCATGTGCAAAAAGATTGAGTTTTGGCAAATTTGGAAGGTTTAGTAATGGTGAATCAAATCAAATTTCAATGCATTAATGTGGAAGGATCCAGGCCATATTTGTTACCCTAGCACATTGTACCATACATAAGCAAGCCACAAGGAACAAAATAAGGGTTGGAGGCTGCAGAAATAAGCAAAACAAAACTTGCAAAATTCACTAAAAAGTGTGAATTCGAATCCATAACTAGAGACATTTTCAGAAGCCGAGACCGGTCTCAAAAGATTCCTGGGTGTTCACTCAGTCTACCTAGATCAAGAACAAGCATTCTCAGACCACCTAGCACGCTGTAAGTATCACGTTATCTTGCTCTGTATTTGAAATCATAACTCACTATTCTTGCATCATTTGAACAAATCATTAATATATTTGTGATCTTCATAATATTTCCAAGCTTTTGGCATTAGTTAATTTTGTTTATCTGACCTATAAAGCCAAATACCATAGCTAGGGTTTCGTGGTTTTTTTTTGGGTGTTTCTCTTTCAGGAAAAATTGGCCATCCAGAAGGGTATGGTTGTGACCGGGATGATGAGACGAGCACAACCATGCCCTTAGATTTCATTTTCATGGCTCACAACCGATTTTGGAGTATACATGACTTTTAGTGATAGGCTGTGTCTGTGGCTATAGGTTTTATAGGGTTTTAGCCACAGACGTGAGGTAGAAGACGAAGACGTGTCACACTATCAATGGCCAAATCAAAACCACGCGCGCATATTTTGTTCTGACCAATAAATCTTTGTTTTATTTTATTATATTTTCTTTGCAGTATATTAACAAACAAAACCAAGTGGCCTAGTGGCAAAGCAAGCGCTCCAAACACCATCAGGACCTGGGTTCGAATCCCAGGTCCCCCACTTTCATTCATAATTTTATTTTTCAGGTGATTTGGTACATATGCCTAGCTACAGCCCATCATACATCCTCAAGCATCCAGTTGCCAGATGGCCCAAGGCCAAATCTGATGGCCAAGAATTGATGGACCACCAAAGACCAAGTCAGCACATGCACGCTGGATCAAGGAAAGTCAAACGAGGCCAACATAATTGGGCCTTCAGCTTGCTATTTTGACCTCCAAATTCAGGCCCAAACCTCTTTTCTCTCTATTTATTTATTTTGTTAATTAATTGTTTTTATCGTTTTATTTAATTTCTAACCAATTGAAAAAATTCTTTTCTTTTATAAAATAAAATCACCAAAAATATTTTTTATCAAATTAAATTTTAACTTTAATTATTTATTAATAAGTACTAATTAAATTAATGTAGGTTTTTTTAATTAGAATAACTTAGACCTTTTTTTTAAACAATTAATATTAAGTTAGAATTAATTTAGGTTTTGATTACTAACATTAATTATTTTATTTTTATTTCTTAAAATACCCAAAATCCAAAAACAATTCATTTTTATTAATTAAATTAATTAACTTAATTTAGTAATTAATTTAGGTTTAATTTCATTTTCTTTCTTAAAATAAAAACCACAAAAATCTTTTCTTTAACAAAAAGGGTCAAAACCCTAAACTCGCACTCGATTTAATTTCCCGCACGCGATTTATTTTCTTTTATCCATTTATGTATCTGATTCTGGATTGTAATAGCTTAATATGACTTTTATTTATTTATCGCTTTATCTATTTTTAAAGGGTTTGTCTTTGGCGATGTAAATACCCGACGCCTTGTAATTTAAATTTCCGCACTTTTATTTTCCACAAATTATAATTGTTAGATTTTTGATAATAGGGATGCATGACAAGACTGAATGTTCTAATCTAAAATCAACTTAGATCACCCTTAACATGTACAAAGATAAAATTAACTGAAAACGACACACTCGCGCATGCACACTCTTAGGGTACACCCCACTTGGTTGCCTTCGTACACGATCATTGAGTATAGGTAGTTTTAGAGGTCGCCCTCTTTTCTAAAAGATCATAGTCGCCTCGAAACGGTTGTCTCGGATATTGTTGCCTCAAAAAAATGATCTAAGACATTAGGGTTACTGCTAAGGCGTCTTAACATTGCTTTGATGACCGTAAGTCCCTAATTCGAATTGACCCTCAAACTCCAACGACGATGCTACCTACTCATCAATAGTGGGATAGAATTGTCTAAAGGAAATTAGCATAGAACGATTCCTTTTTCGAGTAGGTAGATGGTTCTTAGATACTTGCTCTTTCAAAAAACAAAAACTTTTCACACTTACACTTTTCGAACAAAGTTTTCAAAAACACTTCATACGCTCTTGAGGACAGAAGCAAGAGTTAAATCGAAGTTTTCAAACAAAAACTTTTTCAAACCCACAAAGCACAAAGAAAACCATTTTGAAAACAATATGAGCAAGTACCTAAGAGCCCGTAGATAACTACGGATAGAAAGGGTGCTAACACCTTCCCTTTCTATAATCTACCCCGCGAACCCGAGAAATATCTCAAAAAAGGAATTTTTCTGTGCTTTTTTCCTTTCCTTGTTGGATAAAATAAAAGTCGGTGGCAACTCTTGCTTACCGCGACATTTTGCAAAAACAAACGCAAAATGCGAACCAGCATTCCAAAAAACAATCAGTTCTTCCCACCGTATCACACCGGCAATATTGCTAATGTCGAAATCTTCTTATTCGGAGCTTATTTCTTCGGTGGCCAGCCCATCTTGTTTGATGCCATGGTAGTAGATGTCCCCACCATAATTCCACGACACAGTTTTGTCTGATTCATATGGGTCTGGCCCAAGCATTGTGATTATAAGAGGAGTAGTTTTTGGAACCGATGTAATTCTAATGGGTTTTTTGGGTACCCTGGAAGAATTGGTGGAGATGGTAATGATTGAAATGTCTTCAACAGGAACAGGTGAAACAGGAGTACTTTTAAACAGAACCTCTTTATTGTCTATCAAGCGCTGAATGTCTGTTTTCAACAAAAGGTAATCAAATGGTGAGGACAAGCAGAGGTGGCAGTCTTCATTACAACCCGGGAATACACCAGCTTTCAACAAGTTTATCTTAATGATTGGGAGTGGAGTCACAAGTTCATCAACTGTGGTAATAAACAAATATTCTTCAATAGCATTGGTGTTGTGACCATGTCTGGGCATAGGAGCAGAAATGACGTTTGGCTTCTCGGGCACATCAAACTCAATTTCTTTTGCCTCTACAAGGTCTTGAATTTTGTTTTTCAAGGCCCAACAGTTGTTGGTGTCATGACCCGGACTTTCGGAGTGATATGCAGAATGGGCATTTGGGTGATAATGAGGGGACGCTGTGTTGGGGTTTTTTGGAGCTTCTTTTAAAGTTTCCAAATTGGATTTTAGAAGATGCGGTAATACTTGGGACAAAGTCATATTTATTCTGGTGAGTTGCCGGACTGGCCTTTCCACCCTCGGTTGATTACTTCTTGGTTGATCAGATGTAGGCTTTAGGATCATAACAGCCCATACCATTGGTCGGTGTTCGACTCTCCCTTGGTTCCTTTGTGGATATACAACATCTACTTCTTTCTTCCCAATGAAAGGCTTCCTCACAGCTGTAGAGGAAGATGAATCCTTCTGAATCTTTCCACTTTTTATGCCAGCTTCCACCCTCTCTCTGGTTAGTATTAGCTCAGTAAATCCTGCAGATGAGCTCCCAATTAAATGGTTGAAGAAAGGGTCTGATAGAGTGCCTAAGAACATGTCCACCAATTCCCTTTCAGACAGAGGAGGCTGAACTCTTCCAGCTAGATCTCTCCATTTCTGCGTGTAATCCTTGAAACCCTCATTGGAAGCCATAACCCTACTCTGAAGTTGAGTACGGGTAGGCGCCAAATCAGCATTATATTGATATTTCTTGTAGATATAATGGACGTTGGCCCTTTCAAGTTGGTAAAACCAATCAAGTTGTGTTCCAGATAGACTATCTTGGAAAAAAATGTACCCATAAGTCTTTATCAGCGGAGTGTGGTTGGATATTTCTCACATATGATCGGAGGTGCATCTTAGGACATGACACTCCATCATATCTTGCGAACAAAGGCACTTTGAATTTCGGAGGAATCATAATCCCCGACACTAGTCCCAATTCTTCAAAGTCTAGACCTGGCACCTTTTGTATTTCCATAACGCTCAAACGCTCTTCAAGATGTTTGTACTTATCATCAGCTGGAGGATATTGTTCCTCAGAGTAGTCTTCCTCTTCTTCCTCCTCTTCAGATTCTGACAGGACCGCTGTTTCCTTTCCTTACCCCTCTCCTTCACCGGATGTTATTGCAAAATTCAAGGATCTTCTAGTCTGTCCCTGAAACCTTCTCCCCATGTTTAAAACCCCGGTGACCTTCTTTGTTTTCTTTTTCCTTTCCTCAGCCAACAGAGTCTTCAAATCTTCTTGCCCCTTGGCTAGGGTCATGAGCAACTGTTGAAACTGCGTGTTCTGAGCTTGGAGATCTTTGACTGTCTGTTCGAGATCCATCTTACTGAAATAAAAAGTAGAGAGATGAGGAAACTCGTTGCAAAAGACCTGTTTATGTTATGATGAATGATATGTGCATATGTAATGTTTTCAAGGATTTTAAAGATTCAAGTTCGTTTTAGACAAAAAGGAAATACACGTTATATTAATAAGATAAAGTTTGAGTACATCAATCCCCCTTGGGCAAAATAATACAAAACTCTAAGATAAAAAAGTAGCGCGCATCCTCTTTGGTTCTATGTAGGCATTTAGAGTCTACTCCTCATGAAGTAGCCTAGTGAGTTCCAAAACCTTCTTCTCGCTTGCGTAGAATTGGGCTTCGAAAGTATCTCGCTCTCCTTTGAGCTGTATCCAATCCCTTTGTAGGTCTTCAAGAGATGTGGGCATTCCAGGATGTAGGATAGTGTATGGAACATCTCCCTCCTTAATAGGCTCAATAATTACCGGAAGAATGGAAGGATAAGGCATCATAAGACTTTGAGCGCGGGTTCATACCCATTTGAGGTAAGGCTCAAGAGGGATGGAATTATTGTGCCCCAAAGTCTTGCTATCCACCTTGTTTAGTATCCTCCAAGCTCGGATGAATCTCTGGTAAATACCTTTATTGCCGTTGTCGTTGTCGAATACCAAACCTTAAATCAGCATCTCGTGCGGACCATCCCTTCGGGCGTAACCAAACTGTCTTAAAGCTAAGAATGGGTTGTAGGCGATGCCTCCCCTAATGCCAAGTAGATGGACATTAGGGAATTCCCCACAACGGTCAACAATGATAACATTCTCTTTGGATCGGGAGCACCAATGAATATCTGAGCGTTTGAGCGTTATTAACCTTTGTGACCACCTTGAACCTTGCTCATTCTTTAAGACTGATTGGGGAAGATGAGAAATAAACCATCTTGCCAGGAGAGGAGTGCAACACATAAGGACACCTCTTTTCCTCATTGTGCGAGTGTGAAAAGAGTGTAGGATATCCCCTAGCAATGTAGGTACGGGATTGCGTGACATGAAGATTTTAATAGTGCTCACGTTTATGAGTTGGTCAGGATTGGGAAATAAGACCATCCCATAGATAAGAAGAGCCACAATTTCCTCAAAGGCTTGCAAGTCTAAGGAATTCCAACAGCTTTGGGCTTTCTCAAACAGGAACTTTGCTAAGAAGCCTTTGACACCACTTCTAGTTTCCCAATGAGTTGTGACATCAGATGAGTGCAAGTGCAGAGCTTGAGAAATCTCTTCTAGATTTGGGTCTCTTTTCGTACCGCTGAAGGGTAGTTGATTGAGAATTGGAATCCTCAAGAGTTGAGAGAATTCTTCCAAAGTAGGCACAAGCTAATAGTTTGGAAATATGAAGCAATGATACAAAGGATCAAAGAAATAGAAGAGCACCTTCATCATATCCTCATCTGTGTTGGAGGTGACCAAGTTGAGTAGAAGACCATGTCTCTCGGTGAATGGAGAGTTCTCAAGGATCCTTGAAGCTAGCTCTTTAAGTTGTGGAGGAATTCTCACAAGGTTGACTTGGATAGTTTTCCTGTGAAGTGAATCCATATCCTACAAAACAAGAACAAAGATGAATCTCCAAAAATCCTTGAAATGGTTAGTAGATGTATATGATGTTCATGATGTCCATGCTGTTATGTACAAGTATGTATATACAAGCAAAACAAACAAGTTCTTAGTTTAGGCTTGCATGGGGTTTTATAGGTAAGTACCCTCTTGATGTTTAGTTGGCTCAAACCTATCCTAATAATAGTACCGGGTTCTAAGGAGCTCAATATCACCATATTGTTTCCTTGGTCATTGTTTCAGCTCAAGCCTCTTTAATAGCGACCGAAATATCCAAAGAAACCAACCCTTAATGAGTGTAGTATTGAGTATCTACCAACTTCGAACTGCACCAAAGCCGGTCATCTCACTATATCCTAAAGGCCAAGTTGGTCAAGTAAAGGGTTCTAGAAGTTCATTAGTGCTTCATGACATCACTCAGCGGCCCCGTATTCTCTTTGATTAACTCAAAGACTACCGGTACCAACAAATATGTCACACTAACATAGCTATTTCTTAGACCATGTCGGTATACCCCAAACAGTTTCCATAACGTATTGCTATTTACCTATAATGTATCCCAAATCCGGGTAGAGGATTTCATACCCAAACAAAGAACCATAATGTAAAGCAAACAAGTCAAACAATGTAAGCAAATAAATGTGATCTAGCCTTAAGGTAACCCCACTTTTATAATATTCCTCAGCAGAGTCGCCAGTTCTGTGATACGGTGGGAGAACTGACTTGAGGGTTTTGCGTTTTATCACAAATGTTGCGGTTTAGAAAGAGTCGCCACCGACTTTTCTTTTATCCAAAAGGAAAGGTGAAAAAGCACTGGAAAGACCTTTGAGATTGTTTCTTGAGTTCGGGGGGTAGATTATGAAAAGGGAAGGTATTAGCATCCTTTTCATCCATGGTTTTCCATGGGCTCTTAGTTACTTGCTAGATCACTTGCTTTTGTTTCGAAATTGTGCTTTGTGTGGTTTTGAAAGTATTTTGTAAAAGAGGCCATTGTTTAGGAAATCTTTGTAATGATTCTCGTTCGTAAGAATGTATACAAAGATGTTTTTCTTTTTTGAAAATGTATTCAATATTTGTAAGATGTTTGGAAATGTGTGTGTTTGTTTTGAAAATAGCAAGGATAGTTGTTTGAAATGGAGCAAGTAATTAGAAGTAATCTACCTACTCAAATGTCTTTCTGGTTCATTTTTTTCCTTTGACATTGCTGTCTTACCATTGATTTGGTAAGCAACCCTATATTTTGATGTAAACGGGACGGGCGTGGGTCATCGTATAACCATGATTAGAAATGTTGCAAAGTATCTTAGAATTTTTTAGGGACTAAGATCATTTTGTAAGGCAACTTAGAATAGCGTCATTGAGGGACTATGATCTTATATTTGTTTGTTTTACCAAGATACTTCGCATGCGTAATATGACCATTTTTTGTGTAAGGCAACTAAGTGGAGTAACCCTAAGGGTGCTTGTGTGCAAGTGAGTTATTTTCATGCTTGATTTTGTCTTGGATTAGGGTTTTCTATTTGATTTGTTTTGATCTTGCCATTCAAACCTTAATTACTATCATGGTATATAAAAAGCGGTAAATTGTGTAATTTAAAGATTACTACACTATTACAACATTTTATGGGAGGGGGAAATACAAATTATGAATGGGGATTTGCAATAATGTAAAACTAATTAAGCTATTACAACCAAATCGAATTTGTACAAGTATTTGAATAAACAATATACAATATAATTTACATATGCAATGGTATGTATATGCAAGGAAAGATTTTGTTTTTTATGTGAAAAAGAGTTTTAAATTAAACCTAGTAATTTAAAAAAGGAAATTATTTTTATACATTGATTAACCCTAATTTTAGTTTATTAAAAGGAAATAAAGTTCTTTAAATATCATTTTTTGTGTATTTTTGTCTTAAAATAATAAATAATATTTATGAAAATATTTGGTCTTTACATATGTCAAAATAAATATTTAAAAGTTTAAAAATATATCTAAGTCTATTTTATTTTTACAAGTTTATTTAAGAAAAATAGTTAGTATATAATATTTTATGTGAAAAAGAGTTTTAAATTAAACCTAGTAATTTAAAAAATGAAATTATTTTTATACATTGATTAACCCTAATTTTAGTTTATTAAAAGGAAATAAAGTTCTTTAAATATCATTTTTTGTGTATTTTTGTCTTAAAATAATAAATAATATTTATGAAAATATTTGGTCTTTACATATGTCAAAATAAATATTTAAAAGTTTAAAAATATATCTAAGTCTATTTTATTTTTACAAGTTTATTTAAGAAAAATAGTTAGTATATAATAAAATAAAAATATTATTTTTATGTGAAAATAAAATAAAATAAATCAAAAATGAAAAATTTATCATATTTTATATTTTTTATGTTAAAGAAAAATATTTAATAAAATAAAAATAAAAATAAAAACAAATAAATAAAATGCATGGGCCAGGGGGTATCCTGAGTAAACAGGATGTAGATATTAGAAAAAAATGAAGCCCAATGGAACAAATCCCAGCGCTGCAAAAATGAGAGAAATGGAAAAAAATGAGAAAAAAATGCAAAAGGCAGGCACCAAGGCTCGAACCCATGACCTTGGCATTCTCAGCGTGCTGCCTTGCCATTGGGGTGGTTGTACATCCGTTAGTTCATATGAAATAAAAAACACATAACACATAAAGCCTCATTGCCATGTACTTCATCTTCTTCCTCAAGTTGGCCAGAACCTCTGTATCTTTCTCATTTCTCAATGAAAATGGAAACTTCAAACATGAAAATGGTAGTACTCTTTCCCACGATTTCAAACATGTAACTCATGTAAACTAACAATCAAAGAGAATTTTAATGGACCTAATTTCAACCCTAATTTTTACAGAAATTTGAACTCTAAAATTCTCTATACATAATGAATAGAAATTAAATCTATGCACATGGTTGGCTTTAGACAAGGATATCTATATTTTATCTTCACAAATCTTGACCAATAGATGCCTGTATGAAGAGATAGAAGTTGGATTTCTTACCTCTTTCATCTGAGATCGTGAATGGAGTTTGAGTGAGTTTTATGGAGGCCTGAAGATTCCTTTAGCTTGCCTGAACCTCCCTGAGTGTGTTTCAATCCTTTCCTTGCTTTAAAAGTGCCTGAATCTCTCTATCCAAGTCAACCTGCAAGCTTGAAAAACAAAAATGGCAGATGGATAAGGAGGAGTTACAGTGGAGGGGTGATGGTCTGGAACACTTAGATATGAGGTAGGTTAAGTGTTTGAGTGATTAAAACTTGAAACGCACGAGTAGATTTTTGGATTGCTATGCTTGGTCTCAAACTGCAAGTTTTGACAGTTTTTTTGGTGATAGGGAGTTTTAGAGAGTTTCTGGCCTTGAGAAATCATGTGTTAGGTTGCAATGTGTTTGTGTATAAGTATAGAGAAGGTTTTAAGTCAGCTCCACAACAGATTTTTGAATTATAGGCTTTTTGCACTTTTACTTGCTTTTGAAGCAAAGTGAGGAGACAAGTCTCTATATGCTTGTACAGGCCTGCTTGGAGTTGGTACAAGTCCTAAACAATTTGCTTTTGGTTTATAGGACTTGTGTGTGCAGAGAAAACAGGTCCAATGCTCAAGAAGTGAAAAGTTGCAAAAGTTATGATTTTCTAAAATGGCAATGGCAACTTTGTGCCATTTATGGAATTAAAGCTTGGAAAAAGACTCTTATTCTTGGATTAAGGCTTTATCATCTGTGTAAGCATTAAATTATGAAGTGAGATACAAGTTTGAGACCTACAAACCAAGGATTAGGCAGCATAGGTTCAGATTTGAATTTTGTTTTTCATGAAATGGCTTGAAATCAATGTGAGAAATTGTCAACTTTCTCTCTTCGATTCTCCATACTCAAGAATGATCTCAAAGAGTTCTTGGACATTTTGGAAAGCTTGAAATGTGCTCTATAACTCATATTTGAAATGAATTTCAATATTCCTCTTGGAACTAGGTGAAATATTGCCATGAAGTTAGGTCAAAAACCTGCCTAAATTAGGGCAAAATTTCACTAAGTTATTTTAGTTCATGAGCATGTATTCACAAAATTATATATTGAGATCCAAACATTTTTAGGGGAAAATGTGTGAAGAAAAGTTTTAGATTTCATGGATATCTACAACTTTCATGTTAGGAACTTTCTTTGAATCATCTTGCATCATGGTGGTAATTTGGCTTAAAGTTGAGAAAAAATAAGAAATTTTCTATACTTGGAAAAATTTCTAAGTTAAGAAAATTTCAATTTTCAAACAAAATCTTCAATCTTTGATTTCTTGATGAACAAGTTTCACATTTTGACATTTTTTAATGAATTGTGATCCTTGGCATTTGATTTTGACCAAAAAGTCAAAGTTTGACTTTTTAGTATACAGTTGACTTTTGATTAGTTGACTTTAAATATCATCTGGCAATCCAATGGATATGCAATGTTTTGAACCATGTCAATAGGTCAAGATGATACAATTGAACCCTTGAAATCATGCTTCAAATAAAATGGTCATTTGCTATGTCAAAAATCAGAAATTGCCCTTTCTTAATCAAAATCCTAATTTTGACCATTTTGCCCTTTTGATGATTTGATCAAATTTCTTGAGGAATTGTGGTCCAAACTTGATCAAATGATACATATGATTCTAAAATGTTGACGTGGATAAAAAATTATGAAGTTTGACTGTAAATTGGTCATGGTTGACTTTTTCCCCAATACAACTGATTTTTTAGGTCAATTGTCCAATTGATTGATCAAAAATGTGATTCAAGGCTTGAAACTTGTCATGAGTAATCTTATGGGTCCATAATGATGTTTGAAAGTCATATGAAGCATTGATAGTCCAAAATATTTGTGCAATCTCAAACCCTAATTTTGGGTGATCAGTGCATGATGAGATGTCTTGAGCTGGTCATACCCTAATCCAGTCTTGAGTCAAAGAGATCTTGTGAGAAAAGTCTTGATAAATGAGAGGGCAAATTTTGGGGTCCAACACATAGTAATTATCAGTGGAGTCACCTTCGGAACAGATGTAATCCTGATGGGTCTTTTGGTGGAGACCCTGGGAGGATTGACAGAAATGGTTATTATTGAAATATCCTTGCACGGAATGGTTGGGACGGGAGTCTTTTCAAAAAAAATCTCTCTATCATCCATCAGTCGTTGAACACCCGCCTTCAACAAATGACAATCAGTCGGTAGAGATGCACAAAAGTGGCACCCTTCACCATATCCCGGAAATAAACGGCTTTCAACAGGTTCCACTTAACGCTCAAGAGAGGAGTAACAAGTTCCTTAGCAGAAGTAACAAACACATCATCTTCAATAGCGCTAACGCCACAGTCGTGCTTGGGCATATGAGCAGTGATAATATTAGGGATCTCAGGGGCGGCAAATTCAATTTCCTTCACCTTGAGAAAGTCTTGTACCTTGTTTTTCAAAGCCCAGCAGTTGTTGGTATCATGGCCTGGACTTTCTGAATGGTAAGCACAACGAGCATTAGGGTTGTAGTGAGGAGAGACGGTGTTGGGATTCTTCGGAGCTTCCTTCAGCGTTACCAGATTGGACTTCAACTAATGAAGAAAAACTTGGGATAAAGTCATATTTATCCTGGTAAATTGTCTTACCGGCCTTTCTGCTCTCGGTTGACTATTCCTTTATTGAGTAGGTGCAGGCTTAGAGATCATGACAGCCCCTACCGCTTGATAGAGTTCAGTTCTGTCCTAATTCCTTTGATGGTACATAACACTTACCTCTTTTTTCCTAGCAAATGGCTTCCTTACAGAACTGGACGGTGCATCCTTTTGGATCTTACCACTCCTAATTCCAGCTTCCACCCTTTCTCCTGTCAAATTCAATTTAGTGAAGCCGGATGAGGAGCTTCCAATCAGGTGATTGAAAAATGGACCAGACAGGGTACCTAGAAACATATCCACTAGCTCCCTATCAGACAGGAGAGGCTGGACTTTTCCTGCTAAGTCCCTCCACTTCTGAGCATAGTCCTTAAAGCCCTCGCTCGAACCCATATACATACTTTTAAGTTGAGTACGGATGGGAGCAAGGTCTGTGTTATACTGATACTTCTTGTAGAAAGCAGCAGCCAGGTCTTCCCAATTATGAATATTGGCACTTTCCAGCTGGTAGAACCATTCTAGTTGAGTTCCGGACAGACTATCCTGAAAGAAGTGGACCCATAAGTCCTTGTAAACGGTGTGAGGTTGGATCTTCCTCAAATAAGATCAGAGGTGCATTTTGGGACATGAAACCCCATCATATTTGGAAAACACTAGAACCTTGAACTTTAGTGGGATGACAACCCCAGAGACCAAACCCAGCTCTTCAAAGTCCAGACCAGGTACCTTCTGTACCTCCATTGCATTCAAACGATCCTCCAGTTGTTTGTATTTTTCATCAGCAGGAGGATATCGCTCCTCATCATAGTCGGATTCATCATCAGATTATTTTGGACTGGAGTCTTCCTCTATTATTTCCTCCTCTTGACTATTTCCTTCCTTTGATGACGTTACCAGTTCAAAGGCTCGTTGCACTGGTCCTCTGATCCTTCTTCCCAGATTCACTAGCCCAGTTGGCTTCTTTGGCTTCTTCTTTTCTTTAATAAGCAGGGCTTTCAGTTCTTCTTTCCCCTTGGTCAGAGCCAATATCATATGTTGAAACTGGGCATTCTATGTCTGTAGATCCTTCACTGTTTGTTCTAGAGCCATTGCTGAAATAAACAGCGAAGAGGATGAGAAACCTGCTTTGAAACCTGCTTATGCAATGATATGTATGATATATGCATGCAATGTTTTCAAGGATTTCTAAGAATAAAATTTTCTTAAACAAAAAGAGAACAAACTTTAATTGTATTAAGATATTTTATTGATCATAATAACGCCTCTTGGGATCACAAAGGGATCAAAGCAACAATAAAATTCTCCAAGCAAAAGAAGACTCAAGTTTCCCATGGGCGCATCCTCTTTGGTGCAAAGTAGGCATTTATATTCCTCTCCTCTTGAAGTAACCAGGTTAGCTCTAGAACCTTCTTCTCGCTGGCGTAGAATTTGGTTTCAAAAGTATCTCGTTCTTCTTTAAGTTGGATCTAGGATTTCCGCAGCTCCTCAAAGTCAGTTGGCATATCAAGATGAAGAACAACGTAAGGAGTGTTTCCTTCAGCAATTGGCTCCATAATCACAGGTAAGATCGAGTGGTAAGGGATCATAAGACATTGAGCACGACCTCGCATCCATTTGAGATAAGGCTCAAGAGGGATGGAATTCTTGTGCCTCAGTGTCTTGCTATCAACTCTGTTTATCATGTCCCAAGCTCGAATGAACCTCTTGCGATAACCCTGAACATCATTCTCATAGACATATGTGATTCCTTGGATGAGTGTGTCACGAGGACCATCCCTTCTAGCATAACCAAACTGTCGCAACACAAAACAAGGATTATAAGTGATTCATCCCCTAATGCCTAAGAGAGGGACATTAGGGAATTCCCCACAATGATCAATGATAGTGATACTCTCCAGGGATCGAGAACACCAATGAATATCTGAATTTGTAAGGGACATCAGCCTATGAGACCATCTCATACTCTATTCATTCTTCAAAATAGACCGGGGTAGGTGCAAAATAAACCACCTAGCCAATAGAGGAGTGCAACACAGAAGGGTTCCTTTTCTCTTTAGAGTGAGATTATGTAGAGAGTGTAGAATATCCCCCAAGTAAAGTAGGTACCTGATTATGAGACAGAAAAATATTAAACGCATTCACATCTATGAGTTGGTCCGTGTTAGGGAATAGTACCATCCCATAGATGAGAAGGGCCAACACTTCTTCAAAAGCTTGTAAATCTAGGCTATCCAAAAAATGGCAAGCTTTCTCAAATAAAAACTTAGCTGGAAATCCTTGGACACTTCTTTTGGTTTCTCAATTTTCCACTACATCAGACTGTTGTAAAGACAAAGCTTAAGCAATCTCTTCAGGATTTGGGTCTCTTTCCATACCATTGAACGGTGGCTGATTAAGGATAGGTACCCCCAATAACTGAGAAAAATCCTCCATAGTAGGCACTAATTGGTAATCAGGGAAGGTGAAGCAGTGGTGCAATGGGTCAAAGAATTGAAAGAGCACCTTTAACATTTCTTCATTAGGGGTTGAAGTGACCAAGTTGAAAAGTCGACCATGTTTTTCAGTGAAGGGAGAGATTTCATGAATCCTTGATGCTAATTCCAGGATGCACTTTCACTAGGTTGATTCAGATAGTGTTCCTGCGAGCGAATGTCTTGTCCTACAAAACAAGACAAAGATAAGCCCTAGAAAATCCTTGAAATGGTTAGTATGATATGCCATGTTATGATGTCATGATTATGCTAAGCAATCACAGATATATCAAGCACAAAAAAATCACACAAGAGACCTTAGGTTAAGGCTTGCATGGGTTTTAAGGTAGTACCCTCTTGAAGTTGGATTTATTCAACCTGTCCTATAAATAGTAACCAGGTTCTAAGGGATCTCAATATCACTAACCTTTCCCACAAGCTTCGTTTGATAGGAGACTGACTCGCAACCAAACAAAACATAGGAGTCAAATCTCAATGAGTGTAGCATCGAGTATCTGCCGACTTTGGGAATACACCAAAGATGGCCATCTCGCTACGTCCTAATGGCCTACTTGTTCATTTAAAGGTTCTAAGGTCAGTTGACGCTTTATGACACCACACATCGGCCCCATATTCTCCTTGATTAACTCAAGGGCTACCGGTACCAACCAAGGTGTCGCACCAACGTAGCCATCGCTTCAACTGTGTCGGTATACCCCGCATAGTTTCCACGATCTATTTCTACTTACCTAACAGGTTTCCCCAGATTCGGGTGTAGGATCTATAGTAACCCAAACAATCCCTTAAAAGTAAAGCAAACAAACAAGAAAACAATTTAGAAATGATCTAGACCCTAAGGTAAACCCCACTTTTATATTTAATCCCCAGTAGAGTCGCCAATTCTGTGATACGGTGGCAGAACCGACTGTTTAATACTCGTTCGTGTTTTTGTTTGCAAATATCACGGTAAGCAAGAGTTGCCACCGATTTTTATTTTATCTAACAAAGGAAAGGGTGAAAAGAATAGAAAAAGACCTTTTTCGAGATTTTCTGAGTAAGGGGGGTATATTATGGAAAGGGAAGGTGTTAGCACCCTTTCCATCTGTGGTTTTCCACAGACTCTTAGGTACTTGCTCATTTTTTTAAAACTATTTGTGTTTGTGCATTTTGAAAGTTTTTTTTTTGCTTTATGGTAAATCTTGTATCAGTCCTCAAGAGTGTGATAAAGCGTTTTTGAAAAGATTTTGAAAAGTGTGTAAGTGTGAAAAATGAATTGGTTTTGAGAAAGTACTTAAGAACCATCTACCTACTCAAAATAATGACATTCTTTTTCACCTTTCCTTTAGATAGTGCTATCCTACTATTAGTGAGTAGGTTGCCCTATCGTTGGATGTTGAGGGATTATCGAAAGGGACGTTATGGTCATTGAAGGCAACATTTAAGGATACCTCATCATTTCGAAGGGACTGTCATCATATAGGCAACATCGAGGGGACAACATCATTTACCGAAAGGCAACTCGAGGGACGTTTAAGGACCATGATCTTTTATGATGACTTTTATACCCAGTGTCTTTGCTAAGATATCCCTACTTTCGAGGGACATGACCATTTCTGAGGCAACCGAGTGAGAAATACCCTAAGGGTGCAAGTGTGAGAAGTGTGTTTTTTCACTTATATTATCTTGAAGTTAGTGTTTTTTCCTATGCTATTACAAGGCTTTGGTGTAGATACATAATAATGGGCGAAAAGTAAAGTGCGGAATTAAAAATGCGGGAATTTAAGTCCTAAAATATTACAACCGTAAGCATTTACAATATAATATAAAATGCACGCGCGAAATAAAGAAGCGTCTAACAACCTAAGAAAGGGTCTAAGTAAAAAAAATTATTTGTTTTAATTAAGAAAAATAATTAAATTAAACATCCTAAAGTCTATTTAAAAAACTAAAAATTAATTAAGAAAAATAGTCTAAGTTTTTTTGTTTTTTATTATGAAAAGAAAATAATTAAATCTAATTAAATCCTAAGTTCGACTTCATTTTAAATTTAAAAAATAGTTAAATATTTATCTAAATTATTTACAAAATTAGTTTAATAAAAAAAATACTAATCTAATATTTTGGTGATTTTCTGATTTTTTATGGTCAATTAAATAAAAGAAAACAAATGAAAATATTAAAGCAAGACAAATGGGACTGAGGTTTTTTAGCAAAACAAGGGGTGTTATTCTGAAAACGCTAGGCCCAATAACTCAGAACCCACAACCTTTGTCAAAGATCCTGTGCGTCCAAGCTGAAGGGGTACATGGTGGTCTGTACATTAGAGGTGCTAGATCTGGATCCAGTGGTGATCTGATGGCTCAGATTGGTTGTCCATGATATACTTCTGGCCATGTGTAACACTGGATCTTGTATGGAATATTAAGAAAATGAAAAACGTTGGACCTAGGATTCGAACCCAGGTCCCTTCCTTCACAAGCGCGCTGCTTCACCTTTTGAGCTACATGACCATTCGTTAATCCAAACAAAAAAAACAATATTATATACAAAAATTATTCAGAAGTATTTTAAAAAAAATGCACGCTAGATTTGGATTAGCCAGTAGGGGGTCTGCCACGCATTCATCTCCTACCTCCCTCCGTCGTCTTAGGTAGAAATACCTATAGTGACAGATTTTTGTCCGTCACTACAGCCTTTACTCCCTGAAATAGGCCAAAAATGCAATAGAAATTATATGTGAGGCCATGAATCGACTGGCCTCACTATCATGAGCATAAAGGTGCCCCTGTTTAAGCCTAATTTTGGCCAATGTAAAAACGCCCAAATCTAAGCTTTAAACCCTAAAAATGGTAACGCACAATTCTTGCATCAAAAACTCAATCCAACCATATAGGAAGCTTGCAAATGATTAATAAACCAGAAATGCAAGGTTAAATCACATGGAAACTACATGAATTATACAAAACAAAATTTTGAAACGAAGCAAACCGTGGATGCTGGTGGAGGCGTTAGGCGAAGATTTCGGGCTTGATAATGGCTGCAAATGATTCAAGTGATCTCCAGGAGTGGATTGGAATCCTTGATTTGGAGCAGGGGAGGTTGGAATTTGAAATCCGAGTTTGACAACTTTGAGTTTTTTTGCAAAACGGGCAGGGGTTCTCTAGGTTCTGTGTGCGTGTCATTGGCTTGCCAATATGCTGTCCTTATAGTGTAGATGGAGGGGACAATATAACATGGAAAGAATCAAGTCATAATGATATGTTTTCATGTAAAAATCCAACCAATTTAAAAGCTTCCATTTTTGCAAATCTGGCCCTTTCCATGCATGAAAGAACCTGGTCATTCATTGTACGAATTTGTGGGCCTGAAATTGAATCAAAACAAAAGCCCAATGGTCATGATCCAATTATTTGCTATTTTATATGATTTATCTTGTATTTATGTGAATATAAACAAAATAAATATGAATAAAATAGATAAAAAATTCAAAGCAAGTAAAGAGTGAAATTAGAGGTCCTTTATAAGCTTAGGAAGATGTTTGAGGCCTAAGAAAACAAGCCATTGCTTCAAAAGTTCAAATTTGCTCAATACACCATTCTTGAAATTTCCAAAATTTTCCCAACTTGGGCAAGCCATAACATGCTCAATTTTTATCTCATGATGATGACCTTGTACTTTTTGGAAATCCCAAGATGTCTACTTCACAATCCCTCTTTTGATCAATTTTGCATTTGAATATGTTATCTTGATGTAAAAGGTCTTGGCAAAAAGTGACTTTTGTTGACTTTCTAAAAATGACCTGTAATGTATGAACTTGTATCTTTAAAATGGTGCATTTCTTGAACTTGAGGGATGAATAGAAGTTATAAGTAATTGGATTCTCTTCCAAATGAGCCTTGGTTGTAAAATTTCTGATAAAGTATGAGAAAGTTATGATTGGTCAAAGTTTGGTTGACTTTTCTTATAGAAACACTAATTTGCCATTTTTGACTTTTGATGCGTTAAGAGCATTTCTTGAGGAATCATGATCAACCTTTGATCAAATGATGGATATCCCTTCAACATGTTGATGTTGACCCAAAGTCTTGAAGTTTGACTGTACATGGGCCACAGTTGACTTTTGACTTAGCACAATTGATTTTCCAATACTTGAGCAATTGACTGAGCAAACTTATTGAGCAAGGCATGAAACTTGGCATGGATGATCTTGAGGACATATTAGGACAATGGAGAACATTTTAGACCATTGGAGCCTAACCATCTTGATGAAAATGGAAACCCTAGTTGGGGGTTCATTTCCTTAGGAGGAGAATTGTCTGGTCAACTCTTGGTCAACTTAGGGCAAGTCGGGAACCTCTAGGAGTATGTCTTGTGTGAAAATAGGAAGGAAAATTTTGGGGTACAACACAAGTCTCAACATGGCATGAAATCATATTTTTTGGCAATTTTTCAAAATAAGGATCTTAGCTTTACCATGGCCTTTATGTTGCTAATTTTTTCCTTATAACCTTGCTCCCTCCATCTCCTCTATATATACATCACTCCTGCAAGCATCTCACACGCATACACAGCCTAGAGAGAATGCTCCAAAATTGAAAAAAATATCCAAAGTTGTAAAATCCAGAAAATGTGTTTCCAACCTTCCTCAGTCTAAAAAAAAGACTCAAATACATTTCTGAAGACACCAGGAACCTATCCCTGCCATTTTTCAAGCTTGTAGCACTCTTAAATAACCAGATCGTGTGTCACCGTTTTGGTATATTTGCTTGAATTCAAAACCTTTTATTTTGTGATATAAATGATTTCTATGTTTATTTTCATGTTTGTACTGATGATTGTGTATGTTTAGAGCCATCGCATGAGCCATTTCACGTGAGGATGGAATTTTGCCATTGTTAGGGCAAAGCTTCAGACAAGCTTTGTTCTCAGTGATACAAGGACTTTCAGGACAAACGGAATCCACCATCGGATTCCTGGGAAATTCCAAGGGAGGTATGATGCTTTGTTGGTTTTGATATTGCTTATATTGCATGATTCGATTTTGAGGAAAACAGGGAAGATGCTGGTCAATCACCATGCACGGTGGTTTGACTCTCCTGAGATGCGTGGCCATGTATCATTCGCCCATTCAAATGCCAGGGCCCCACCTGAGCACACGTGTTTTATATTCAGCCATTAGGACAATGTTTATTATTTAACTTATGTTTTGTGTACATATTAACGGATGTAAAGTCGTCCCAACGGTTGGTTGTGTGAGTGTTAAGGCGTTGCGTATGTGAGAGGTCAGGGGTTCGACCCCTGCCTCTTGCATTTTATTTTTTCCTAACTTTGCTTGTAGGTTCTATACTCTCAGTGGCCAGACGCGTACCATACACCTTCACTTCATCACCATGAGATCCATGCAGCATCAGATCCAACGTTCTCAAATGGCTAAAGACCATGGTGTACCTTAGGGTACATTCCCTACTGGATTAGGCGCAGAAGCTGGGCTGGATTGGTTTGGGCCAAATGAAATTCAAAATACACCCCCCTGTTTACTAATCAAGCGCCCGGCCCATTTGACTTTTTATTTATTTTTAGTTTATTAATTTTAGAAATCTTTTTTTTTTATTTAATTAAAAATCAGAAAAATAATAATAATAATAGACTTAGGATTTTTCTAATTAATATTAATTTTTGTAAATTAATTAACTTAATTATTTTGACTTGTTTTAATTAATTTAAAACCAATTATAATTAGATTTATTTAATTCAAATATTTTCTTAATAAAAATACAAATAAATATTAGAATTAGGCTTAAATTCATTTAATAATTATATTTTTTAATTAAATTTTGATTTAGGTAGTTTAATCATTTTCTTAACAAAAACAACAAAAAGAATTTTCTTTTACTTAGAACTTTTTAAGGTTTTAGGCATTCCTTTCGACTCTCGCGCATTATTTATTTTCTATGTTTTATTTTTCCAAATTATTGTAACTGCTCACAGTCTGTAATAGCTTAATTTAGGACTTTACATTTATTACTTTATTCCCCCATTTTTGGACTTGTAAATTCCCCCTCCCCGAAGCCATGTAATAGCTAGGTTTTAATTTTTGCATTTTAAATTCTTGCAATATTTAAACTGTTTAGATGCATGATAATAGGATTGTATGGCAAGAATAAAATTAAACGTTAGTAAACCTAACCTCTAAGACTAAAATAACTGAACACAACACACCTTGCACATATACACCTCTAGGGTACTCCCACTTTGGTTGCCTTCGGAAAATAGTCACATATCTCGAAACGTGGGAGATTTTAGTGGCTAACCTCTGGTTTAAAGATCACAAGTCCCTCGATGACCCTCTTGACATTGCCTCGGTATGATCTTAAAAACCCTAGGGTAGTTACTAAAGTTTCTTTCCCAGTTGCCTTTGTGACTGTATAAACGTCCCTTTAAATGTCCCTGCGTACTCACTAAATAGTAGAATAGCACTGTCTAAAGGATAGGAGGAAAAGGATAAATCTTTCGTGTATAAGTAGATAGTTCTTAGATGCTTGCTCAAAACAAACTTTTACACTTACACAAGAAATTTCAATAACACTTTTAAAAAACGCTTTATCAACACTCTTGAGGACTAATACAAAATCTATCATAAAGTGAATCGCCGCACTAAGGCAATTTCAAAATACTTTTCAAAAACACACAAAAGCGCAAGGTATTTCAAAATGAGCTAAGCATCTAAGAGCCCGTAGATAAATACGGATGGAAAGGCTTCTAACACCTTCCCTTTCCATAATCTACCCCTCTTACTCAGAAAACTCTCGAAAGGTATTTTTATGTTCTTCTCACCCTCTCCTTTGTTGGATAAAAGAAAATTCGACGGCGACTCTTGCTTACCGCAAAATTTGTGAATACAAACACAAAACCAGTATAACAGTCGGTTCTGCCATTGTATCACAGAACTGGCGACTCTGCTGGGGAAAGATAAAAAAGTGGGGTTACCTTAGAGCTTAGGTCATATTTAACTTGCTTTCCTTGTATGCTTTGTTTGCTTTATCTTAAAGTGTTTTGCTTGGGTATTCTTATAAAGATCCTACACTCGAATCTGGGGCACCTTTTAGGTAAATAGCAATAGATCGTGAGGACTGTGTGGGGTATACTGACACGGTTGAAATGATAGCTACGTTGATGTGACACATTTGTTGGTGTCGGTTGCCCTTGAATAGTCAGGGAGAATATGGGGCCGTTGTATGGTGTCATGAAGCATCAACTGACCTTAGAACCTTTAATTGAACCAACTTGGCCATTAGGAAGTAGTGAGATTGTCGGCTTTGGTGTAGTTCGAAGTTGGTTGATACTCGATACTACACTCATTGAGATCTCAATTACAGGATATTTCGGTCGCCAATAAAGAGGCTTGCACTGAAACAATGCTCGGTGAAGAAAGATCAGTGATATTGAGATTCCCTAGAACCCGATTACTATTAATAGGACAGGTTGAACCAACTAAGCTTCAAGAGGGAACTTACCTATGGAATCCATGCAAGCTTAAACCTAAGGATCTGTTTGTGTGCTTGTATATAATTGTTTGTACATAACATCATAAAATCATAACATGGAATATCACACTAACCATTTCAAGGACTTTTAGGACTTATCTTTGTGTCTGTTTTGTAGGACATGGCTCTCATTCCCAGAAAAACTATCCAAGTTAACCTTGTAAGGGTGCCTCCTCAACTCAAATAATTGGCATCAAGGGTTCCTGAGAATTTCCTATTCACTAAAAGACATGGTCGAATCTTCAGTTTGGTCACCTCAAGCCCCGATGAAGACATGGTGAAAGTTTTCTTCCAGTTCTTTGACTCTTTACATCATTGATTTACGTTTCCTGACTACCAATTGGTACCTACCATGGAAGAGTTTTCTGTTATTGGGTGTGCCTATCCTCAATCAGTTACCCTTCAACGGTATGGAAAGGGACCCAAAGCCTGAAGAAATTTCTCAAGCCCTGTATCTACAACGGTCCGACATTGTGGCAAATTGGGAAACAAGAAGCGGTATCAAAGGGTTTCTAGCCAAGTTCTTATTTGAGAAAGCTCCCCATTTTTGGGATACCCTATATTTACAAGCCTTTGAAGTGGTGTTGGCCCTTCTCATTAATGGTATGGTCTTGTTCCCTAATCCGGACCAACTCATAGATATGAATACGGTTAAAACTTTCATGTCTCGTAATCTGGTGCCTACTTTGCTTGGAGACATTCTGCACTCTTTTCACACTCTCACTATAAAGAGAAGAGGAACCCTCATGTGTTGCACTCCTCTGTTGGCTAGGTGGTTTATTTTGCACCTGCCCCGGTCTATTGTGAAGATCGAACAAGGCTTAAGATGGTCTAATAGGTTGATGTCTCTCATGCATTCAGATATTCACTGGTGTCCTTGATCTATGGAAGGTGTTACCATCGTTGATCTTTGTGGGGAATTCCCTAATGTCCCTCTCCTAGGTATTAGGGGAGGAATCAGTTATAACCCTTGTTTGGCGTTGCGACACTTTGGGTATGCTAGGAGGGCTGGTCCTCATGATGCATTGATTTAGGGAATTGCATTTGACTATGAAAATGATGTCCAAGGGTATCGTCAACGGTTCATACGAGCTTAGGGCATGATGAACAAGTGGATAGCAAGAATATGGGGCTTAAGAACTCCATCCCTTTGGAGCCTTATCTTTAGTGGGTACGAGCACACGCTCAAAATCTTATGATGCGTTATCCAGCCATCCTACCCATCACCATGGAACCCATTGTAGATACAGATGTACCTCATACCATTCTCCATCCTGACATCTGACATGCCGACTACTCTCGAGGAATTGCAAAGATCTTGGATTCAACTCAAAGAGGAATGAGACACCTTCGAAACCCAGTTCTACGCAAGCGATAAGAAAGTTTTGGAGCTTACAAGAAAAATGCATGAAGAACAGAGTTTGAATGCCTACATTGCACCAAAGAGGATGCACTCATGGGAGGCCTGAGTCCTGTTTGATTCAGGGGTTTCATTTTATCTTTTTTTCTTCCATTGTAAGTCCAATAGCCATTGTTGTAATCATTTAAACTTATGAATGAAATTAATGTTTGTTCTCCTCTTTGACTAAGCAAATTTAAGATCTCAAAAGTCCTTGAAAACATTGCATAAACATTATCATGCATTTCATTGCATAAGTAGGTATTTCGAGACAGGTTTCTTATCTTTTCGTTGTTTATTTCAGAAAAAGAAATGGCTCTTGAACAAACAGTGAAGGACCTCCAAGCTCAAAATACTCAGTTTCAGTAAATGTTCATAGCTCTGGCAAAGGGGCAAGAAGATCTGAAAGCTCTGATTGTCAAAGAGAAGACTAAGAAGCCAAATAAACCAGCTGGTGTTTTGAATTTGGAAAGAAGGTTCAGAGGACAGGCTAAGAGAGCTCTAGATTTTGCCACCCCGTCAAATGAAAGGGACAATCAAGTAGAGAAGCCAATGAAAGAAAACAATAACCCAGGGTCCGAGGAAGATTGAGCTGACTATTCTGAGGAGCAGTATCCTCCTGCTGATGATAAATACAAACAGCTGGAGGATCGTCTCAATGCTATGGAGATCCAGAGGATACCCGGACTGGATTTTGAAGAGCTAGGATTGATCTCAAGGGTGGTCATTTCGCAGAAATTCAAGGTCCATACCTTTGCTAAGTACGACGGTGTCTCCTGCCCTAAGTTGCAGTTAAGGTCATATGTCAGGAAACTTCAACCCCACACTACTGATAGGAATCTGTGGGTCCATTTCTTCTTGGAAAGTTCGGCAGGGACTCAGCTAGAATGGTTCTATCAACTAGAGAGAGCTAATATTCGCAATTTGTAAGATCTGGATACTGCTTTCTACAAGCAGTACCAATATAATGTTGACCTTGCCCAAACTCGTACACAGTTACAAAGTATGTCTATGGGTTCCGGTGAAGGTTTTAAAGATTATGCCCAAAAGTGGAGACACCTTGCGGGAAGAGTCCAGCCTTTGTTGTATGATAGAGAGCTGGTGGACATGTTCTTAGGCATGTTGTCTGGTCCGTTTTTTAACTATCTGATTGGAAGCTCTTATGCTGGGTTCACTGAACTGATACTGACTGGTGAACAGGTAGAAGCTGGCATCAGAAGTGGTAAAATCTAGAGAGATGCATCCTCCATTGTAGCAAAGAAACCTTTCACTGGAAATAATAAGGTCATTGCTATTTATGGCCAAAGAAATCAAAACAAAATTGAACATCGTCCGACGGTAGGGGCTGTTATGATTTCCAACCCTGCATCAAACTAACAACGAAACAATCAGCGCAGACCAGATGCGCCCATAAGAAATTTTACCCGAATCAACATGACCTTATCCCAGGTTTTGCCACATCTGCTGAAGTCCAATTTGGTGACTCTGAAGGAATCTCCAAAGAATCCCAATACTGCATCTCCCCTCTACAATCCAAATGCTCGATATGCTTACCACTCCGAAAATTCAGGGCATGATACAAACGATTGTTAGGCTCTGAAGAACAAGGTGCAAGATCTCATTGAGGCAAAGGAGATTGAGTTTGATCCTCCTAAGATCCCTAACGTCAAAACTGCACCTATGCCCAAGCATGAACTAGGAATCAGTGCTATTGATGTTGTTTCCGCTATAGAGGATGCTGACAGCAACTATGACATGGACAAATGGATCTTCCCAACCATCAGCGGTGGACTCAGAAATTGGGAGGCTAAAGATTTTTTCCCTATTACTTTTATTCAAGAGTAATTGTCCTTCTGTTTTTTTTTGGATGTGTAATATTTGAACAATTGAGACTTTAAAGCCTTGTGTCTTACCCGAGGCACAATGGTCTATTTTGTGAGGGTTATTGCTTCATATTCATATGTCATTAATAAATCATTGTACGTTTTTACACACAAATTTTACGCTCTCTGTTTTTCTTTTCTAGTTTTTACTTTATCAAAACAGCTATACTCTTACGCATACCCGTGTATCAAACTGCAGATCCACATCCACTCTGAATTCCATTGATAACGGTTCTGCTATTTTCAATTATGACTTTGAAAATCTGATCTACCAAGCCGAGGACGAAGGTGAGGAAGATTGTGAAGTACCAGGAGAATTTGCTAGACTACTACAATAAGAAGAAAGGGAAATATAGCCTCATGAAGAGCCGGTTGAGACAGTGAACTTGGGTACCGAAGAGGATAAGAAAGAAGTCAAGATAGGTGCCGATTTGGAGCAAAGTGTCAAAGAACGGTTAATTCAGATGCTACATGACTATGTTGAGGTTTTTGCCTGGTCATACGAAGACATGCTGGGACTTGACACTGATATTATGTTTCATTGCCTACCTACAAAAGAGGACTGCCCTCCATTGAAACAGAAGGTTCTTCGTATACGGCCAGAGATGTCAGAAAAGATCAAAGCCGAAGTCATCAAACAGTTCAATGCCAGTTTCTTGGTTTTCACTTCTTATCCACAATGGGTTGCCAATGTTGTGCCGGTACCTAAGAAGGACGGTAAAGTACGTATATGTGTGGATTAAAGAGACCTGAATAGGGCAAGCCCCAAGGATGACTTTCCACTTCCCCATATCTATGTTCTGGATGATAACACTGCACAACATAAGGTATTCTCCTTCATGGATGACTTCTCTGGGTATAATCAGATCAAAATGGCGCCTGAGGACATGAAGAAAACGACCTTTGTCACACAATGGGGCACTTTCTGTTACAAAGTTATGCCATTTGGGTTAAAGAATGTCAGGGCAACCTATCAGCATGCCATGGTGGCTTTATTTCATGATATGATTCATCACGAGATAGAGGTCTACATTGATTATATGATAGCCAGGTCTCAGACTGAAGAAGAGCACCTGGATCACTTGTAAGAGCTGTTTGAAAGGCTGAAAAAGTATAAACCGAGAATGAACCTGAATAAGTGCACCTTTGGGGTAAGGTCTGGTAAGCTCTTAGGTTTCGTCGTTAGCGACAAAGGCATTGAAGTAGACTCGGCAAAGGTTAAAGCTATACAAGAAATGCCAACTCCTCGCACTGAGAAGGAGGTTAGGGGATTCTTGGGACGCCTAAACTACATTTCTAGATTCATTTCCAATTTGACCACTACTTGCGAGCCAATCTTCAAATTGTTGAAGAAAGATCAAGAAGTGAAGTGGAATGGCGATTTCCAGAATGCCTTTGACAAAATTAAGGAATATATTTAAGAGCCTCCAATTTTGATGCCTCCAATTGAAGTAAGACATCTGATCATGTACTTGGTAGTGTTAGAGAACTTAATGGGGTGTGTGTTGGGGGCAGCATGACGAGTCTGGTCGAAAAAAGCATGCAATATACTACCTTAGAAAAAAGTTTACTGACTGTGAAACAAGATACTCACTGCTCGAGAAAACTTGTTGTGCTTTGGCATGGGCTGCTCGCCGACTAAGACAGTACATGTTGACTCACACTACCTTATTGATATCTAAAATGGATCATATCAAATACATCTTTGAGAAACCCTCTCTCTCTCTCTCTCTCTCTCTCTCTCTCTCTCTCTCTCTCTCTCTCTCTCTCTCTCTCTCTATCTCTATCTCTCTCTCCGGAAGAATAGCAAGATGGGAGATGATCCTGACCGAATATGATATTCAGTACACAACCCAGAAATCCATCTGTTGTACCCTAAAATTTACCCTCCCATATTTCTCAAAACATTTCAAGAAAAATTTACAAGTCCAACCCGGCGCGTCATATTCAGGTGTTCTTTCACCAAGAATCTTTGATAACGTATTCTCAAATTCAGGTTCGGCTCAAGAGTCAATTCTTTAAAGAAGGTATCTGAATGTGTGAGTTTTCTTGAAGAAATATGGTGAAAAAGTATGCTGAAAGTGCAATTTTTACGCGCTACAAAATTCATATCTTGAAGTTCGTGACTTGTTTTGAACCCGTTCCGGTGGACAAAATTTCGTCTTGACATTATCTACGTTTTAATCTCTCACGGCTGGAAGCCAATTTCGATCAGAAGGTCTTCAAAAATGTGGATTTATCAAGTATTTTCGTACAAAAAATTTGTGACGGAAGTTTATTTGCGTCATGTTCAGAAAATCATAACTTGGTTGATTTTCATCGTATCAAGCTGGTTCTGGCGCCAAAATTTCACAAATTAAGTTGGCTACATTTTCACAGAAGGTATTGAGTTCAAACGGTATTCAAAAGGCCTTCGTTTTTTGCTCAGAGTGCGTGACACGCCGAAAATCCTGAATGCTGAATATTATTTCATCTGCGCCGAAACATCGAAAATTCATAACTCGATCAATTTTTATCAGATTGGGCTCATATTTTTACACAAGGCCACTGACTCATAGATCTACAACTTTCCTTCAAAAGTCGAGACCGGATTATGTTCCGATCAATACCAGTTTTTTATTGAAGAACGTGTCATAGTCGATACTAGAGCCCAAAATAAGTTTGTCTGAGCTGAAACTTAAAAAATTCATAACTAATTCACCATTTATCCGATTGAGCCGATTTTCGGACAAGAGTTAGTTCTCGATGTCAGCTACATTTTGTTTTCACATTTCAACTTCAAAAATTGCACTTAAGTCTCTGCGATTTAGCCTTGAAAGTGACGAACTCAAGTGAACATTGGAGGCCCAATTGCACATTCAAAGCCCATTTTCTTTGCTCTAATTTCTATTATATAATCTCATTCTTTTCACACAAACAGAAAAAAGAGAAAAAAAAACAACCCTGGCCACAACGCTGTCAGAATATCAAATTCTTTCAAGAACCCTAAAACCTTGAAATCCTTATTACAAATCCCTCTCTCACTACAAACAAGTCATCCCGGTTACAAACCAACCTCTCACTACAAACAAGCCATCCCGGTTACAAACCAACATCTCACTACTTCTCCCGTAAGGGTAAGGCTGGCTTGATCTCCATGATCAAAAGGGCATAAAAGCATTCATGTCACTACTTTTCCAGTAAGGGTAAGATTGATTTGATCTCCATGATCAAAAGGGTATAATCATTCATACATGTCATATTGGCCTAAACATTAAATTTCTTCATATATTGGCTTTATTTGTATTTTATGATATATAGTAATTTATTTAATGTGTTCATGAGATTCAACACTGCAAATTTAGACAGGATCCCATGCAGGTTCATTAAGGAGCGTTGAGGCCAAAACATAAATGGCCAAAAGCCAAAACACAAATGGTCAAAGCCAAACAACTTACACAGGACACCAATACATGGCGAGGCAGACACCCTGAGAAGGTTAAGAAACGTTGAGGCCAGAACACAAGTGGCCAAAAGCCAAAACACAAATGGCCAAAACAAAACAGTTTACACATGACACCAACAGCTGTTTCACCTCTCCAATCAGGCTCGTATACTCCTAAACTCTCTGTCTATTTTTATTATTTTCCTTTAATTAATTAATTGTTATTCTTTTTATTAATCACTAACCAATTAAACTTTTTCCTCATAAAATCAAAAACCAAAAATATATTTTATTTATTAAAATTAAATTCAGCATTTTATTTTTGTAAATGAATATTAATTCAATTAATTTAGTTTAATTAGGAAATAACTTTAATATTTTTGCAATAATTAAAATTAATTTAGATAATTAGGTTTTTATTAACTTTGATTAATTTATTTTATTTCTTTAAATACTCAAAAATCCAAAAATATTTTAATTAATTAATTAGTTTATTAATTTAATTGTTAACTTAATTTAATTTCTTTTAATCCAAAAATAACAAAAATCATTTCTTTAATAAAAAAGGGTCAAAACCCAAAAAACTCGCATCCGATTTAATTTCCCGCACGTGATCCATTTTATCATATTATTGTATCTGTTTCCCGGAATGTAATAGCTTTTAATTAGAACTTTAATTATTTATCGCTTTTATTATCTTTCCGCATTTACTTTTCAAGGGTTTGTTTTTGGCAATGTAAATACCCGACGCCTTGTAATAGCTTAGTTTTATTTTCCGCAACCATTAACTGCTAGATGTATGAATAATATGCTATGCATGACAAGATCTACCTTAATTTAAAATCAACCGTAGCTCACCATAACATGTACAAAGATAACATAACTGAAAATTGACACATTTGCACATGCCACTCCTAGGGTATGCCTCACTTGGTTGCCTCGACGTGGTCATTGAGTATAGGGTGTTTTAGAGGTCGTCCTCCAGTCTAAAGATCAAAGTTGCCTCGAAACGGTTGCCTCGGATAAAAAATGATCTAAGACATTAGGATTACCGCTAAGGCGTCCTAACATTGCTTTAGTGACCACTTGTCCCTTAATCGAATTGACCCGAAAACTCCAACGACGGTGCTACCTACTCCTCAATAGTGGGATGACACTGTCTAAAGGACATTTACACAGCTTAATTCCTTTTGAGTAGGTAGAGGTTCTCAGGCACTTGCTCTTTCAAAACAAAACAAATTTTTCGCACTTACACTTTTCAAACAAAAGTTTTCAACAAACACTTCATACACTCTTGAGGACAGAAACAAGAGTTAAATCGAAGCTTTCAAACAAAACTCCTTTTCAAAACCCACGAACACAAGAAAAGCAAAACTTTTTGAAAACATAGTGAGCAAGTACCTAAGAGCCCGTGGATAACCACAGATAGAAAGGGTGCTAACACCTTCCCTTTCTATAATCTACCTCCCGAACCCGAGAAACATCTCGAAAAGGAATTTTGCTGTGCTTTTGTCCTTTCCTTGTTGGATTAAATAAAAGACGGTGGCGACTCTTTCTTACCGCGACATTTTGCAAAACGCAAACGCGAACCAGCATTCCAAAACAGTCAGTTCTATTTCCACCGATCACAGAACTGGCGACTCTGCTGGGGAAAATTATAAGTGAGGTGTACCTTAGGATTAGATCACTATTGTCTTCAATTGTATGCTCTGTATGCTTTAATTTTGTGGGCTTGTATTGGAGTTTTATAGATCCTAACCCGGATCTGGGGATACCCTTTAGAAGTAGCAACAAACTGTGAGGGAACTGTGCGGGGTATACCGACATGGTTGAAGCAGTAGCTACGTTGATGTGGCACTTTGGTGAGTACCGATAACCCTTGAGTCAAGTCAAGGAGAGTACAGAGCCGCCGCGTGGTGTCGTGAAGCATCAACTGACCTTAGAACCTTACTTGACCATCCTGGCCTCTTTAGGGGTAGTGAGATGACCGACTTTGGTGCAGTCCAAAGTTGGTAGATACTCGATACTACACTCATTGAGGGTTGTTTTCTTGGAGTATTTTGGTCGCCAGTTAAGTGGCTAAATCAAAACAATGAACATAGAAAACAATCCAATGATATTGAGCTCCTTAGAACCCGGTTACTATTTTTAGGACAGGTCTTAACCAACTGAAACTGAAAGAGGGTAGTACCTAAACTTCATGTTAGCCTGAAATCTAAGGGCTTTTTTGTGTGACTTGTGTGCCTTTACCATGTTTGCCTTCTGTGAATACTTGTGGTGTGCCTTTACCATGACATCATAACATCATAACATTGCATACATCTTGCATAAGGACTAACCCATTTCAAGGATCTCAAGGGTTTGTGATGCAGGTCAGGATGAACCAAATGCCTAGCAAGGGGCAAAGGGGATTTATTTTCCTCTAGCCAAGGTTGTCTGGAAGTCCAAGCACGATAGCTTGAGTCAGGGGCTATGACCCACTCGATATGGTGAGCCTGACTCTCGAAGAAGGACTCTCAACAACATGAAGTTCCTTCAATCAAGCTGCAAAATTCAAAATTCTAACAAATTTCTTTGTTTACCCCACGAGATGCTTGAAAACATTGCATACATATCATTGCATAACAAGTACTCTTTTACAGGTCACTTATCTTCTTCGCTGTTTATTTCAGCAATCATCATGTCTACTGAGCCTTCCACTGAACAAGCTATCATGGCCCTCCAGGCCCAGAATGCCCAGTTCCAAGAGTTGGTTGTGAGCCTAGCCCAGGGTCAACAGGATTTGAAGACTCTGATTCTGAAAGAGAGGAAGAAGAAGAAGAAGAAGAGGACCATCTTGTTCAACGCTAGACGCCGATTTGGGAATGGACTGTAGAATGAGGTTGATCTGACCACATCATCTGTAGGGAAAGACAATCCACCAGAGGAAAGGGTTCCTAGCCCCATAGTCTCCGACAACGAGACAGATTATGATGAAGAACAGTATCCTCCTGCTGAGGATAGGTACAAACAGCTGGAGGACCGCTTGAGCGCCATGGAGATACAGAATGTGCCCGGGTTGGACTTTGGAGACCTAGGCTTATCCTATGGGGTGGTAATTCCCCATAAGTTTAAGGCACCTGCTTTTGCCAAATATGACGGAGCCTCCTGCCCAAAGTTGCACCTCAGGTCATATGTAAGGAAGATCCAGCCTTACACAGCTGACTGTTGTACCCCAAATTTTGACCTAAGATATCATCTCCTACCTGCATCATTACATTACACAAGTGTTTTGATCCATTGATTTTAAAATTCATAACTTGTTTCAGGCCGAGAGCTATTTATGTTGAACACTAAATCATTTAATCGATTCGTGCTAAAATAATGTTTATTAATTATTTATTATCTTAAATTTAAATAATTGGAATTTGTTTTCGATTATTATGTAATTTAAAGATGTATAGATAATAAAATAAACATTAGAGAAGAGGCGCATTAATTGTGCAGACAGTATTTATTTATTACTCACTATCTTAAATTTAAATAACTGGAATTCATTCTCAGTTATTACATAATTTAAAGATTTACGAATAATATAATAAATATTCGGAAAAGTTTATTAATTGGTCAATAATGATTATTTAATCATTTGTCATTCTAAGTTAAATAATTGAAATTCTATTTTAATTATTATAATTTAGAAAGTTATGGATGATGAATTAAATAATTGAGACTATTAATTGATCAATGATAATTATTTGTTTATCTGTTTATTATTCTGAATGTAGGTAGTTGAAATTCATTTTCAATTATTATACGATTAAAGAATTGTAAACGATAAAATAAATAATTAGAGAAGGAAGAAATTAATTGGCGAATATTGGATTTTTATTCATTTTTTCTAATTGTATAATTATTGTGTAAATATTGTATTTATTACAACAAAATTACAATAATAATTTTACAAAGTTAAAACGAAATAAAAAAATTAATCTAATATTCCTAATTCTAAATCTTCTGATCCAATGCATTTTTTGTCTGCTCACTTGATGTTACCTGCAAAATTAAAAGAAATTAGAATTTGAACAAATAATTAAAATCAAAATTATTTAATGTTCGTCATTAAAAGCAATGGCCGGAATCAGTTTACCCTTTTTTGCAAATCACGGGATTTCTCCCGGTTCACAAAAAAGAGAGGAATTTTTATAAATGAATGCACAAATTCACTTTTGTCAAAGAAATTGCATCTTTCAAATTAATTGCATTTTTTAAAATCCAATGCATTTTTTCAAAATATGCACAGCATACAAAGTCCCTGCATAATCTCAACAGCATATGCAAGCAAACAAAATTCCAACGTAAACCCACTGTGCCATGCAGTAAGCAAGTCAAATATGCAGTTTAACCAATATGCAAGCAATGTAACATTCCTTTTTTCATCATATTCCAGCCTTTTGCAATTTCAGAAAATAGTACAGCATATCATTTTATTGTCAAAACTGTACTGAGAGAGAGAAAGAGAGGAGGAAGTGTGGTTTTACAGGTTTGGTTTAGGCAGGAAGAGATACAAGACAAACTGCAGTAATATAGCCAGTAGAAAGTAAAAACATAAAATAGGAATAGAAACAAATTAGATGTAACAGTATGGTGCAGAATGCCAGGAAGAGGGTGAAAATATTTCAAATCTCCAGCCTGTAACGAAAAACAAAGGAGGCAGTGGTTATAACATTAGAATCACTTCAAAAAACAATCAATCTCCAAGCCTTGAAAAGCACTTAGAAAAAATCGTTGTCAACAAGAAAATATACAAACCAGCAAGAACCTGCATAACCATTCCCACTGTCTAAACCATAAAAAACCAATATGGCCTAAACCTCACAAACTGATTGAGCCCTCAAGCCAACATCACCATAAGCCTGTCAAAACCATATATCAAAAAACAATTTCACAACCTTAACCATTTTTCAAACCATTTCACAACATGGCCTAAACAAAGAACCATCCTTTCTACTGTCCAACCAACACAAAACCAGTCTAAACCATACAACCAATATGGCCTAACAAAAAACCTATTCCCCTGTTTCCATCAACCTGCGTAAAACCAACATAACCAGTATACCCATAAACCTGCCAAACTTATTGCCCAAGCCATGAACACCATCAATCTCAAACCTGCTGAAGCCAAGCTAGGCCAAACCTGAAACGATCCAGCCAAAACCAACTTCGAAGGCAACATGAGCAAGGCCTCAGAGTTACCATCATTGGCCATTTAAATCATACAGCACCAAGGTGAGAAAGAGGAAGAAAGAAGCTGGTTAAAACAACATTTCAACGGTGGCATTCAAGCATTCAAAAGCATACAACACAAGACCTCAAAAACATTATCATAGGCCAACGAATATCGTACAGAAGCACAGTTGAGAAGAAAGAAGCTAGTCAAAAGCATTTTTCAAACAGTAGCACTCAATCGTCCAAAACATCGAAGCATACAGTACCAAGGCAAAAGAAGAAGAGAAAGATCAAAGTTAAGGTAACCAGCAAGAAGAAGAAGGAAACCATATAAAGTACCAGCCACCGAAGCGAGCTCGCGACGCGCCTCCTCTCCTCGCCGCCTGGCCTCCTTCGCTCCCAACTGTCCCTCCTCCGTGTCCGCCTAGGTAACGATTCCCTTTCCCTTTTTTTTTACTTCCATAGTACCTCCAACAAATAATAAGAATCAAAATCAAAACAGGATCAGAATCAAACGTAATCAAAATCAATGCATGCAAGATATAACGAAACCTAACGAATAACGTATTTTACCGTAAATCCGTAGCCCTCCTTTTTTCGTTTGGCTAGAGGGAAAAAGACAGTGAGAGCGGGTGGCCATGGCAAGGAGTTAGAAAGCGAACTCAGGGACTCAGAAGCAAAAGCATGGAGAAGAAGACGCGAAGACGAAGAAGAGAGATGGGCGCCGTTCTGCACCACACAGAACCCTAATCCCAATTATGCTAAAACAACAATTAACCCTAAAACGAATCGTAAAACTGATGGACCTTGCCACCCCTAAGCCCAACGTTTTTGTATGCAGCACCCCCCATTTTAGTTCTGTGTGGGCCACTGAATCCATAGCCCATATATATTTTACTTGTCCTTTTTTATTTGATACACTTTTTCTTTTTTTTATTTTACTTTCTCTAATCTTTTTAGAATTATTATGATGTTAGTTAATTAGTAAGTATAATAAAAAACAAGAGATATGTCTAACTAGGTAATTTTTAATTAGTTTGACCTTTTTAGTTTAAACTTGGGATTTAATTTAGGAGTTTTAATTTTATTTCATTAGGGTAAATTAATAACTTTCAATTTAATTTAGAACCTCTTAATCTTTTAAATAAGTACTTTATTTTCATATACATAAAAAATATAGAATTTAAGAATGTAGACACTTTATTTTTTCTAATTAATTCTCCTCTTACATCGTTATTAAACAAAAACTTTAAAACACATAAAAATAGAAAACTTAAAAAATATTTTATTAATTCATTTTCTTGTTTTATTAATATTAATATCAAAATATATAAAATAAAAACTTAAAACTAAAAAACATTATGTCTTCGTTAAATAATTCTCTTGCTTTTTATCCATATCAAAAAATGCGCAAAAAATTAAAAAATACTTTCTTTTCGTTAATATTAAACAAAAAATCATAAAAATGCATTATTCGCATCATTTAGTCTATCATTTAAATTATCGTTATTTAATCATTATCCGCATATTTTGTCTGTGTATTTATTCCATATTTATTTGTTTATTCTGTTTATGTTTAAATCCAAAGGAAAAACAGTAAATTTGTTGACTTCATGTCCTCAAGTCTAACTGCGCGAACTTTCGCATTTCATTAAAACTTAGGATAATTTTTCCTCAAGTATTCAACCTTTTCAAAATTTATGCCCTTTAAGCAAAAACTTCGACGTTAGGTCGTCGCATTCAAAAAACCCGTCTGCGTCCTTTTTCGGCCAAAATAATTTATTTTTAATCAAGCAATCAATTTTTAAATAAACAGATATTTCAAAAGGTTCCTATAGAGTACTATAGATACATTGGGTGCTAATACCTTCCCATTGTATAACCAACCCCCGAACCATAAGATCTCTTTTCAAAAACGCTTTGTATTTTTATTATTATCATCGCATATTTAGGGTTTTATTTCGCTCTTTCCCTTTTCCTTTGGAAACAATAAAGCGCGGTGGCGACTCTTGCTTTTGTGAGACGAATTAATCAATAATTCGATCTCCGATTTACCCCGCTACATTTTTTATCGCTACAGAATTGGCGACTCTGCTGGGGACAGATTGACCTCTTGCTGGACCATCCCTAAGTGGGTTAAGCCTAATTTGTCTTATCTGTTTACTATTATTTGATTTGCTTGATTATGTGTTTAAATTGG
Organism: Vicia faba; assembly: GCA_948472305.1. NCBI lineage: Eukaryota > Viridiplantae > Streptophyta > Magnoliopsida > Fabales > Fabaceae > Vicia > Vicia faba. The sequence continues at coordinate 1,628,822,669 of OX451737.1, read as the reverse complement.
GGTGTTTGGGTTTTTTTTTTTGCAAAGGACGAATCCTATACCCGGATTAAGTAACACTTAAGGAATAGGACGGGCGGTATAGTCATGTTAACTTTGAGGGAGTAATCCCGAAGAAGGAGGCATGAGATCCCCCACTCAATGGAAGGCCCTCTTGAACTTAATATTTGTTTACCGAGTAATCGGGAAGACATTATCATTTTCGACCTCGGAGCCCGAGAAGTTGAGGACCGTAGAACCCTAACCCATCTTGGCCTTTTTAGGTGTAGCGCGGAAACTACAACGGAGTAATTCGGAAGTAGTTGTTACGCGATGCTACGCTCGGACGAGCTTCTCTTGAGAATATTGCTAATTATTGAGTAATCAAGACGTTGGTAATATCCGAAGGAGGAATGTAGACTCTTGGAACTCGTAGAACCATGTCTTACAGGTGTGATTGAAACGTTAGTACATACCTTTGGGTGGGCTTTACCCTCGACTCCATGCTGAACGTTGAATCTTTGAACCCCATGTTTGCAAGCTTGTGTGTGACTGTTGCATTATCATTCATTCATGCATTCATCAACATCTTTGTAAAAAAAAAACTTGTTTTTTCAAGGAACTTTGGAATGATTTTTGCAGATATCTTAGGTTATTATGGAACTTGGAAGGAGAAATACTCGAAGCTTTAACTTCAAGGAGCCCGAGATTGAAGAACTGAAGAGTTTGATTCCGAAGATCGAGAGTCTGACAGATTTTCAGAAGAAGTATGGGTCCATCGTACCGCTCATGAAGCGCAGGATGAAGAAAGGCATCCTCAACACGTTGGTTCAGTTTTATGATCCCTTGTACCGATGTTTCACCTTTCCGGATTATCAGTTGATGCCCACTTTAGAGGAGTACTCCTATATTCTTGGTTTGTCGATCGCCGACCGTGTTCCTTTTTCTGGATTAGAAGAGGAGCCCAAACCTCACGAGATAGCAACCATCACCCACTTGAAGAAGTCAGAGATAGAGGAGAATATGACTACGAAAGGGGGAATTCGGGGTTTGCCGGCGCAGTTTCTGTTGAAGAAAGCTCGCCACTTTGCTGATACAAAGGATACTGTTGCCTTCGAGGACGTGTTTGCTTTACTCGCATATGGTCTTTTCTTATTCCCTAACGTTGATAAATTTATGGATATCAACGCCATCAGAATTTTCCTGGTTGGAAATCCGGTCCCTACGCTGCTAGGGGATACGTATTACTCCAACCATCTTCGAAACTCTTATCAAGGAGGGATGATTATTTGTTGTGTGCCGTTGCTGTATCAGTGGTACGTCTCGCATTTACCTGGGTCTGATGCTTTCTGGGATCTCGAGAAGGAACCGCGTTGGGCGCCAAAGATTATGGCTCTCACTCATTTCGACATTGACTGGTATAATCGAGTTTACCACGACGTGGAGATCATTGATAGCTGTGGTGCTTTTCCTAACGTACCTATTCTCAGTACGAGGGGTGGAATCAACTACAACCCTGTTCTAGCGCGCCGGCAGTTCAGGTACCCGATGAGAGATAAGCCAAACAACCTCCATGTGAGTGGTTTCTTTCTTCAAGAAGGACAAGACCATCAGGCTGCTAAGAGGGAGATTGAAGGAGCTTGGCGCCATATCCACAAGAAAGGGAGAGATATGCTGGGACATAGAGGTGCCGTTTCTTTGGAGCCTTACCTGCAGTGGGTCCGTGCTAGGGCTTGTGCTCTCAAGATGCCATATAAACTTGAGAAACCTTTATTCCCTGCCATTGCACCATCATCTGTTGTTATCCCTATCACGGATGTAGGAGAATATCAAGGAAATATGGCTAGGATGAAGTCCGAGAGGGATGCTTGGAAGGAAAAGTACCATATGTCTGAATATGAGAATCGAGTCCTGACTCGACAACTAAAAGAAAAGGAGGAGTTGCTGCTTATTCAAGACGGCCGGTTCGTTGACCACGATGAGAAACTTCGTCAGAAGGATGCTTTGCTAAAGAAGTATGCGAGTGAAAGGAAGAGAAAGAAGGAGGGTCCGGTAAGCGTTGCTCTTGTTCCTAATCCACAGAAGGAAGTCATTGATCGACTAGTAGCTGAGAAGAAGGAGATGGAAGACTTTTACGAAGAAAAGATCAAGAAGCTCCGATTACAGCTGGTGTTTGGTCCGTCATCTGAGGATTCCGAGTGAGCTTTAGCTTTTAGTTTATTTTATTGATGTCATTTTGAAAAACTATGTAAAAGGGCTTCATGCTCCGAAGTTGTAATTTATTGTTTTATTATGGGCTTCATGCTCCAAAGTTGTAATTTATTGCTTTATTTTAGATTTCATGTTTTAAAACTGTAATTTATCACTTTATTATGGTTTTCAGGTTTCGAAGTTGTAATTTATTGCTTTCATTATTGGATTTGTTATCCCAAGGTTGTAATTTACTGTTCCAAATTGTAAGTTGTAATTTATCGCTTTCGATTAATGGATTGAGTTTTTGTCGTTCCAAATTCCTTTACCATTGATGTATGCAAAATTATTAAAGTTCCTTGAAAAACTTTTAAAATGAGTCATCATTTGCATCGCCATCATGCATCATTTCACATTCCACTTCACATGTTTTCTAGAGTCTCATCCTTGTTCTTTTTCCACCAAAGGTTGTCAAGCTGTCTCACCGATACGACACTCGGGCCAATCGTCAAAGGAAAATGGAAGATTTGGAACAGGAAAATCATGAGCTTCGTGGGGAAGTTGCTACACTTCGTGTCGAGATGGAAAAGTTAACTGCGTTAGTGGAAAGTTTGGTGGCTGTTCAGAATCAGCCATCGACTACGGCTGCCGAGATTCAGACTTCAACCCCAGTGGTTTCCGAGATTGTCACAGTTCTTGCCTCCGTAACTCAAATCAACCCTCCATTCCAACATCAGATGCCGAAAGGTTTTCCGTGGGGAATGCCTTACAACTTTGTGCCAGAGGGGTATCAGCCTGCCGTACAACCTTTATTTCAACCTGCATTGTCTCTTCCTCAACAAGAGACAACTGCCATGCCGCCAGTAATTCCGTCTGTAACACCTTTTCCGCAACCAATTATGACGACCGTTGCTCCTGTGGTTCACTCCGTACCTTACTTGAATGAACCTACCTATCCTGCCGAGCCAGCTGAAAGTTTGGGTCTTCTTGATAGAATGGAAGAATTTCAAGATCAGTTCCAGGAAATGCAGAAGGAGCTTAGAGCATTAAAAGGGAAGGATTTGTTTGGGAAGAGTACGCATGACCTTTGTTTAGTTCCGAAGGTCAAGATTCCAGCAAAATTCAAAGTGCCAGACTTTGAAAGATATAAAGGTGATTCGTGTCCTAGAAGTCATTTGACAATGTACGTGAGGAAGATGTCTACGTACTCCGATGATCATGTCTTGTTGATTCATTATTTTCAAGATAGTTTGACGGGTGATGCTCTAAAGTGGTATATGGGTTTAGACAGCATTCGAATCCGCAACTTCAACGATCTTAGCGAAGCCTTTGTCCATCAGTACAAGTACAACGTTGACATGGCGCCGGACCGGGATCAACTCCGGGCGATGTCGCAAAGAGACCGAGAATCTTTTAAGGAATACGCCCAGAGGTGGCGTGAAATTGCTGCTCAAATCTATCCACCTCTTGAGGAGAAAGAGATGACTAAGATATTTTTGAAGACTTTAGGATCCTTTTACTATGAAAGAATGATAGCCAGCGCACCCAGTGACTTCACTGAAATGGTAAGCATGGGCATGCGATTAGAGGAAGGGATTCGTGAAGGGCGTTTGGTTAAAGAAGGGAGTCCGTCTAGCAGTGCGAAGAAGTTTGGAAGTGTTTTCCCGAAAAGAAAAGAGCAGGATGTTAGCGCTTTGTTTCCAGGTAGGCCTAGGAGAGGTTACTCTCACGTTGCGGCAGTCACTCCGGCTGTCCGCCCAACTTTGATGACCCCAGCTCATCAAACTCCACCAACTCAACAACGGCCTTTTCAGCAGCAGCCTCGACAACAGGCTTATCCGTTCAACAATCAGAACCGTTCACCCAGAAAACCGCAGTTCGATGCCATTCCTATGACTTATACTGAATTATTCCCTACTCTTGTCAGAAAGAATCTCATCACGACAAAGCCTCCTCCTGTCGCACCAAACAGCACTTCTCCGTGGTACAAGGCAGACCAGTTTTGTGAATACCATCAAGGGTCGCCGGGGCACAACCTTGAGAATTGCTTTGCTCTGAAGGCGGACGTACAGAGATTAATTAAGAATGGCATCTTGTCTTTTAAGGATGTTAATCCAAATGTCAGAGATAATCCTTTGCCTCGACATGGGGCAGCTTCGGTGAATATGGTGGAAGGTTGTCCGGGGAAGTTCCGAGTTTTTCAAGTAGAACATATAAGAGAATCATTGATCAGGTTACATCAGAGTTTGAGAAGACTTGCCTTTGTTAGGCACCAACATGATTATGATGTTTGTGAATTTTGCTCAAGAGAGGATGATTGTCCTATCGTGAAGGAGGATATTCAGAAGTTGCTAGATCAGAGAGTTATCACTATTACCTATGACCGAAATCCGGAGGATGAAGTGAATGTTATCATACCACAATTCAATTTTCCAGAATCAGTAGAGATTGCTTACAACAGTCAGACTGCGCCTATTGATCCTTTGATTATTTACCCACCTGGCCCTGTGCCTTACAATTCAGACCAAGCTGTGCCGTACAAGTATAATGCCACAATGATGGAGAATGGGGTAGAAGTCCCCATACCAACCAGACCGTCTTTTGTTAACATTGCTGATGTGAGTAGAGTTACAAGAAGTGGGCGTGTTTTTGCAGCAGTACCGTCGAGGAGACCGGAAGTTCAAGTTAGGAGGCCCATTCCGGCAGATATTCCGGTGAGAAATGTTGAACCAAGGGTTGAGATAGGCCGATCTAGTGAACCTATCCCTCATCCTGAGGATGATGAGATCCTGAAGCTTATCAAAAGGAGTGAGTATAAGATTGTGGACCAGCTTTTGCAAACACCTTCCAAGATTTCCTTGCTTGCCTTATTGAGAGATTCTGGTGCGCATAGAGAAGCCTTGATGAAGGTCTTGGACCAGGCGTTCGTAGACCATGATGTGACGGTTGATCAGTTTGATGGGATTGTGGGAAATATAACTTCGTGTAACAATCTTGGTTTCAGTGATGAAGAACTCCCGGAGGAGGGGAGAAACCATAATATGGCTTTGCACATCTCAGTAAGTTGTGGAAACGATACCTTATCAAGTGTGTTGGTGGATACAGGTTCGTCGTTGAATGTGATGCCCAAGACTACGTTATCTCGGCTCTCATATCCAGGTGCTCCTATGAGGCCTAGTGGAGTAATTGTCAAAGCATTTGATGGTTCTAGGAAGACAGTCATTGGTGAAGTGGATCTTCCTATAGTGATTGGTCCCCATACTTTTCAAATCACTTTCCAAGTGATGGATATCCGTGCTGCCTACAGCTGTTTATTGGGTCGTCCCTGGATCCATGATGCCGGGGCAGTCACCTCTACGCTCCATCAGAGACTAAAGTTTGTAAGACATGGGAAGCTAGTGATGATTGGGGGAGAGCAGGCTATGGTGGTATGCCATTTATCATCATTTTCTTTTATTGATGCTGACGAGGATGTGGGGACCCAGTTCCAGGGTCTATCTGTTGCTAAGAATACAGTGAAGAAGCAAGGGGCATCCATCTCTTCTTTTGAGGATGCACGGCGAGTGGTGGAAAGTGGTTCGGCCGAAGGATGGGGTCAGGTGTTGACGTTACCCGAGAACAAGTCTGGGGAAGGTATGGGTTTTCATCCAATATCTGCAAGGGTCGAGAAAGAGGTGGTTGTTCGTCCGATTCAAGAGGTTTTCCGAAGTGCAGGGTTTGTACATCCTGAGGTTGATGCTATCATAGATGATGATTTCGAGGAGGATTTGCCCGTGTTTGTGACGCCTGGATTGGCTTGCCAAAACTGGATAGCTGTTGATGTTCCTGTGGTTATGCACATTTCCGAGTAATGTTTTGTTTATTTTCCTTTGAAAAATTCGCTCTGCCCAAGGCGAAACGTATTTTGTGTCGGGCTATGAAAAATAATTCCTTTTGCTCTGCCCAAGGCAAAAGAGAGATGTCTGGGCTCTTTGTTTCAAGTATTTCCCTTTAATGAATAAAAATGTTATTTTGTCCACTGCTGTTTTATTTTTCACCTTTTTCTGGGAAATAGCAAGGAAAATTAATTAATAACATTTTGTTTTATTTGCACAAATCGATTTCTAAAATAAAGCATAATCATATGTGCAGATTAATCCATGACTTAACCATCGAAAACAGTGATCCTATGCCCTCTCCCAACTTTGAATTCCCTGTGTTCAGAGCCGAAGAAGAGGATGATGAAGAGGTTCCTGTTGAGATTTCCCGTTTGCTTGAGCATGATGAGAAGATTATTCAACCATTTGGAGAACCTGTAGATTTGGTCAACTTGGGTGATGAAGAAGATAGAAAGGAAGTCAAAGTCGGAGCATTGCTTATCCCGGAGGTTAAGGAGAAGATGTTGGAGCTTCTCAAAGAGTATGTTGACGTGTTCGCTTGGTCCTACCAAGATATGCCAGGTTTGTACAACGACATTGTAGAGCATCGTTTACCGTTGAGACCTGAATGTCCGCCAGTCAAGCAGAAGTTGAGAAGGACTCGTCCCGATATGGCTGACAAGATTAAAGAGGAGGTTCAGAAGCAGATCAATGCAGGTTTCCTTGTTACGTCGGTTTATCCTCAGTGGTTAGCCAACATAGTGCCTGTTGCTAAGAAGGATGGCAAAGTTCGGATGTGTGTAGACTACAGAGATCTGAATAGAGCTAGTCCGAAGGATGACTTCCCATTACCTCATATTGACGTATTGGTCGACAGTATCGCCAAGTTCAAAGTCTTTTCTTTCATGGATGGTTTCTCTGGTTACAATCAAATCAAGATGGCGCCAGAAGATATGGAGAAGACCGCTTTCATTACACCTTGGGGAACTTTCTGTTATCGGGTTATGCCGTTTGGTTTGAGGAATGCTGGCGCAACATACCAAAGAGCCATGACTGCTTTATTCCATGACATGATGCATAAGGAGATAGAAGTGTATGTGGATGACATGATTGCCAAATCGCAGACTGAGGAGGATCACTTGGAACATTTGTTGAAGTTATTCCAGCGTTTGAGGAAGTACAAACTCCGCCTGAATCCCAACAAATGCACTTTTGGTGTTCGTTCTGGGAGACTTTTGGGTTTCGTTGTCAGTCAGAAAGGTATTGAAGTGGATCCTGATAAAGTCAAAGCTATTCGGGAAATTCTCGCACCCAAGACGGAAAAACAAGTAAGAGGATTCCTTGGGAGACTGAATTACATTTCTAGGTTTATATCTCATATGACTGCTACCTGTGGGCAGATTTTCAAGCTTCTCCGAAAGAACCAAGGATGTGTGTGGACAGAAGATTGTCAGAGAGCTTTTGATAGCATCAAAGAATATTTGCTTGAACCTCCCATTTTGATTCCTCCAATGGAGGGAAGACCTTTGATTATGTACCTGACTATATTGGAAGATTCCATGGGATGTGTGCTTGGTCAACAAGATGAGACTGGAAGAAAGGAACATGCGGTATATTATCTGAGTAAGAAATTCACGGACTGTGAGTCTCGATACTCATTGCTTGAGAAAACCTGTTGTGCTCTAGCTTGGGCTGCTCGCCGTCTGCGCCAGTATATGATTAATCACACCACTTGGTTGATCTCCAAAATGGATCCGATCAAGTATATCTTTGAGAAGCCCGCCTTATCTGGAAGAATAGCCCGTTGGCAGATGTTGTTATCTGAATATGATATTGAGTATCACACTCAGAAAGCGATCAAAGGAAGTATTTTAGCCGATCATTTGGCTCACCAACCAATTGACGATTATCAGTCCATCAAGTTTGATTTCCCAGATGAAGATGTTATGTACTTGAAAGCTAAAGACTATGAAGAGCCGTTACCTGAAGAAGGACCTGATCCCGAATCCCGTTGGGGTTTAATATTTGACGGAGCTGTGAATTCCTATGGAAATGGAATAGGGGCAATCATCGTTACTCCCCGAGGTACTCATATCCCGTTCACGGCGAGACTGAAGTTTGACTGTACGAACAACATGGCGGAATATGAGGCATGTATTATGGGTCTCGAAGAAGCAGTGGATCTAAGGATTAAGATTCTTGATATTTACGGAGATTCGGCACTGGTGATTAATCAAATCAAAGGAGAATGGGAGACTCGTCATCCTGGTTTGATCCCTTACAGAGACTATGCTAGAAGATTGTTAACTTTCTTCAACAAAGTAGAATTACACCATATCCCTAGGGATGAGAATCAAATGGCTGATGCTTTAGCTACTTTGTCTTCAATGTTTCAAGTGAATGATTGGAACGACGTGCCTACAATCCGAGTTATACGCCTCGACAGACCTGCTCATGTGTTTTCAGTGGAGGAGGTCACCGACGATAAACGGTGGTTCTATGACATCAAACGTGTTCTTCAAACTCAAGAGTACCCGCCTGGGGCATCCAATAAAGACAGGAAGACGTTGAGAAGATTAGCAAGCAGCTTCTTTCTCAATGAAGAAGTTTTGTATAAGAGGAATTATGACATGGTCTTGCTCAGATGTGTAGACAGACGTGAAGCAGACATGCTAATGCAAGAAGTACATGAAGGATCCTTTGGCACTCATGCCAACGGACATGCAATGGTTAGAAAGATGTTGAGAGCTGGTTACTATTGGATGACAATGGAATCTGATTGCTGCAAGTATGTGAAGAAGTGTCATAAATTCCAGATTTATGCGGACAAGATGCACGTGCCGCCGACCCTCCTCAATGTTATATCTTCACCTTGGCCTTTCTCTATGTGGGGCATTGATATGATTGGGATGATTGAACCCAAAGCTTCAAATGGTCATCGTTTCATCTTGGTAGCGATTGATTATTTTACTAAGTGGGTGGAAGCAGCATCTTATGCTAATGTAACTAGACAGGTGGTAGTCAGATTTATCAAGAATCAGATCATTTGTCGATACGGTATCCCGAGCAAGATCATCACTTATAATGGTTCGAATTTGAATAACAAGATGATGAGAGAGCTCTGTGAGGAGTTCAAGATCGAACATCATAATTCTTCTCCTTACAGACCGAAGATGAATGGAGTTGTTGAAGCTGCTAACAAGAACATCAAGAAGATTGTCCAGAAGATGGTAGTGACTTACAAGGATTGGCATGAAATGCTTCCGTTTGCTTTACATGGGTACCGTACTTCAGTTCGAACTTCAACGGGCGCGACCCCTTTTTCCCTAGTTTATGGTATGGAAGCAGTACTCCCCGTGGAGGTTGAGATTTCGTCTCTGAGAGTGTTGATGGAAGCTAAACTTTCTGAGGCTGAATGGTGTCAAAGTAGATATGATCAGTTGAATTTAATCGAAGAGAAGAGATTGACAGCGTTGTGTCACGGTCAATTGTATCAGCAGAGGATGAAGAAGGCTTTTGATAAGAAGGTTCGACCGCGCGAGTTCAGAGAAGGTGACCTTGTACTCAAGAAAATTTTATCTTTCCAACCTGATTCTAGGGGCAAGTGGGCTCCGAATTATGAAGGACCGTATGTTGTTAAGAAAGTCTTCTCTGGAGGTGCCATGATTCTCACCAGTATGGACGGTGAAGATCTTTCGCGTCCCATGAACGCCGATGCTGTCAAGAAGTATTTCGCTTAGGCAAACTTCTGGTCAAATCAGTCTTCGCATCTGAGCACATTCTGGAATTCAAAGTTGTTAGGGAGAATAGTGATCATTGTTTTTGTATAACCTTTTATTTCATGTACTATTTCCCAAACCTTTGTAAACCGCTGGAGTCGCATTGTTAGCGAACTACCATCTTATTAATGAATTTGAGCCTTTACCTTTTGTGGACAAAATTTTAATTTTTACGACAATATTTGAAACAAAGTTATTTAAAGTATTTTATTTTTAAAATGCGTCATAAATAATGAAAGGAATATTAACAGTCTTCCCGAAGATGGTCAAGCCATGAAATGCAAAACAGTACGGTTTTTCTTATACTTGCATGATGAACTTGTTTTCTTTCAGAACCGTCATGAGGTGTTGGTTGTGTAAACTTGCGTCTCTCGGGGCACTAAGTTTGGTGACTCCCCAGTTGTTCCAGTTAAGTGTTGTTTTAGCTACCTTTGTTTGGAAGGTTTTGAAGTGCGGTACACTTCGTCCCACGCCAGTTGTCTCTTGGTGTTAGAAGATTGGATTTGGATACTTTTCTCCTCAAAAGACTTGAGCCTTGTAGCGTTACGCTCCGACATTGCTCTGTGTTTCCAGTTCCGGGTATATTCCGTCTTCTCAAGATTGGCCGAGTATCTATTTTGCTGTGATAGCATATTATCTTCAAGATATTCCATTTGTCTGTCTTTGTCAGCATAACATTCATTCACTCATTTACACTCATATCAGCATGCATATCCACATTTGCCGTTGATTTTGGGTCGTACTTTGTTTATTCGAACAATGTACATTTTTGTCCTTCCAAGTAGAAGGTTAGCTTAACCAGAAAATGTGTTTCCTTTCTAAATTCCCCAATCGAGTTATTTTCTCATTGGGTGGAGTCTTGTTTGACTGTGTTCTCTCTGGTTTATTCCTGGATGAAGTTGTTGCCTCTTGCATAGGCCATTTCTTTGATTCTCCCCAGTAAGTTCGCGACCTAGACGGCTGGTGCATTTATGTTGCACCTTTAAGTAGGTGATCTCCTCGGGAAAGATTGATTCATGGTTCTCTTTGACGAGGATTTTATTCTCTGCCAATATCATCGCAATTTCCTTCTGTTTGGTTTTTGGAAAACAACAAGCGGCAGCTCTTCATGAGCAACTTGTACGTTATTATTTTATGGAAGACGACAAGCGGCAGCTCTTCATGAGCAACTTATACGTTATAGACACCGTTGGAAAACGACAAGCGGCAGCTCTTCATGAGCAACTTGTACGTTACTTTTTGAAAGCGCCGAGCAGCAGTTCTTCACGAGCTACTAGTGCGTCATTTACTCCTTGAAAGCGCCGAGCAGCAGCTCTTCACGAGCTACTAGTGCGTCATTTACTTTTTGAAAGCGCCGAGCAGCAGCTCTTCACGAGCTACTAGTGCGTCATTTACCTTTTTGAAAGCGACAAGCAGCAGCTCCTCACGAGTTACCAATACGTTATTATTCTTCGGAAAACGGCAAGCGGCGGTCTCTTTACTTGAGCAACTTGTACATTATTACTTTCTGGAATACGGCAAGTGACAGCTTCTTTATTTGAGCGTCTTGTATGTTATTGGTATTTTCTTTGGACAACAACGAGTGGCAGCTTCTTTATTTGAGCAACTTGTATGTTATTGACATCTCTGGACGACAGCAAGTGACAGCCTCTTTATTTGAGCAACTTGTATGTTATCGGTATTTTCTTTGGGCGACAGCAAGTGGCAGTTTTCTTTATTTGAACAACTTGCGTATCTACAATCTTATTACTTCAGCATTAATTGGTATCTCTCCGAAAATCTCGCAGAGAAGTCTGTTACGAATCTGTACCTTCAGAAGTCGGTAATCAGTTATCAGCAATTTGATACTCTCTGTCTATCATTGACCTTGAGTTGCGAACTCACTGTTTTGGGTCAATAATCTGTTATGGCCTATGCAAGATGTTCTCTTTGTTAGGGTCAGAGGTCGTGTTCCCTCGATTTTATTCGCTGTCAGGAGTCTGTCGTTTGAAGTCGATAGTTTGTTTCCCCAGTAATGTATAATCCATGTCTCTGTGTTTTGTTGGTGTTCGATTCCCCCAACATTGTCTTGTTTCATACAATATCTTTCTCTGTGAGTTCAATCACTGCATTCATATCAAACATGACGACGGCATCTTAGGACAAAATTTGTGTAATTATGTATTTAAGTACCTTCAATCTCGTCGAAACGAAGATTTCAATCTTCATATCTCCGGATAGAAGAAACTTAAATAGGGGCAGCTGTTGTACCCCAAATTTTGACCTAAGATATCATCTCCTACCTGCATCATTACATTACAAGTGTTTTGATCCATTGATTTTAAAATTCATAACTTGTTTCAGGCCGAGAGCTATTTATGTTGAACACTAAATCATTTAATCGATTCGTGCTAAAATAATGTTTATTAATTATTTATTATCTTAAATTTAAATAATTGGAATTTGTTTTCGATTATTATGTAATTTAAAGATGTATAGATAATAAAATAAACATTAGAGAAGAGGCGCATTAATTGTGCAGACAGTATTTATTTATTACTCACTATCTTAAATTTAAATAACTGGAATTCATTCTCAGTTATTACATAATTTAAAGATTTATGAATAATATAATAAATATTCGGAAAAGTTTATTAATTGGTCAATAATGATTATTTAATCATTTGTCATTCTAAGTTAAATAATTGAAATTCTATTTTAATTATTATAATTTAGAAAGTTATGGATGATGAATTAAATAATTGAGACTATTAATTGATCAATGATAATTATTTGTTTATCTGTTTATTATTCTGAATGTAGGTAGTTGAAATTCGTTTTCAATTATTATACGATTAAAGAATTGTAAACGATAAAATAAATAATTAGAGAAGGAAGAAATTAATTGGCGAATATTGGATTTTTATTCATTTTTTCTAATTGTATAATTATTGTGTAAATATTGTATTTATTACAACAAAATTACAATAATAATTTTACAAAGTTAAAACGAAATAAAAAAATTAATCTAATATTCCTAATTCTAAATCTTCTGATCCAATGCATTTTTTGTCTGCTCACTTGATGTTACCTGCAAAATTAAAAGAAATTAGAATTTGAACAAATAATTAAAATCAAAATTATTTAATGTTCGTCATTAAAAGCAATGGCCGGAATCAGTTTACCCTTTTTTGCAAATCACGGGATTTCTCCCGGTTCACAAAAAAGAGAGGAATTTTTATAAATGAATGCACAAATTCACTTTTGTCAAAGAAATTGCATCTTTCAAATTAATTGCATTTTTTAAAATCCAATGCATTTTTTCAAAATATGCACAGCATACAAAGTCCCTGCATAATCTCAACAGCATATGCAAGCAAACAAAATTCCAACGTAAACCCACTGTGCCATGCAGTAAGCAAGTCAAATATGCAGTTTAACCAATATGCAAGCAATGTAACATTCCTTTTTTCATCATATTCCAGCCTTTTGCAATTTCAGAAAATAGTACAGCATATCATTTTATTGTCAAAACTGTACTGAGAGAGAGAAAGAGAGGAGGAAGTGTGGTTTTACAGGTTTGGTTTAGGCAGGAAGAGATACAAGACAAACTGCAGTAATATAGCCAGTAGAAAGTAAAAACATAAAATAGGAATAGAAACAAATTAGATGTAACAGTATGGTGCAGAATGCCAGGAAGAGGGTGAAAATATTTCAAATCTCCAGCCTGTAACGAAAAACAAAGGAGGCAGTGGTTATAACATTAGAATCACTTCAAAAAACAATCAATCTCCAAGCCTTGAAAAGCACTTAGAAAAAATCGTTGTCAACAAGAAAATATACAAACCAGCAAGAACCTGCATAACCATTCCCACTGTCTAAACCATAAAAAACCAATATGGCCTAAACCTCACAAACTGATTGAGCCCTCAAGCCAACATCACCATAAGCCTGTCAAAACCATATATCAAAAAACAATTTCACAACCTTAACCATTTTTCAAACCATTTCACAACATGGCCTAAACAAAGAACCATCCTTTCTACTGTCCAACCAACATAAAACCAGTCTAAACCATACAACCAATATGGCCTAACAAAAAAACTATTCCCCTGTTTCCATCAACTTGCGTAACCAACATAACCAGTATACCCATAAACCTGCCAAACTTATTGCCCAAGCCATGAACACCATCAATCTCAAACCTGCTGAAGCCAAGCTAGGCCAAACCTGAAACGATCCAGCCAAAACCAACTTCGAAGGCAACATGAGCAAGGCCTCAGAGTTACCATCATTGGCCATTTAAATCATACAGCACCAAGGTGAGAAAGAGGAAGAGAGAAGCTGGTTAAAACAACATTTCAACGGTGGCATTCAAGCATTCAAAAGCATACAACACAAGACCTCAAAAACATTATCATAGGCCAACGAATATCGTACAGAAGCACAGTTGAGAAGAAAGAAGCTAGTCAAAAGCATTTTTCAAACAGTAGCACTCAATCGTCCAAAACATCGAAGCATACAGTACCAAGGCAAAAGAAGAAGAGAAAGATCAAAGCTAAGGTAACCAGCAAGAAGAAGAAGGAAACCATATAAAGTACCGGCCACCGAAGCGAGCTCGCGACGCGCCTCCTCTCCTCGCCGCCTGGCCTCCTTCGCTCCCAACTGTCCCTCCTCCGTCTCCGCCTAGGTAACGATTCCCTTTCCCTTTTTTTTTACTTCCATAGTACCTCCAACAAATAATAAGAATCAAAATCAAAACAGGATCAGAATCAAACGTAATCAAAATCAATGCATGCAAGATATAACGAAACCTAACGAATAACGTATTTTACCGTAAATCCGTAGCCCTCCTTTTTTCGTTTGGCTAGAGGGAAAAAGACAGTGAGAGCGGGTGGCCATGGCAAGGAGTTAGAAAGCGAACTCAGGGACTCAGAAGCAAAAGCATGGAGAAGAAGACGCGAAGACGAAGAAGAGAGATGGGCGCCGTTCTGCACAACACAGAACCCTAATCCCAATTATGCTAAAACAACAATTAACCCTAAAACGAATTGTAAAACTGATGGACCTTGCCACCCCTAAGCCCAACGTTTTTGTATGCAGCACCCCCCATTTTAGTTCTGCGTGGGCCACTGAATCCATAGCCCATATATATTTTACTTGTCCTTTTTTATTTGATACACTTTTTCTTTTTTTATTTTACTTTCTCTAATCTTTTTAGAATTATTATGATGTTAGTTAATTAGTAAGTATAATAAAAAACAAGAGATATGTCTAACTAGGTAATTTTTAATTAGTTTGACCTTTTTAGTTTAAACTTGGGATTTAATTTAGGAGTTTTAATTTTATTTCATTAGGGTAAATTAATAACTTTCAATTTAATTTAGAACCTCTTAATCTTTTAAATAAGTACTTTATTTTCATATACATAAAAAATATAAAATTTAAGAATGTAGACACTTTATTTTTTCTAATTAATTCTCCTCTTACATCGTTATTAAACAAAAACTTTAAAACACATAAAAATAGAAAACTTAAAAAATATTTTATTAATTCATTTTCTTGTTTTATTAATATTAATATCAAAATATATAAAATAAAAACTTAAAACTAAAAAACATTATGTCTTCGTTAAATAATTCTCTTGCTTTTTATCCATATCAAAAAATGCGCAAAAAATTAAAAAATACTTTCTTTTCGTTAATATTAAACAAAAAATCATAAAAATGCATTATTCGCATCATTTAGTCTATCATTTAAATTATCGTTATTTAATCATTATCCGCATATTTTGTATGTGTATTTATTCCATATTTATTTGTTTATTCTGTTTATGTTTAAAACCAAAGGAAAAACAGTAAATTTGTTGACTTCATGTCCTCAAGTCTAACTGCGCGAACTTTCGCATTTCATTAAAACTTAGGATAATTTTTCCTCAAGTATTCAACCTTTTCAAAATTTATGCCCTTTAAGCAAAAACTTCGACGTTAGGTCGTCGCATTCAAAAAACCCGTCTGCGTCCTTTTTCGGCCAAAATAATTTATTTTTAATCAAGCAATCAATTTTTAAATAAACAGATATTTCAAAAGGTTCCTATAGAGTACTATAGATACATTGGGTGCTAATACCTTCCCATTGTATAACCAACCCCCGAACCATAAGATCTCTTTTCAAAAACGCTTTGTATTTTTATTATTATCATCGCATATTTAGGGTTTTATTTCGCTCTTTCCCTTTTCCTTTGGAAACAATAAAGCGCGGTGGCGACTCTTGCTTTTGTGAGACGAATTAATCAATAATTCGATCTCCGATTTACCCCGCTACATTTTTTATCGCTACACTGACAAGAATTTGTGGATCCATTTCTTTCAGGACAGTCTTTCAGGGACTCAACTCGAGTGGTTCTATCAGCTGGATGGGGCCAATATCCGCAACTGGTAAGATTTGGCTACTGCGTTCTATAAGCAGTATCAATATAATTACGACCTCGCTCCTACGCATACCCAACTCCAGGGTATGTCACTAGGGACGGGTGAAGGATTTAAAGAGTACGCCCAAAAATGGAGAGACCTTGCCGGAAGGGTGCAGCCACCTTTGACCGATCGTGAGCTGGTTGATATGTTTCTGGGGACCCTGTCTGGTCCGTTCTTCAACCATTTGATTGGAAATTCTTCAGCCGGGTTCACAGACCTTGTCTTGACTGGTGAAAGAATTGAAGCTGGCATCAAAAGCGGGAAGATTCAAGAAGCTACACTTTTCAATGCTCAGAAAAGCCCTACAATGGGAAGAAGGAGTCAAATGTTGTGTATGGTCAAAAGAGTCATCATGACCAACGCGTAAGAGAAATCTTGATCTCTAATTCTATGCCTGCTCAACAAAGACAGGGGCATCAACGTAAGGAGGTCGCACCTAAAAGACAATTCACTAAGATCAACATGTCACTGACTCAAGCGCTACAACAAATGTTGAAGGCAGGGCTGATTACATTAAGGGCTCCTCTCCAGAATCCAAACACTTCCGCTCCTACCTATCATCCCAATGAAAGGTGTGCATACCACTCTGACAGTCCGGGACATGACACAAACAACTGTTGGGCCTTGAAGAATAAGGTTCAAGACATGATTGATGCCAAAGAAATCCAGTTTGACCCTCCAGAGACTCCAAACATAATCACTGCTCCTATGCCAAATCATTGAAGGCTTTTGTTTTATTTGAATTTTCAAGTGTATTTTTCTTTGCTTATTCAAACAATTATTGTCATGGAAAACTTTTTTATTTCATTAATGCATCGCATGTGTCTGTTTTGAATCAATCCATTCTTATTCACTATATTCAAATTGCTTTCATTTTTTTGTGATGTTCAACTCTCGATTAAAAATTCTAAACCTTTTGAGGGAGGATGACGAAAATGATATCAAAATCTCTACAGTATGCTTTTGAACAGACCCCGCTGATGATGTACTGGCATTGTTTCAAATCCTAAACAATGGAGTTATAAGGAAGATAATCCCTAGTCAACCCCTTTGAGCCAAAGAAGTGGGAGTTTTTCTTTTCACAAAAATTAAAACCCTTAATTATAACCTGGGGCAGGGTAGTTTTCTCAGTTGATCCAGGTGCACAATGAATGGTATCAAAGAAGTCTTTCCGAAACAAAAGACAGTGATGGTTCCCTATAATCGTCAGGACAGGCAGTCGTTATCTTTCAAAACAAAAGCCCATCAAGTCAAAACCTATGAAGGAGACTTACAAAACTGGGGCATCCTGCTGACTATAAATACAAAAAGAAACAGTTCAGGCAAAAGACAGGGATAACGCAACCAAAAAGAAAGAGATCCTGCAAACTCTTATAAAAATGACTGCCTGTTCAAAATAAATTGTCAGTATCCGAACCATCACTGGAATATCAGAACAAAGACTCAAACGGGATCTAATGCACGATTAGCTGAGTTTAGGATCGAAGAACATCACGAAGAGCGGGTGGGTACAAATAAATTTTGAGCCTTTATCCTTTGTTTCTTAAACTGTGAACCAGACCACGTTATAACCCTTAAAAAGTCCTAGCTGAAGCACGGGTTAATTAGAAAGCATACTGTTACAAAAGGTATCCTGACTCCTGTAGGGCTTGCTGTAAAATCTTGAGTTGACATCACATTTTACAAAAATTCACTTGTTTTATTGAAAACTGCATTTTCAAAAAACTTCAAGACAGACATAAGCTTTTCATTCTTAAAATAACATTGTTTGCATATGACTATTTGTTCAAACAGCAGAGAAATTCGCACGATGAACATCTAGTGAATAAAAACCTTCTCAATAAAAAGGTCACCTCAAGTGGAAAAAACACTTCCAATCAAGGGGTACGACATGATCATTGTCCATAATCCGGGGAAGTCAAGTCAAGATTCAAGGAATCTCTCAAAATGCCAAATAGCCAGGGGCAAATCTCCATCTGAGTCACTTGGGGCATTGGACATGAATTCCAGTGACGAATCTTGCATGATCAAACATCTTCTGGTAGTATGGCAACACAACACTACTGACAGTGACACCTCCCTACATCCTGAGAGCATGGACATAGTAAAAAAAATACTACGCATAATCAAAGACCCGCTAGGTCGACTGACCTAGGAAAAAATAAGGGCTTCCCGGCGAACCAAAAGGGTTCGGGCAAAAATAAGGGATGAAAATGAAAAAATCCGTACACCCAGCAAGTCGAAAACCTGAAAAGGCGGCTTGGGCAAAAATGGGTATCCCGGTGGACTGAAAACCCGAAAGGGCGGTCCAGGAAAAAATTAGGGATCAAAGCGTACGACTATGTCCCGTCATCTCGTCACTTGCCTACCAGAAGAAGATTTGTCAATCGATAGTTATCAAGCACCCTCATAGGCCTTCTTCTCCCACAGAAACTGGGGCAATAAGAGTTGTCCGAACTGTACAAGCTGCTCTGTCCTACAGGTACAAGGTAGATCCAGTTGAAGAACATAACCGAGATACCTTCACTCCCTGTAGAGTAAGACAGTAATGGTAGCTCTCCCCACTGAGACTTACAACTATGGACGAATCAACAATACTCTCCCCCAAGCAGAGTTAGTCTATCATCAGCCCTCAAAAGGTCGGGTATCCCCAAAAGGTCTTAATATTCCCCAGTGGAATATACAGATATTCCTCAGCAAGCATCCCCGGCAGTCTTAATATTCCTCAACGAAATATAAGAATTTTCCCCGGCGGAATACAAGATACCCCCAGTGGAGCCATTTCCCCAGCGCAGTCTAAAAAAGGGCTTCCCCAATAGAGAGTTGAATCATCTTCCCCAGTAGATTCTGGAAGCTTGTCCCCTGCAGAATACAAATGCATCTCCTCAGCCAAATTCAGAGGTTATCCCCACAAGAGTCTAACTGGGTTATCCTCAGCAAGTCGCAATGGAAAGATTCATCCTCAGCGAAGTTCTTTCTATCCCCAGCGGAGTTCATCATCAAAATCCCCAATAGAGCTTATCAACGGAGTCCCCAGTGGAGTTATCGTTAAAATATCAGCGAAGCATCCTCTCCCCACAGAGTAATTCCCCGTAGAGTAATCTCTTCATCAAGTTTATTCCCCAACGGAGTCATCTTCTCCTACAGATCTATTCTTGCAATCATCTTCGTTCATCATCCTCAACGGAAACGAAGAACTCAACACTATTCTCCAGCAGCTCCGGGATTTATTTTCCCCAGCTAAAACATCACATTTTCATACACCATGATACATGCACATACGCATCATATCATAAAAATCTCATTTATTCTTGAGAACATCTTGATATCATGCAGTTCATGCATCATGACATTGCATACAGCTAATGTTTTGCCTTTTCAGGAAAAGGTCAATCAAAAGATGGCTACCATCAACCTTTCCAAGTCCCAGATTAATACTTGTAACAAGCCAGGAAAATTCTATGGACGACTGATCGTAGGTTAATACCTGAAACCAGACAGGACAATTATCTACTTGACCATCATCAGGAAACCCTACATCGGTTCCTTCTCAATTTCAGATGAAGTTTTACACGGACTCATCATCAGGCAACCCTATACAGGTTCCTTCCTTTCAGATGAAGTTTTACACGGACTCGTCCTCAGGCAACCCTACACCGGATCCTTCTCACTCCAAGATGAAGTTTTACACGAACTCATCATCAAAGTAACATTACCCAGGTTCCTCCAGAAGTTTTACACGGACTTATCACAAAGTAACCTTACTCAGGTTCCTCCAGAAGTTTTACACGGACTTATCACCTTACTCAGGTTCCTCCAAAGGTTTTATACGAACTTATCCTGAAGTAACCTTACCCAGGTTCCTCCTTGCAATTTCCCAACGTAGTGCAAAGCAACCTTACCTAGGTTCCTTCCCGGTTCCAAGATGTAGTTTCACCCGGACTCATCATCAGTCAACCCTACACAGGTTCCTTCCTTCCAAGATGCAGTTTCACACGGACTCATCATCAGTCAACCCTACACAGGTTCCTTCCTTCTAAGATGCAGTTTCACACGGACTCATCATCAGTCAACCCTACACAGGTTTCCTTCCTTCCAAAATGCAGTTTTACACGGACTCATCATCAGGCAACCCTACACAGGTTCCTTCTTTCAACTTACAAAATTATAATTCAACAAACAATCTCCAGATGGCATCTATAAGCCCATCCTCCTACCAACAATCTCCAAATGGCATCTGTAAGCCCATTCCCGATATCACAATGCTGATACTACACCATGCGAGTGCAAATTTTTGGGCACTCTAGTGTTCAATTATCTTCCACCTTAGGATCACGAAAGGCTCGAAAGCCAATCAATATCCTCAGGTTTAAGAAAATTGAACAGGGGCAACTGTTGTACCCCAAAAATTGCCCTCCCATATTTCTCAAAACATTTCAAGAAAAATTCACAAGTCCAACCCGGCGCGTCATATTCAGGTGTTCTTTCACCAAGAATCTTTGATAACGTATTCTCAAATTCAGGTTCAGCTCAAGAGTCAATTCTTTAAAGAAGGTATCTGAATGTGTAAGTTTTCTTGAAGAAATATGGTGAAAAAGTGTGCTGAAAGTGCATTTTTTACGCGCTAAAAAATTCATAACTTGAAGATCGTGACTCGTTTTGAACCCGTTCCGGTGGCCAAAATTCCGTCTTGACATTATCTACGTTTTAATCTCTCACGGCTGGAAGCCAATTTCGATCAGAAGGTCTTCAAAAATATGAATTTATCAAGTATTTTCGTACAAAAAATTTGTGACGGAAGTTTATTTACGTCATGTTCAGAAAATCATAACTTGGTTGATTTTCATCGTATCAAGCTGGTTCTGGCGCCAAAATTTCACAAATTGAGTTGGCTACATTTTCACAGAAGGTATTGAGTTCAAACGGTATTCAAAAGGCCTTCGTTTTTTGCTCAGAGTGCGTGACACGCCGAAAATCCTGAATGCTGAATATTATTTCATCTGGGCCGAAACTTCGAAAATTCATAACTCGGTCAATTTTTACCGGATTGGGCTCATATTTTTACACAAGGCCACTGACTCATAGATCTACAACTTTGCTTCACAAGTCGAGACCGGATTATGTTCCGATCAATACCAGTTTTTTATTGAAGAACGTGTCAGAGTCGACACTAGAGCCCAAAATAAGTTTGTCTGAGCTGAAACATAAAAAATTCATAACTAATTCACCATTTATCCGATTGAGCCGATTTTCGGACATGAGTTAGATCTCGATGTCGGATACATTTTGTTTTCACATTTCAACTTCAAAAATTGCACTTAAGTCCCTGCGATTTAGCCTTGAAAGTGACGAATTCAAGTGAACATTGGAGGCCCAATTGCACATTCAAAGCCCATTTTCTTTGCTCTAATTTCTATTATATAATCTCATTCTTTTCACACAAACAGAAAAAATAGAAAAAAAACAACCCTGACCACAACGCTGTCAGAATATCAAATTCTTTCAAGAATCCTAAAACCTTGAAATCCTTATTACAAATCTCTCTCTCACTACAAACAAGCCATCCCGGTTAAAAACCAACCTCTCACTACAAACAAGCCATCCCGGTTACAAACCAACATCTCACTACTTCTCCCGTAAGGGTAAGGCTGGCTTGATCTCCATGATCAAAAGGGCATAAAAGCATTCATGTCACTACTTTTCCAGTAAGGGTAAGGTTGATTTGATCTCCATGATCAAAAAGGTATAATCATTCATACATGTCATATTGGCCTAAACATTAAATTTCTTTATATATTGGTTTTATTTGTATTTTATGATATATAGTAATTTATTTAATGTGTTCATGAGATTCAACACTGCAGATTTAGACAGGATCTCATGCAGGTTCATTAAGGAGCGTTGAGGCCAAAACATAAATGGCCAAAAGCCAAAACACAAATGGCCAAAGCCAAACAGCTTACACAGGACACCAATACATGGCGAGGCAGACACCCTGAGAAGGTTAAGAAACGTTGAGGCCATAACACAAGTGGCCAAAAGCCAAAACACAAATGACCAAAACAAAAAAGTTTACACATGACACCAACAGTTGTTTCACCCCTCCAATCAGGCCCGTATACTCCTAAACTCTCTGTCTATTTTTATTATTTTCCTTTAATTAATTAATTGTTATTCTTTTTATTAATCACTAACCAATTAAACTTTTTCCTCATAAAATCAAAAACCAAAAATATATTTTATTTATTAAAATTAAATTCAGCACTTTATTTTTGTAAATAAATATTAATTCAATTAATTTAGTTTAATTAGGAAATAACTTTAATATTTTTGCAATAATTAAAATTAATTTAGATAATTAGGTTTTTATTAGCTTTGATTAATTTATTTTATTTCTTTAAATACTCAAAAATCCAAAAATATTTTAATTAATTAATTAGTTTATTAATTTAATTGTTAACTTAATTTAATTTCTTTTAATCCAAAAATAACAAAAATCCTTTCTTTAATAAAAAAGGGTCAAAACCCAAAAAACTCGCATCCGATTTAATTTCTCGCACGCGATCCATTTTATCATATTATTGTATCTGTTTCCCGGAATGTAATAGCTTTTAATTAGGACTTTAATTATTTATCGCTTTTATTATATTTCCGCATTTACTTTTCAAGGGTTTGTTTTTGGCAATGTAAATACCCGACGCCTTGTAATAGCTTAGTTTTATTTTCCGCAACCATTAACTGCTAGATGTATGAATAATAGGCTATGCATGACAAGATCTACCTTAATTTAAAATCAACCGTAGCTCACCATAACATATAAAAAGATAACATTACTGAAAATTGACACATTTGCACATGCCACTCCTAGGGTACGCCTCACTTGGTTGCCTCGACGTGGTCATTGAGTATAGGGTGTTTTAGAGGTCGTCCTCCTGTCTAAAGATCAAAGTTGCCTCGAAACGGTTGCCTCGGATAAAAAATGATCTAAGACATTAGGATTACCGCTAAGGCGTCCTAACATTGCTTTAGTGACCACTTGTCCCTTAATCGAATTGACCCGAAAACTCCAACGACGGTGCTACTTACTCCTCAATAGTGGGATGGCACTGTCTAAAGGACATTTACACAGCTTAATTCCTTTTGAGTAGGTAGAGGTTCTCAAGTACTTGCTCTTTCAAAACAAAACAAATTTTTCGCATTTACACTTTTCAAACAAAAGTTTTCAACAAACACTTCATACACTCTTGAGGACAGAAATAAGAGTTAAATCGAAGTTTTCAAACAAAAATCCTTTTCAAAACCCACGAACACAAGAAAAGCAAAACTTTTTGAAAACATAGTGAGCAAGTACCTAAGAGCCCGTGGATAACCACAGATAGAAAGGGTGCTAACACCTTCCCTTTCTATAATCTACCTCCCGAACCCGAGAAACATCTCGAAAAGGAATTTTGATGTGCTTTTGTCCTTTCCTTGTTGGATTAAATAAAAGACGGTGGCGACTCTTGCTTACCGCGACATTTTGCAAAACGCAAACGCGAACTAGCATTACAAAACAGTCAATTCTATTTCCACCGATCACACCATCAAGGGGAGTGTATTAGCTGATCATTTGGCTCATCAGGCTGTGGACGACTACCAATCCATGAATTTTGAGTTCTCGGACGAGAACATCATGTTAGTAATTAATTGTGAAGAACTTGGACCGGATGAAGGACTCGGAAAAGGATCTCAATGGACTATGGTTTTTGACGGAGCTTCCAACGCACTTGGCAATGGCATCGGTGTTGTAATCATATCTCCTTAAGGCTGTCATACTCCTTTCACCGCCCAACTATGTTTCAATTGTACCAACAATATGGCTGAATATGAGGCATGTATTAAGGGTCTCAAGGCTGCCATCAACTTAAAGATCAAGTTCTTGAGTGTATTTGGAGACTCGGCCTTAGTGATCAGTCAAATCAAAGGAGAACGGGACATGAAGCATCTTAATCTCACCCCTTACAAAGAGCATGTGTTGACACTGATTCAACACTTTAAAGAAATTACCTTTGAGCATTTTCCTCGAGAGGAAAATCACCAAGCGGACGTGCTAGCTACTATGTCATACATGTTCAAGGTCAAATGAGATAATGAGGGTCCTCAAATCACTATTGAGAGAATGGATGAACCATTATACTATCACGAGATTGGTACTGAAGAAGTAGTGGACAAACCTTGGTTCCATGAAGTCAAAAGATATATTGAAGTCCAAGAGTATCCTCAAGGAGCTTCAGTCAATGATAAGAACTTCCTAAGAAGATTCTCTGCCAAGTTCTTTCTCAGTAACGAGATCCTCTACAAGCGCAATCACGATTCTACCTTGCTTCGATGTGTAGACAAGAGTGAGGCAGAAAAGATTATGGCTGATTTGCACGAAGGTACCTTTGGCACCCATTCTAGTGGGCACACGATGGCTAAAAAGATCCTACAGGCAGGATACTATTGGTTCACCATGGAAGCAGACTGTTATCAGCATTCGCAAACTTGTGACAAGTGCCAAATATATGGTGATAAAGTACATGTGCCTATGGTTTCTCTAAACGTCTTGACAGCTCCTTGGCCATTTGCAATGTGGGGCATCGATATGATTGGAGATATTAGACCTACAACTTGTAATGGGCACCGTTTCATCCTCGTCGCCATTGATTACTTCACAAAGTTGGTCGAGGCGACCTTATTTTCTTCTGATACCAAGAACATTGTGGCCCGATTCATCAGGTATAACCTTATCTGTTGGTACGATATTCCAGAGAGAATCATTACAGATAATGGTACCAATCTCAATAATATTATGATCACCAAGCTTTGCACGCAGTTCAAGATCCAGCATCATAACTCTTCTCCTTATCGTCCGAAGATGAATGGCGCTGTAGAAGCTGCTAATAAAAACATCAAGAAAATCATAAAGAAGATGATGGTGACATATAAAGACTAGCACAAGATGTCACCATTTTCTCTTCATGGTTACTGTACCACGGTGCGCACATCAACATGGGAAACCCCTTTCTCTTTGGTATACGTAATGGAGGTTGTCCTACCCATTGAAGTCAGGATCCCTTCTTTGAGAATCATGAAGGATGCAGGTTTGAATGAAGGCGAATAGGTTCAGACTCGACTTGACCAATTAAAACTGATTGACGAGAAGGGGCTCGCGGCTGTCTGCCATGGTCAGATGTACCAAAAACATATGATCAAAGCTTTTAACAAGAAGGTTAGACGTCAGGTATATCAGGCTGGTGACCTAGTAATGAAACATATTATCCTGCTGCAAGGTGATCCTAGGGGCAAATGGACTCCCACATACGAAGCGCCATTTATGATCAAGAACCTATTTTTTGGTGGAGCCATGATCTTAACCACTATGGATGGTGATGACCTTCCACACCCGATAAATGCGGACATAGTTAAAAGATACTACGCATGAACAAAGACTCTCTAAATTGACTGGCCTAGGCGAAAATAAGGGCATCCCGACGAACCAAAAAGGTTTGGGAAAAAATTGTTAGAACATAGTTTGATTCTACAACCCTCAATTAGAGTTTTGATGATAACAAAATACAAGAATAAATAAATTGTAAGCTTTATATATAAGACATATATGCTACTTAAAATTATGTTGTGTATTTACAGAAACTCTGATGGAATCAGCATCAGAAGATATGTCAGCATCAGAAGATCAAACATGTGCTACACGCTGGAGTTACCAGATCATATGCTGAAGCCTGATGACCAGAATCTTCACATAAAATACTCTGACTCTGGTCAAGATCCTTATCAAGTCATCAGCACTCAGAAGCGTCAGAATCAGTTAAAGCCAAGAACACTCTGATTACCATAAGCAGAGAAGACTCTGAAGCGTCAACGTTACTATGCATTCAAGACAGATTTATTACCAACGACTTTATTCCAAGACAAGATCTTCTCAAAAAGGAAAGAACGTTATTATCATTGAAAGTGATTTATGGACAACCAATGTATCTCTTCCTTGGCTATTTAATCAAGACTGTGTGAGAAAAGAAAAGGCTAATAATCTTCACGCATATACACGCCTACGTAAACAAACTCACT